>JAVJGI010000060.1:48869669-48964774 GCA_035590275.1 Ibycter americanus | reverse complement strand
CTGGAGCCCCCCCTGCCCCTCCGCCTGCACCGGCCTGGGGGGCTGCGGGGCTGCTCCGCTCACAGTCTCACTCCTCTTTCTGTTGCTGTTGCGCAGCAGTTTTTTTCCAGATGTTATCCCAGAGGTGCTACCACCATTGCTGATTAGTTTGGCCTTGGCCAGCGGTGGGTCCGCCTTGGAGCCGGCTGGCATGGGCTCTGTCAGACATGGGGGCAGCTTCTGTCAGCTTCTCACAGAAGCCACCCCTGTAGCCCACCCCCCTACCGAAACCTTGCCATGCAAACCCAATACAGCAGATTTAATCCACTACGTTACCATCAAGAGCTATATTTATCTCAAAGGAATATATTTACCTCAAAGAAATATTAAGACTTGCTCTTAAGCTATACAGCATGAGCAAGAAAGTGGAAGACTAATGAATTCACTTGCCTGTATATTCAATAAAATATTTTCTTAGTCATAATCAAGCCATAGTTCAGCAAAGCATGTGCCGAACTTTAAATACTCAAGTAAAACACTTGAGCACATTATTAAAGTAAAATAAAATAAATGCAATTTCTAGTGAGATGATGATCCAGATTTATTAACTCTTTAAATTACTCAATTTTTCAGATTAAATGTAGCTACTAGGCTATTTCAGCAAGATATAACTACACAGGACTGCCAGGTCATCAGTACAGGAAAAGGATTAACACATTTAGATTCTGAAAGACCTAAATGTTAAAACTTAACACCACTAAAACTAAGTCACTGTATGGAGCTCTTTCACTTCCAGTAAGAAAATCTATGTAATTAAAGTTCCTTTTAAATGCTTCCCTTCATAACACAATCTCATTCAAAATACGCTGCGTATCCAACATTTATTTTGTACCTCAGTGTTTTGGGAGGAAGTAATCACATTTCTGGTCAGCAGCAGCGTGTGTATCTATTACCTTTGGTACAGTGCCTGGAGATCCACATACTGTCTCTGAAATTAGCTGAGGAGACAGCAGCATTGAAATATGCAGACAGCACAATCTGACACATTTTCATCAGTCTGCTCTGGAAAAAATACAATTCTGTATGTTTACTGAATTGGTTTTTCTGCTTCCGGATCTTAGTGCTCAAAGCAGATGAAAAAAGCGATCCATATTTTAATGAGACTATTATGAATAGCTAATCTTCTAACTTGCTTTAGAGTACTAAAGTTCTGTCAGCTATAGGTACAGGTGATGGAAAGATGGCTGTTGCAATTGCTTTACAATGGAGGTCTGGCAACATCCCAGTAGCATCTTTGTTCTACTACCGCACAGCTTAAGCAACCAAGTCTGAGCTTGGTAAGAACGCTACATTATTATTTCCAAAAATGTGTATTTTCTTGTTCAGTGAGTCCTAATGCTTATTATTCTTGAATAGGAAAACTCACTCCCAAAACCTGCAAAGAAAGACTTCCATGATTTATTCCAAATTTCCTGCAGTGGCCTAAGTTTTCATGCTGTCTGGAATCACACACAGCCAGAGGTGAATATGAAGCTGCCTTGTACTCAGAAGTCTTACCATCTGGTGGTATGCACCATCAAACTACTTGAAGAGTAAATCAGTCTCAAACTGGGGCTGCCACACATATGTTTGTAGACATGAGGATGTGATTTTAACCGTGAGTCAAATACATATAATGAGTCAAAATCATGATACTCTAAACACAGCAAATAAGAAGATAGAAGTTAGTATCTAATGATAAGGGGGAGTGTGGTTCTTACGAAAAGTGAATGAATGCAGGGCCAGATTCTCAAGGAAGATATAGATAGCACCAAAACTTTGGATGGGAGTTTAGAGTTGCTTGAACAACCTGCATCCTGAAATTAGAAGAAAGACTTCCTCTCCAAACTTCAGTAATTACATAAATTCAGTGAGCATTAGCTGCAACTGGAAAACCTTCCCAATTAGTACTAATGCATTAAGTAAGAGTGCAAGAGCTTCAAACGTACACTGAGGAAGAACAATCTTTAGCATCCATTGCAACAGCAGAGTCCAATACAGCACCTCCTATGTTCTGCACCAAGGCAACTATCTCTGCATCTCAAAATGCTTGACATCTTATGAGTAAAATGCTGGCTGGACGGCTGAGCCCAATGAGTGGTAGTAAATGGAGTTACATCCAGCTGGCGGCCCATCACAAGTGGTGTTCCCCAGGGCTCAGTATTGGGGCTAGTCCTGTTTAATACCTTTACCGATGATCTGGATGAGGGGATTGAGTGCACCCTCAGTAAGTTTGCAGATGACACCAAGATGGGGGGGAGTGTTGATATGCTTGAGGGTAGGAAGGCTCTGCAGAGCGATCTGGACAGACTGGACCAACGGGCTGAGGCCAGCTCTATGAGGTTCAACAAGAAGTGCCGCGTCCTGCACTTGGGTCACAACAACCCCATACAACACTACAGGCTTGGGGAAGAGTGACTGCAAAGGTGCCTGGCAGAAAAAGACCTGGGGCTGCTGGTTGACAGCCGGCTGAACATGAGCTAGCAGTGTGCCCAGGTGGCCAAGAAGGCCAATAGCATCCTGGCCTGTATCCAAAACAGTGTGGCCAGCAGGACAAGGGAAGTGATCATCCCCCTGTACTTGGCACTGGTGAGGCTGCACCTTGAATATTGTGTTTAGTTTTGGGTCCCTCACTTCAAGAGGGACATAGAGTACTGCAGCATGTCCAGAGAAGGGCAATGAAGCTGCTTAAGGGTCTGGAGCACAAGTCTTATGAGAAGCAGCTGAAGGAACTGGGGTTTTTTAGCCTGGAGAGAAGGAGGCTCATGGGGGACCTTATTACACTCTACAACTACCTGAAAGGAGGTTGTAGGCAGGTGTGGGTATATACCCAGAAACTGAGACATTCTTTTAAAAGTCAACATCTTCCCAAAGCTATGACAATCAAAAAAAAGTTGTTTCCACTTACCATTCTTCAGTACATTATACATACTCATTTACATAAGTACAAAACACATGTAAAATGTTCCTTTTGTTGAGCATCATAGACATGAAGCTATTAAGAAAGAAATATCAGAATCTCTGTTATGTCAAATTGCATCTTACTTTAACTGAATTTATTACTGCTACACAGACAAGGTTGAGCCTACTTGATGATTATCATTTGAGATTTCTTTCTTAGAACCATGTCATAATTAATCCCTATTTAATGAGGGTTTTTTGGAAAGGATTTAAAATATCAGAATTCTGAAACATGCTCATTAGAACTATTTGTAAGTAATTAAAAATGATAGCTTACAAATAAGTTGTGATTGGATCCTAAAGCCATGTCAGAAAAAGTGCTCAGATGACAGCCTGTCAGATAATTTTATGCTTGATACATAGGCCCTGTTAATCAGTAAATAGTGATGTTGTTATTATTATTCTCTTGGGAAAAAAAAAAAAGTTAAAATTTCTGCCATCACATGCCTTTTCCCTCCTACTTCACAACCTATTGACATCACCCATGTGAACACTAGAAAATCATTAATTACTCAGTTTGTGTCCTTCAACTTCTCCATTATCAAATGCCACTGTTACAATGTAAGAGAGCCATAAATTGAACAGAAAAGGAAACCAACATGCTCGTGAAGCCTTAATTTTTCTGCGTTTGACAGAGACACTAACATGATGAGCTGTGGCATTTCTGTGTAAAATCATTTTTAGATATGGAGTGTGTCACATTGTGTCAGTGAGGAGTCAACAAGTTTCTCACGACACCTCACCGATAGAGAAAGCTTGGGTCTGAGTTTTTGTTTTGTTGTGCTGGTTTAAGCGTGTGGCAAGGATTACAGGAAAGGTTTTGAAAACTCCTCAGCCTTCAAATTATAGTATAAATACTGTCCTTAAAATAGATATTCAGAAATAGGAAGTTCCCTTTATTTTTCATAAATAAGACACTTGAAGTGTGGAGTGTTTACAAATGTGCTTGCTAACAAAACCACCAAAATTATTTTTGCTAATATTTGTTATTCTACAGAAAGTCAATTAGATGTCAATGAAACAAATTAATATTAATTTGTCAAAATTAATTAAATTAATTTGTCAAAACAAAAATAAACAAACCAGACAGTGATAGAAAAATAAAAATTAAAACCTGGTAATATTTTTTATAATTTCTTGATTATGATTATAATGTTTAAGGATTCTGAAGAGATTAATTCTTGCCATTGGTGTTTCCTAGAGAAAACAAAGCTACACAGAGCCAATTATATATATATATATATATATATGTTTTTCCTAAATAATGATACATGTTGCAAATAAAAAGCCACCCTGAACTGCAAATTTCTTAATTTCTTAGTTTCAGATGTAATTTGAACATGACTGGAGTCTGGAACTTTTCCTTAAACTGATTAGTAACTTATCTGAAAGCTAGCTGCAGTAAACTCGAGAGGACTGTTCCTGTAAACCAATGCTATTCTTCATGCATAAGGACACCTGACTCTAACCCTAAGATTTATTTCATTTCCTCTATAAAATGAGAGATTAAAAAAATACCCAGCAGATTTATGGAAGATTGTGAAATACGTGTATGTCAAACTTCAACTCTTGAATCTTACCAGTTTCAACTACTAATTTATTGAGAAGTGTGAGCAGCAAGGTTTAACAGTATTGCTACTCTGACATAAGTAGATGAGAGTCTAGTATTCCACTGCATTTTGCTTTTGATGAAGACTATTATTTCCAATTGGCATAATATGTAACAATACCACAGCTTGTCATGACTTATCTGAGAAACATGTAAGCTTGCAGCAAATGCATGAGATTTATGAATGTCACTAGTACACAGGCACTGTTTTCCATGGTACTTACTGATGTGCTGGATAAACAGACTTCTATTCATAGGAAAATAAATAGGAGGAAATTATTTAGTGGAATTCTAGGTTTTCCAATTTAAAAAAAAAAAAATCCTCCCTCAAATATTTTGATTTCTTTTACAGAAATGTGAACGCTACTAAAAATTCTTCTCAGTATTAAAAAGTGTTGATGACCCAAGAGATTTGTTTAAAGAACTTGTTTATCTACCAGAACAAAGCCTTATGCAAACAAGGAGGAACACTTGTTTCCTCAGAAATTTCTGAATCTGCTGTCCATTCGTATAAGACAAGATATGAGTAGTGAGCAGCCAATTGCCTCATAGGCATTAGACTCAGACAGCTATTAGAATATAGTGCAGACTACTGTAAAATTTACAAGTCTGACACAGAGTTTATTAGATTTAAGGGATATAATTGCATTTGTTTCAATGGACACAGGATTTAACCCTATTGTGGTATGATCCAATGTCTCCTGAAGCATCTGGAAAAATACCTACAAAAGGAATCATATGCAGGCCCTATTCAACACTCCTTGGGCGGATGAAGAGAGAGATTCAAAGATTTTTATTACTATTATCCTTGGCTTATACTGTTGCATTTTTTCCTAATTCAAGGATACTTGGTTTTACACAGGAAAAGTTCCCCAGCAATCAGCAGAGAAAAATTTCAAGTAGTTTCTTTGTATTTGGAATACACACTGCAATTTCTCCTTTAGAGAGGCTGCATACACAAACATATCTCTGACTCAAAAAAGAGGTGCTTGCGTACTGGAAGGATAACAAATCAAATACCTTTGGGTCTTTGAAAGTCCCGAATTAACACAATTTAAGTCCTGAAGTGAGACATAAGAAAAATACTGATTTATCTTAGCAATTACTATTCTGTGAAAGTGCTGTGATGTCCATAACACAAATGTGAGAGAGCAGTGATTACTGATCAAGGTATTAATATTATTTGGAGAAGTTTAAAATACATATTCAATTTAGGAAATTAAAGTTAGAAAATTGAGTTTGAGAAAACATCTAGGTATAAGACTTGTGGTTAAATGAAGACTGAATTATTTGTTTACTAAACCCTCTCTCAACACATTCTTGAAATCCTGTGAGAAATTCAGCAAGCTTGGATTCTCCCATCAATAACCTAAAATGAAAATCATGATAAACTCTGTAGATAGCCAGAGCAAAGAGAGGACCTTGACATACTGATGTAGACCTGTAGTAAGCTGCATCAGTCTTCCCCATTTCTCTCCATTGACTGTAGGGAGAGGCTACGTAACTGTGCTATTAATTTGGGTGTCTCTGTTCAAGGCTTACAATTAGATTAAAAGAATCTGGGCTTTTATATTGACTTAAAAATCATGTAATGTTCCCCATTAAAATCCATCTGTTCAAAAGATATGCTCAAAATAAATGCAAGACATCATCTGTCATTAAATTAGCTTCCTAAATGACTTGATACTAATTTTAGAAAGGACAACAGCAAAGCTCCCTTTGGACTTCATTGGCCCAGGACCAGTGTACAGTAACTGATGTGGCTTTTCCCGGTTTCATGAATAATTAGTGGGTTTTCTTCCCTCAGAAAATTCTCAGAAATCATTCTTCTAATACAGCAATGCTAAAGGAGAGCAGTAATAATGGCAGGTGGATTACTGAGTGTAGGTTATGAGGTCTGAAATCTTAGTGACCTTGAGTAGAATCAGTTTTCAAATGCAATTCATTAAATAACATTATATTACATGACAGCTCTGGGAGTAAGGGAATATGAGAATAGTGAAGTCAAAGTCCCTTGGGGTAGTCAGATAAAATAGAGGAGAACCTGTCTAACACATTTGTTATATCTAGTTTTGTTGCTTTAAAAAGCTTTGCTCAGGAAGCTGCTAAGCTCAGTGGAAGAAATCACCTCATCTTGGCCAACACAAACGCATTGTTGTATACTGCCTCTGTTCTAACCATGGTAGCATACTGCAACCAAAAACTAAATTAAAAAAAAAAAATTAAAAAGTGCTGCACAGCTAGATTTAAAATAGTAATTTCAGAATTAAAATATAACATATTAAACACAAAGACTTCTTGACTATCATTAAATCACCCAATTTTCCCTTTTTTAAGAACTAAAAATTTAAACTCAGTTCCCAGGTTTTCTTTTTCAGATTTCACTTCCAGTGCAGTAGCTATGCTATGTTTCTTCTATGGGCCCACATCTGAAATCAGTTACTCTATACTACTCACAGCCAAAAGAACTTCATCTAAAAGTACTTTAAGATTGGATCTTTTGTGTGAGGCTCAAGCAATCTGCAGCCAGTGAAGAATAAAAATATATTGAGGATTCACTACCAGAGATGCAATCGTGAGATGCAGAAATAATTGCTGGAAAATATCAGAAGCTGGTGTGCCAGGGAAAGTTTGTGCTTCATCTGCTTTTAGAGGATTTATGTGTCCAGCCTATGTACTAATTTTAAAAGCCAGGGTACATGGATAATAAAAAATATCATACACAAAATTCAAGAACTGTTACAACATAAGAAATGGCTGATTTTTTATGGAAAAAAAAAAAGAATGGCTAATAAGGATATGTTTTTATTTCATCTTTAGATACTTGATAAAGTCACTGTCAACTTCCTAGCTGATAATGCAGCCTCGTTTTACTCCAGGTTAATTAACATGTAATGCTTGTTGTTTATAGTTGTAATTGTTGTGTATGCTTATATTAAACTAATAGGGACTATAAGTTTTATCTTTCACAGTATTTGTTAGGTTTAAGTAAACCAGAGGTTTCTATTTTCAGTTTTAAATACAAAAAAAATCAAGAAAAACTGAGAACAAAGAAGTGGTTATACTTAAAGCTTTATGTGGGAACTCTGTTTCTGCAGCTAGTACATGAATATTTTCTCTGAAATGAAGTGTCCTTGATATACCCTTATTGCACTTTACACTATTCTCTGAATTATAGAAGAATGCATACTGGCTGTGTATTTTATTTTAGAGGAGTCACTACTTCCTTAGAAGCAGACTGAAATAAGGAAAATTGAATCATCTGATCAGTAGTCACTTGGTACCATCATAGACTTGCCCAAGGGAAAAATGAAAGTTCCACTTGAAAACTGTCTTGAGATACAAGCCTTCAGAAAGTGATGTTAAGCCAGATTAAAAAGGATCAGGACACTATTTCTATGAAAACAACAGCAATGATTAAGCAGACCAACAACTGAGACTTTCACAGCTAATTGGAACAAATGATGAAGATACCGTTCCTAGAATACTGTAGCCTTTCCAACTGATGATCAAAGAAAGGCTTGTACAGGCATGTACTAAAACTAATTTCAGATTTTCAGGTGATTTACTTTTTTTTTTTTTTTACTAAGTCATCAACATACCCTAAAATTCACCCTCTGCCAAAAAAAAAAAATAATTAAATCCATCTAACAGGTCACTAACCTTGATATCTACAGAAGTCATATAACATTTTTTACAAGAGTAATAAGAACTAAGACATTAAAGACTGTAGAAAGGCTGGCACTGTCCAGAGAATCCTCCAGAGAATCTAATGCAGGTCCTCAGAGTTCCTCAGCTGGGGAAGCCTCAATTTTTTGCAAAGAGTAGACTGCACAGCAAGGCAGCTGTCACGTCTCATGCATCAGGGAGTTCTCTGTTTAACAGTGCTACTCATCTCTTTAAGGAGGCACTAATATTAGGATAATTTGGAAATGCTGTTCCATCTGCAAATTAAATTGCACTTCCTATTTCACAAATACCAAGAACTAAGTAGAAGTCACGTTCACCTTTTCTCTTTCTATTTAACATTACTTTTGCTGCAAGAGGCATGTAATCCACAGCTTTCTTTTTATGCTGACCATTTTTATTTTTGATCCTTTTTAATACACTGTAATAACCAGTCTATAAAGACCAGTTTCTTAGAGTAAAGATGGCTGGCATCTCCAGACTGAAGAAACCTCAGCCTAAAAAATTGCATGACTGCAGACTCCATCATTTCTTATGTACCCCCACATCACCCACTTTCATGTTGTCCCAGCTTGTACCTTCATTGGGAACACAGCCTTGCTCTTATAGGGAGAAAAGGCAGCAATAAATTCAGGAGCGCAGGAATCATTGCATGCATAGTAAAACAAAACTGGAAGTAATATGCTGTGCAGGGGAAAAAAAAATTATTAAATACCTTTAGCTATCATTTGTCCAAGAACAATCTTGGAAACTTTTGTGTCTCTCTAGACTAAACAAACCTTCAGTTTCACAGAAATTCTGAATATCCCTGGAGACCCTAATAAAATCATAATTTGTATTAAGAAAAGACAAGGCTTAAGTAATATCATTCTTTAAGATATAAACTAAAGCTAAGATTAAAAAAGTAAATGACTGGATTCTCCTTTTACCTAATTATTGGTTTTATCTGAGTCATTGAACTATGCACTCTTCCAAACCAGTTTTAAGTTTTAAAAACAAAGCACTGTTTTTGTAGATTTGCTAGATTCATATTCAACGCTTTTAGGGTAAGGTGATGAAGAAGGTCTATGTGTAAAAAGAGGTTCCATTACAAATGTTTTCTTACAAACATTTAGATTATTACATCTTGCATAACTATACCTGGAGGCAATAGACAGTAGCTATTACATTGGATAAGTCATAAAGGATGAAATGTACTATATTAAGAACTATAGCAAATATTAATATTTTCTTTTTTTATTTTAAACTATATACAAAGTTAAAAGCTCTTTTTTTTAATCTAAACTTCAAGAGAGACTCCTTTCCCTTGTTAAAGCAAAACTCCTTTAAAAAATCATGTAATACTGAAATCCTAATGCCAGTGTTACTAGTTTATACACAACTGGTGGCCATCTGACTGTTGATATGAAGCCAGTCTCAATATGCCTATTAAGGACTGATCAAAGTTTACTACAGTTTCCAGAATTATTTTTATAGAAACTGCAGAAAAAAAAGTATTAAAGATAAATTTCCAAAATATCTTCAAACATTAATAATATGTTTAAAAAAATAAATCCCATGAAACCATGCAGCTGGTCCAGTACATCCAGCACCCTCTTATTTCACATTTAGAGCAGAGAGATCCAATCAGACTTGGTGGTTGAGGAGTGGATTTTGCAGCCATGTGGCCATGATGGAATCATATGACTCTCAAGTGGCTACCACAGCAGCTGCTAATTGCCAATGTGGGATTTAATTAAATATGTCAAGATTTTTTACAGACAGAAGCAAGCCAGTATAAATCAATACCAGATAATCAAAGTCAACAAGACAATGAGAAACTGATATTGTTCCCATTTAGTGGCCTTTAGTATGTCTCGAAGTTTCTATTATCTAATAGAATAAAAAGAACATATTTTTCTTTGCCTGAAACACCAAAAATGATAAACCAGAGCAAGCAAAAAGAGAGCAAGAAATAAAGACAATACAGCAATATATGAAAGAAAATAATTTCTCAAGTAACAGTATGCATTCTTGTGCCTTTGACAGCTCAGATCTTTTTGAACAACGAGTAACTTATAGCCATGAAAGGGCAAGCACTTTCCTTCATTCATTTATTTGTTTAATTCCCTATAGGATACAGCAAATAAACAAAATTACTTCTAAAAGCCATTTTCCATTATTATAATTTATGCCTTGAGGAAAATAATCTTAAAATCCTTTAGCTTATGAGAGAACCCACTTACTGTCATACATTCCACCCTTTTCTCATTCTTCATAATAAATTCAACAAATTTTTGTGATGTCACAGGTGTCCTAAAGAAAAGTAGTATTAACAGGCTTACCTGTAACACAGATTTAGAGTTTTAAGATTCTTTAATTCATTAAAGACGGGCATTTGGACAGTAATACAATAATTATTTCTCCGAGTTGGGGAAATACTTTCTTGTTCTGTTCAATTTAGAAATGTCCTGTGTATCCTGGAAAGCAGGATCAATTCAAAACATTTTAAAAAATCTTAAAAGTTACTAAAAATGTAAACAGTTAGCAACTTGTATATAATTTAGATTATACAAGATTAATCATCAGAATCCAAATGTAGGGCTATTTCCACAGTGACTCGTTGCATATTAATTAACAATTATTTTAGCATCATCACACCAAAGCATACGCACAAGCAGTGCAACCTGGCACAGCAGCATAAATCCAATTAAATCCAGTTAAAGCATTAATGAATATAGGTTCATAACATGACAAAGATAAATACAAGAAAGAATATGTGTGTTGTAGCTAACTCTAGGCACTAACTACTTGGTCTTTATGCCCTTTACTGTTAATGGCAGCAGAGGTTAGGATCCTGCTGGATCACTGTCTACAGAATCCCTTTCTCTTTCTCTGTTTCCATTGATGACACGTACACCCTAAAGAGATTATCCTAAAGTTAGTCTTTTTGAATACCCACCAATGCCTTTTTTAGCCAATTTTCCAAGCAGGTCATTACAGCCAGAGGTTCAGGTGTTCCTATACATTGCTATGCAAATGTAGAAAAGACAAAAATATATATTGTTGAAAGATAAGGTAGCTAATTGCCTAAAAAATACACTATTCCTAAACATTGGCTGTGGTCGTAAGGGACTAGATACCCAGTAGTAAGTAAATTGGACCTGTTGGGTTTGGAACAAATTATGTTACTGTTTGATGAATGCAGGAATTCAGGAGCAAAACTGTTGATCTTCATTTACTTATGGTTAATATACATCCCCACAAACCCTCTGGGCAGGTTCTGTTACATTCAGTAGTTCTGTGTCAGTTTTGCCTGAAGTTAATTATTTCCCAAGTATTATTCACCTACTCTTCTATATCAAACTATTATAATTTACCATGTGTAGGCCAGTTCTTGAAGATCATTAGGAAAGGCTAAAACATGTAGAAACCATACATAATCCTTATACATAGCAGGAGATTAAATTGAAGTAAGTACACACTATTTTCATTCTGTGTTTATCCTTGGGATCCTGTTTATCTATCAGCAGAGTTAAAAGTGTGGGCTAGCATCCATAAACCTAGAAACGAATTTGGGATGCAGCAATTTTAGCTGCCGCCTCTCCCTACACTCCTCACAACAGTTGCAATTCATTGATGATTTTACCATCTGCTCAAAAGCTAAAATACTTGGTTTAAAGCCAGACAGGCAACTCCATTATTACATGCAAAGGCATCTTTAGTACCATAAACACAAGCTTAAAACTTCCCACCGCCTTTGTACTTCTACCTATGTTAACAATTGTTAGACTAGAATGGGCTCAGCACCAGAATGGCTTAATCTAGGCTTTGTCACGGCAGTGCAAATTACTACAAACTGCCTTCTGTATTATGTTAAGGTTTTTTCGAAAGGAACTGCCTTTGTACCTCCCATTGAGACATTTCAAAGAAAAGCTGGGAATTAAATAAGCAATTGCTCTCCATCTTACAGCTGATTAATCTTTGGCTGAAATAAAAAAACATTCTGTATATGTGAACCCCTTTGCTGCTGTCCTGTCTGTGTGGGAATTGTTAACAGTCTTGTAGTCCTGTTAAGTTAAATAAACACTTATTATTAAATTCTTATTCCTATATGTTGTAGACAATATTTGGTCAATGCAATATCTGACAGCCAATCTATATACTGAATTTCTTTGCTTTTGGATACTTGGAATAAAGTCAGTTTCTTCTTTGTTCCTCCTTCTTTTGTTTTTTGATGGCATAACATACCATTTCTTTTTCTTCTATAATGGCCTTCATTCCCAAATTCTATCCTTAATTCTTTTTATTCAGTTAGTTGTAAATGTCAAGGAATGGGCATATTTGAATTTTACTATATTAGCACATTTTACTGTATTGTGTGGCTGTGTTACTCTGATATATTTAATTCTTCTCTATTATCTAAAACATGATGATCATGCTTTAATTCAGGTAAGTATAATCAGAAAATAAATCAAAGGAACATGCTAAGCTGCAAGTGCCCTGAAGTGCCATTTCTCTTAAGAACTTTTTGTGCAAACTTTCAGTGTAACATTGGGCATTAAAGCATACATAACTTTTATACATCATATTACCACATGATGGGCAGTTGTGATCTAGTGTGCCAAAAAAAGAGGGATAACACTGTGTGGGAAATATCTATAGCATTTTTTAGTGATCTTGTTCTAGCAGCACAGAAATGCAATCTAAACTCCTACATCACAACTTGACAAAAATAAATTCAATTCAATTTTAGAATAAATTGTTTCTGGAATAAGATTATCTGCCACATTTCAGCTCAGGAACATTTCTTGATATCCAAATTCCATCTTTTCACAAACAGGCATTCTGAGTAAGTTTGGCAGGCTTTTAATTACAGAAGCACAAATATGCCTCTAAAATAAAAGTTTTCAGTATTCAGACTTTGCAGGGACCACTTCATTTAAGACTCTAAGGGTGATATCAAATTTGAAATGAGAGCTATGAGTTCCAGGCATATTTCCCTCTATAACACATACATTCTTCACACTTTAAAAAAATGAAGGCACAGTTACAGCTGCTGCCTACTGATCTGTGTGCATTGAGCAGCACATCAACATATTCAGCTTATCAGAACTGTTTGCAAGAGCATGTTTGTCAAGCAAAACTATCTCAGAGCATTAGGAAACTGACGTTTCAGTTGAATTACTTCAGTAACTCTTCTGTAATAGCGTAGAAGGGCTATTTTAGCTGAGACTATGCAAACAAAACCAAAAAATTCTCACAGACAGTTAAATGACTCAGAAACCTCCATACTGTGAAATCTAAAATTGTTTCAGGCTTGAGGTTCAATATGCAAATAAAATCTAGAGCTAGTCAGAATACCAGCAGGAAGAAAATTACAAGCTTTGATACTGGCCTGTTTCCAAAGTACAGGTCATATCTCAAACTACAAAAGGTATTTTAATGCAGAATAAATAAAATAAATTACTAATAATTCCTATGTTGTTATAGAGATATTCCTCAGTGAGTCACAGTAAACTTCATAAAATGGTATCATTATGCTCACATTGTAGGTGTAGAAACGGGCACAACAGGGCTCTCCTGAGCTTTAAGCAAATACATCTAATAATCAGAAAACACTGATTGTCATGTAGAGACCAGGTCTGTTCATTTGTCACGCTAGTTTGGCTCCAGACAAATTTGTCTCCACACATATGACTTTCAGCTTGAGGGCACCTGGAGAACAAATTCATTATAACAATGACCTCTCTGTTGGTCAACCTCGTAGACCTCTGATGCCTGAACCTAAAATCCAATGCACTAAGGGCTGTGCTTGCCTAAGGAAAAGACAACTTTTCCTGAATTGCTTTGAAATGTCATTTAAGCACGGGCAAGAACAATAGACTGGTAATTTCACTTTTTACTATGCATCATTAAAAGAACTTAGAGCATTCCCATGGTCTGCCCAAGAACAGAACAAGTGACATCTATGAAATGTTTTAAATTAGGTTTGTCTAGCCTTTCCTAAGGTCTGTCTAGCAGACCAACGCCTTTCCTCAAATTCAGTAGTCAAGCAAGATTAAGAGACCTTGAGGAAACAAGATGAGATATCCAGAAAAATAAAAATAGATTATTGGAAGTAGAGAATCTAATACTCCTAGCAATTACATGACTATAAAATTCATCTTCGTACACTGGAATATTCCTCACACATTACAATGTATTATAAATATATTTGTATACAGTGCATTATATTTTTACATTTATATATAAATATATATAAGTAACATATAATCAGATCCTTATCATAGAGCAAACCAATGACAGAAAGCTTCTCAGAATGCTTTACTAAAAGCACAAAAGTATGAATCCTTTTTCCAGTGGTGCCTATGGAAAAACTGAGCAATTTCAGTAAGGCCAGAGTTTTGCCAAGGTTCAAAGGAGGCCATCGTTTTGACTGTGCTGTGAACAAGTAAAGAGCCTTGCTAACTTGTATGGTATCAGCCAATTTTACAAGGGGTAAAGCAATTGACATTACCCATTCAAGGAATATAAAATGTGAGGACAAGGACCCATATGAGTTCACCTTTTTCCATGACTGCCAAGTTATTCTGATTAAAAAGTATCTCAGCAAAAGCTTCTGCACTTCCTTAAGTATCTGAAGCCCCTCAGCTGTGGCTCTGGTTGGCCTTTACTTAGCACAAATTACTCCAACTGTTGTACTGCCATGTAGAGAAGATTGGCTCCAAATTAGTCTCTTCTGATATGAGATACCAGCAAAATCAATTGCTCAGTGGATTAATAATGACTTCCCACTCCTTTGAGCTTTAAAATTCCAAAACTGCCATGAATACCTGAAGGGTTTTTACATACATAAGGAGTGCATTCATTCACCCTGTCACACACATAAGCAATTCCCAGTCGAACTGGAGGCTTGTACCATGCATGTTATTAAGAAAATAATCTCATTAATATTTCAAAGGGCCAGATTTCCTTCTCAGACTAGGCAGCAAATAAAGATAGCTAACAGAAATTCCTAAGCCCAGGAGCCCCTGTACCCCTGTAGTAATTAGTCCTACATATATGGAGAGAAACTCAGACAGCTGACGTCATAAATAGATACCTAGAAAGAGATGGAGAGAACTAAATAGACATGCCTTGTACATAACCCGTGTATGTGATGGGAGCACTAGTCTGGGACACAAGATGCTTTCACAGTCAGTGGAGATTCAAGCTGCATCAAGCACTTCTCAAGGCATTCCTTCTCCAAAGGGCTACAACTCCACTGTGCTAACCCACTGACAGTGAGTGTCACTGTAGAAAGAGACAAAGATTCCCACAGCCACGGGAAGAAGGCCCTGTGAGCCTGCCTCTGAAGAAGAGACATTGAATGGAAGATGGGCTACACAAAGCAGCAATATTGCAGAAAGCAGGCAGCAGCAGCCAAGATTATGCTGCACGCCTATGGAAGCTCTGAGGTACCAGGTTATGTACAGGCATGCAAATAGTAATAACCACATGTCCCACCACCAGAAGTTTTTGGTCTGCTACAGTTATCTTTTATGTGGAGTATGACCCCATGGAACACGCCTACCAAGTCGTAATCTTCACATTTTCTGGATTCCAAGAAGACTTGAGCTGGGCAGTGGCACTGAACTTCCTAACACCAAGTACTCATCACTTATGTATGGCGCTACAGGAAACTAGGGAATTCTGGTGTCAGAAGGGGAGACTCCTTGAAAGCTTAGGGACATAGAGAGTTAGGTAAGCACTAGCCAGTTGTTTGCATATTAAAATTTGAGTTTTAGATGTCTGAAGGTCATTTAATTTATGCCTTAGGGAGCACATTTCGTGCTTGTTGCGAATCTGATAATTCACGGTAGTTTAATTTTCCTAATAAAATTATCAGCTCTAGAAAAAAAAAATATTTTTTTTAACTAAAACCAGGACACAACACTGTTATTTGTGCAGATCCCCACCAATTTCAGTAGGGCTTCCCATACCAGCAGTTATCCTCCTGCTTATAGCAAATCATGGGACCAAGATCTAACAGTCTAAACAGCTTCACTGATTACTCAAACATTGCAAGCACAAGCACAAACAAAAAAGCAGGAGAACACAATCTACCTTTTTTTCTAACTAATGTTAAGCACAGACTAAGACTAGTATTTTCAGGGAGATACTTCATTTCCAGACTATAGTGAGCTATTAATAAAATTTCCATAATGATTTTAGGCAGCTCTTCTCCAATACTCTCCAATTGTCTCATAATTAGAAATTGCCCATCCCCTAGAAGCAAAACTCTTACTGAGCGCACAGCTGCAGGGAGCCCCTGTTGCGGCTGCATCCTGCTTCCCTCAGAAGTCGTCCCTGTGGTGTGGAAATTATTTCCAGCAGTGCTATAGCAAGAAATGCAGAGTAGATTTTAAATATATTTCTAGCTTTTATTTTTAAACAAGTTATGTACTGAGAGTGCAGTTACAAACAGATTCCACTCATCCCTTCTTCTTTGGCCATAAGTTGAGCAGCAGAATGTCCAATTGAAACTTACAGGAGTGATTGATGGAAAAAACCCAAATGAACCATGAAACAATGAAAACATGTTTGAATTAAAGTGGATGCAAAGCACTTTCAAGGGTAAGGATAAGTTTTGTAAAAGATATGTGAGCATACAGCAATGGCATTATAACTGGTGGAAGGATCTCGAGCAAAAGCAACCCTCCCTTCAGGAGGGTTCTCCTGAACCTTCTGTCCTCCCATCCTACCATATCTAGCAATAACTCTCACATAATGTCTGCTTAAAAAAATTCCCTTTATCTTATCAACCAAAAGCTACAACAGCTTTTTTTTTTTCTTTTTTTAATAAAAATTTGCTCCCAAGCTGGTATGCAAAGGGGGCTTAATAGCCCACAATCATTGCAACAACTTTTGGGGCAAATGGTCTACCTAAACTCTTCTAATAATACCCTTCAGGCCAGACAGACAGCCCTGGCTTTTAGCTAGAGATTTCTGCTTTTTGCACCCTATCGTGTTTGCAGCTCTCCAACACCTTATCTAACTCCCACTCAGCCAAGCGGCAACAAAATGCTCAACGTTGAGACAATCTGGAGATTTTCCCTTGCTTGTCACAAAGTTTGTTGAATTTTGAAGTGTAAATCCTTCTTTTCAAACACTTTGAAAGTCATCTGATTTGCTGCCCACTAGGGTCTATCTCATTACATACAAATGTCTATTTCTAGAATCTAATGTAAGCACATTTGCAAGGTAACATGTGAATCACACAATCCACAGCTACACTTGTCTATTCACAATGCTGTCAACTTGAATTTTATATCAAGGAAGCATGCTGTGAATATGATCAAGAAGGTCATCTGAGGGCTGTTATAACATTTATTTTAAGGCTATCAGAATTTGGGGTAATGTGCAAAGAAAAAGATGCAGACGAACTAGTAGCTTAAAACCAGTAGTTTATTTACCTGAACACTTCACTCCCAAGTGCCTTTTTCAGCATGCACAGCATTGATTCATAACCTATGTTAAAGATAGTTTGGACTTCTATATTACCTTCTCCAGAACATGTCACTCTTCAGAGTAGAGTAATCCCTTCAGTATCAGTAGACCCGGGTAGGCAAATGAAAAATTCTAAACTATCATGTACTCAATATAATCTCAAAAATTGCTCAGCTTTTTATATCCAAATCAATTTTTCTGTAACAAGTAATGCTGGCCCAAACCCCAAGGTTATCATCTGCTTTCTGAATCTGTCATGGCAAAAACCACCTCCACCTGTACTGTGATCAGTGAGTAGAGAAGAAAGTTTCTCACACCAGTCTTCAGAAATGCTCCTATAGAGTTCATTTAGATAAAGGAAACATTTTCCTCTGAAAATGCTGAGACACAATCAATGTTTTTGCAGGCACAGATGGTCAGTGAATAGAAATATCTGGGTGAAATGTTATTATATTTTACTTTAATATTTAAAGTAGAGGTGTAGTTCTAAACACTAATAATATCTCTATTCTTTACTGAATATCATTATGAATGCCTGCGATCAAATTGCACCTACAAAGGTAGTTTATGAATTTTATGTGTATTGAATAGGTTAAAATATATGATTGAAATTTGTATTTTTATTCAAATAGGTTTTACAGACCTTTTTCTCTAAAACTCTTTATAGCAACAAACAAAAAAATTTCAGTTAACTCGTAGCATCCCATAGTTTTGCAGACTCCAGTGGGTACACTTCCATTATCAGTCAGAAAGCTACATATTCACAAGTAAGAATGAAAATCTAAGAAATGATTGAAAATTAAACCCCCTGTTTTTCTGTAGTATTAGAAAACAAGCTACCATAAAGGAAAGAAATTTTATTTACAGATAGAACACAAATGCACAGCAGTTGTAGGTTTTTATCCAAACAAAAGGCTGAAAAGCTGTCCATAACATAATTAATGGAGCCTAGCGGCAAGTGAGAATTCTGGCCTCCCTTTTGTGTTTATTGGTATTCTTGTCAGCATGTTGGTTAGATATGTACAGTTTTGTTGTGATATGCTGACAGATTTGGACTGTATATATTTCTCCCAGTGGTTGTGGGCTCAGTTTGCAGAACATATGCCTTCACAAACTGGGTTTCCTCTAATGAAGGGCATCCAGTATACACTATTGCCACTATTTGATTACTTTTCCTGTAGTCCTGGTACTCATAACAGTTACTCAAACATTATTACTGTAAGCACCTAAAGCAAAAGACAGAGAATTCCTGGTAAAAAGGATTCTTCTTCTTTTCAGGACATATGAAGGATTCAAGTAGTTAAGTATTCAATCAATAACAGATTCAGTTATAAGGATCTTTGACATATATGCATCATCATTCTAGCAACCTTTATGTTATATCTTTCTTGTGGTTTCTATAAAGGACTGCCATGTGTCCTTCTCTCAGTGACAACTCTGCACTTTCCGATCTCATAGCGCATGGGCATGGAACATTTCCTGACTTTGCATTCTTTTGGAGGGCTCACAACAGCTGACCCACAGTCCTGAGAAGTTTAGGACATACCAACGTTACATGAAAGGTGAAAGAATTCTAAGAAACTACTGGAAATATTCAAAAGCATTTAGTCTTGATTTACGTGGCAAGTTCAATTCACTCCTTTCAAGACTCTCTGTTTATCTTGCCTGTCTTTTATACTGAGAGACGGAGAAAGCAAAGAATATTTTATGTCCTGATTCAACAAGATATTTCAGAATATAAATTTTCACATTTGCGGGGGTCAGGAGGGCAGGGTTTAATACTTTCTAAATCACAGTATATTTAAGTATCCTCTACAGTGCTGGGAAAGCCATTGGAGTTTTCTGTAATAATATAATGAGTCAAAATGATAAAAGATCAGTCCTATAGAACCGGGGATAGATATATAACATAGTGTACTTGCAAAGATACACTTAAGACCACTATGTAGTACTAAAAAAATAATTAAAAATTACATACTATCAAAATCAATTACCAATTAAACTGAATGAAGCATTCTGAAAAGTGTATTTAAAAATACACAAAATATATTTTAGATTTTGTAAGCAAAATAATTCTGAAAAGGAATTTTTTTTCCCTCCTATCTCAAATATGAAGCAAAATCACTTTGAGCCTCATAATTTCCAGGTCCATTTGCCATGGTGTTATACAATGGTAGTAGAAATATACCCTTAAGTATCGTCTCGTAGTCAGATTGCTATCAGTCTCTGTTGGATCATTATTTTGCTACTCAATTAAGATTTTTTTCATTGTAAATCCAATTAAAAAGTATGTCTTTCCTACAATAAAGAACAATGCAAGAGAAGGAATTTTAAGCAGAAAATTGAACAATTACATGATCAAAGATTATTTTTTTATTAGTTAAATCATATTTGATTTTCTTCTATTTTTCCCTTTCAATTATTGGATATGAAGATTTTTTGCAACCATTTTAATCAACACTCTTATCCTGCTTGATTGTATGCAATGGAGCAACCATCCTGTGTGTATGGAAATATCTCCATGGTAACAGATTATAAAACATAAGCACCGGATTGTGATCACTGTTTAGAAAATCAGGTGGTTGAACATGAGGAAATTACCTTCCCAAGCTTCCTCGGGATTTCAGGAATGACATTTAGGGACTGGAATGTACTGTAAATCCCCAAGTTTCAACTTAAAAAAAAAAATGATTAGGTAATTTATATAAATTTATACTATAGAAATAAACCAGAAAATAAATTAATATCTTGTTCTATCATATTCAATATTCTGCCTTTAAGGTAAGAACAACCTTACTTATCACTCACTGGAAGCAAAATCATGCAAATAATTTAGTATTCCAATTGAAGTCAACTTGTCCATGGGACCATTTATGCTTTTAAGGGGAAGCACCTATTTCACAGAACGTATGCCTTTAAAGTGTGCTGCATATTGCATTTTTGATCTAAAGTATAGTCACACAAAAGGAAGCAGCAGAGGTAACTGAATCTACTCAGCTTTTTGAGAATGCATGAGCAAGGAAAAGGATGTGATCAGACATTGCTTTAGTTACAGTTATGGGCTATTAATAGGAGGAGACCAAGCACAATGTGACTTCAGCAGACTTTTAGGAAAATTGCCTTCATGTATGTTGCTTAGCTATCTGGAGCATATTTAAGCAGGAAGAAAGAAAGGTGTCAAAGCTTTCTTTTCATTTCATTACCTTGCATCTGCTCCTATGAGGAAAGGACCTACCATCTTTTCCTAACTCTGAACTAAAAAACTGCTGAAATTTTGATCAGTGATATCTAGCCCCCTTGATCCTACAGAGCATAGATTACAAGAATTGCAAAAGGAATTATTTAGATGGGTTCACAGGAGGAACCTATGCATTATGCCAGTTCAGTTGACTTTTAGGAAAAATGTATTTAGATGTAATATTTACATTGAATGAAATAGTCTGAGTGAGAAGTTTAGACTAAATACCTAACTTTTAGATGCCCACCACCAGATGAGACACTGTCATCAGAAGGCAATTCATACCATTCTAGGACATGTCCAAGGTAAGAAGGATGATTTACCTTCAGGAGTGACTATTTCTCTCTGCTGGCAGTAAAGGGAGCCGACACAACCAGCTCATTTTACAAAGCTTTGAGTTACGTGACATAAATTCCAACCCCAATTGCACGCCAGTGTTTTATTTATTTACAAATAAAAGGGACTAGCTTGCAGAAGATGCATTCCTCTCTTGGCACTTTGTGACTGAACGAGTTTGTGTCTAAATATATGCTATTTTGTTCCTGCTCTATCTGTTTCCCCACAGACCCCGAACTATATGATCATTGACCAAAGAGTAGACAGCCTAGCTACATTACATTTTTCTTGCTGTAGCCTGCTTGAATTAGAAGCAGTTTGAAAGATGCGCAGTTTCAAATAGTAGTTTATTTGCATTACTCGTGAAAGTCCTCCAACTAAATTTCCACACAGCATGCTGATTATGTCCATGCAAGTGTGTCTGTGGAGCTTTTAAGCTTATTGAGACAAATAGTGAAAAGAACAGACAGCGAGAGCTTCCTGTACTGTGTATAACTAGATTTCCATCTTAGCTTATTCTGAGCTCCCTCAGTGAATGATCCTTTTAGACATCTTCATGTCATCCTAAACTCACTGCATCAAAAGTTGAAGAGCATCACTGCACTGATTAAAAATCTCTAGTTACCAAAAAATCTTTTAATTAAATTTCTTGTAAAATTGTAGGTATATTAGCAGTTCTAATCTTAGAATGAGGAATGCTTTAGGGTCAATGAACAGTAGAAACGTTACTATGGACTTCATGTGGATATGTCACATTTTCCATATAATGAAATGACTTTTCTTCTCTCTAAAAAGCATTTTTGATCTAGGAAATAACCTGTCTGAAAGCAAAAAGATCCTTGGGCTAAATTCTATAGACTTCATTATTCTAGAGATCAGACTAAGTGATACAATGATCCCTTCTAGCCTCCATGGAACTTACAGAAACTACATGACATTAATGAGTAAAAGCGTACATATTTAATAGTCTTTAATAGATTCACAGTTTTGAAAGATCATTATGATCATCTGCTCTGACCTTCTCCAGCAACAACTTATCAAAACTTAATGAGGTATAGAAAAATTCTTTACTAAGAGACTATTGATTTTAAGATTGCAAGTGATAACAATCCAATACCATCAGGCAAGCTGTCCTGGAGGTTACTGCCCTTCATCATTATTAATTTTTTTAATCTTTTGTTTTTATTTACCCAAATTCAGCTTACAATCATTTGATCTCATTAAGCCATATTTGTTAAACCCTCCCTTCTATCAAAAATCTGTAAATAAATATCTATTGTATATAAAAACCTACCACATTCATACTGTTCAATAAGATCACACACAAATATTTTGTTATTAGATAGTAATTCCTCAATCTTCCACTACAAAGGAAAGCAAAATTGTGCCTAGTATTTTTCTGAAAAAATCCAAGTTAACATTATTCTTCTTAAAAACAGTTGCAAGTTCAACTCACTCTTCACCAGCTAGTTCTCTGGTGTTTCTGTTTGCAATAGTTCATTCATTTACATAGGTCTTTTATTTTTTTTTATACACTGTGAACATCATACAGACATATATATGTATGTGCATGCATATATTTGCATGTATTTTGCTTGGAAGATCTCTTTGCACCCATGTAAGTATGTGCAAATAAACCCAAAAAGGGACCATAAAATTACTTTCAGAAGAAACTAAACTGCAATACGTATCTAAAGTTCTCCAGCTGCAAATGGTCTGTGGGATCAGACTAGAGAGAATTCCAAGATAAAAAACACTGCAGTGTGTGTCATGTAAGTAACATGTCATCAGGGCTTTCTGTATCACTGTTCAGATGGGCTCGTGTTGGTCCACACTACTTTCTGAAGTAGAGATAGTCACTAATTCCACCGTAATTAACACTGTTCATAAACCTCAAAATCTATCTGAAGACCCTTTGCTTTCCAAAATTATATGCATTGTTTTTTCAGACATGCTGGGAGGCTTATGATGTTCAGCTGTCTTGCTCTGTTGGCTGTCTTAACTCTTACATCTCTAACAGAGGAAAACTACCTTTGAAATTGTATTGATATCCTATGGATCTAATCTATATTTCTTTTTTCAAAATCCATTAAGATACATTTAGTTAATATTCACATTGGTCAATTAGCCCATATTGCAACTTAATCCAATCTTTTCATCCTTTGCCTCCACTACTAGGATTACACTTTCACAGGTGAAGTGACAGGAAGATAGAGCAGAAAGACCTCAGCAATTCAGTGTGCATCTTGTACTATGTCAGATTTTGAAGCTGTAACAAAAAGTTCTTTCACTTTCAGGCTTTGTACAGCTGGGTACATAAAAGCATGTTTTTCCTGCAGGCTGTTGGTTGTTTTAGATATTTCGGAGGCCTTTACTTTTGTATGTTATTGTTCATAACTGCAAACTATCCCACTTGTTTGACACATTATGTCCATTACCACCAAAAGGTGAGTTATGGCTCAAATTTGGGAATGAACAGTACAAATGTGGAATGGTCACCACATCACTGATCAGGAAGAAACCAAAACTGTTGTTTCTGTACTAGGCTTTTGAGGTCTGAAGTGACAGCACTTTAAATTAAGGCTTACTTGTAGGGAAGCTTTCTTTTACTTTTCCTCTTTATTTCTCATGCTTTTCCCACCTTTACATTATTATCAAAGCTGACCACACTTAAGGAAACTCACTGTCTGTCTGTCTTCAAAATCAAACATCCATCTAGACTGAACAATGGACTGTAAAAAGAATCTGACATTGCTTCCTTACTTTTTTTGCTTTGTTTATAAATAAAAAGCTTGATAGAATTGAGGTTTTGAAAAGTGGGTGATACACTTTTTGAGTAAAACTTTATGCTTTGCTTTTGAAGCAAAAGCTGTGCAGACTTCTGAGTGCAGAGGATCACATCACTAAAAAGTCTCATTGTACTGTCACCATCTGCAGCCATACAAGAAATAGGTAATGCATCCAAACTGGCAAAAAAGGAGAAAGAGAAGAAAAAGAGACAAATAATGACATGGAAATATGTTGATAAAATAAAAGGTTTTTACTACCAGGAAAGTGGGAATCCTGGTTAGCTGAAAGATGGTATATGTAAGTGCCGATAAAGTTTCTGGCTACTGCTAATTAGCAAAGAGAAGAAACAAAATCTAATTTGCATCTGTAAACACAGGAACATAGAATTTTCCATGCTAAGTCAGTCTTGAGGTCTGTTTAGGTTCAACTGTGAGGGTATCTTAGATACTTCAAAGGAGGAGGATGCTTACTGTGTACTGATCAGGAGCCATACTGACTGTGGACCTGTGAGACCAGCTATGGATGAAGAAAAATCTGTAATAAGTATCTTTGTGTAGGCAGCTACAATACAAGGAATCAAAGCCTTTATTATGTGGCCTCACTTCCTAGCAGAAGCATTGGACGTAGTACTTTTCCAGCACGTGCGAGTGCAGCAGTCGCCATGGGGTAGCCCTGGTTAGCATAGCTGTTAGCACAACCCCATGAACTTTAGCCAGCTTTTAGTTTCAATAACAGTAGATAGGTTTAGGAAATGTTTTATTTAAGTAGAAGCAGAAAAAATCAATCAACTGTCCCCAACAACAGCCTGCATCTTGAATAGTTTTTCATGTGTTCACAAAATCTATCCAGATAGCTAAACTATGCCAACAATCTGCCGACCATCAAGAAGTGCAAAAGCACTAAAGAAATGTCCAGACTGTGAGCACCACCAGCAGTGACAGCAAATCAGAAAGCACTGTTTGAACAGACTAATCACCGAGTTACTCTCTACTCCATCCTGTAACTAAGGTTACTTCATTGAGGAATGTTGAGTTTAGTTAAGAGTTTCTAGGAAGACTCCAGGGAAGGAAACCTCATGACCACACACCAGCATCTGAAACCGTCAGGGAACCCAGAAAAGCCCAGTGGACCCCACAGCTGTGCTCCAGGACCATGCTCAGCCTGACTGGCACTACTCACCAACACAACTTCTCTGCAGGGCTGCAGCATCTCTCCTGTGGAACAGGGAAGTTGCGTACAAAATCACTACACAAACCTGGCCAACTTCTAT
Organism: Ibycter americanus; assembly: GCA_035590275.1. Taxonomy (NCBI): domain Eukaryota; kingdom Metazoa; phylum Chordata; class Aves; order Falconiformes; family Falconidae; genus Ibycter; species Ibycter americanus. The sequence continues at coordinate 48,939,394 of JAVJGI010000060.1, read as the reverse complement.
GCCTTACTGCACCATCTCTCTTATGGCACAGGGAAGTTGTGCTATTTGTAAAATTGCATATATCTTGTCATTAAAGTGCTGGGGTACCCAAATCCATTTAGCCTCTACATTTTCATTTGGTCTTCAACCATAATGCTGAGATGGCAAATCAAATTTTTTCCTCCTAAACCTCCAAAACTCTTGTTTACTTTTCATAAGTCTAGTACTAGTACATTAACAGGTGCATATTGCCTTGACTTTCAAAGGCATGGGTACTCCTATATCACACAAATCTAAAGACTTTGTTATCATACGCATGCAATATATATACACATTGATAGAAACCAGTGTTTTCTGATTTGCCTAATACTTCATGGGAGGGCACCTGCATTTAATGTAATTCATTACTGCATGAACTCATTCCTCCAAGTGCAATATGTCCCTCAAAGTAGTAGCACTTATTACTGCATATGCAAATACTCCTATGAATGTTAATGCCATTGAAGGTAATTAGGGGATTTTTTGGTAATTGAACGCAACAGTGATAAAATATTTAACAGGTAAATTAAGTTAGCATTTTCTAAAAAAACAATCTTGTGTTATCGTAATACTCTGTTGCTTACACAATAGAGATAATTAAACTTCCAAATGAAGGACTGCATTAAAAAAGGAAAGAGAAAACTTAACCAGTCTTGTCTAAAAATTGGCAACACTTATTGTTGTCTGCTATCTAGGTGACCAAAGTTTTCCAATTTGCCTAATCTTTTGAAAAATCTACCTGTATCCAACTCGATCAACCTTTCAGATCAATAAAAAACCTAATAAAATATTCAGTAAAACCTAATTCTCAGATAAACAGCTTTATATCTCTATATACATCTGCCTATGTAGAATGAGCTTGATTTCTATCAAGTGAAAATGCTGCCTTGAAACAACCAACTTAATTTTTAAGTAAGATGATTTAGGCTACATCTGTTACTGAACCCAAAGATGCACCCCTATTTCATTTCAGGTCCAGATGTACACTTGGTGATCTCCTGAATCCTTTGTAAGGTAAGATCTAACCAACCACCAGTCCTACCACAGCCCTGGACAACATTGCCAAGGTAATCTTGGTGCAGCATGAAATGATCCTGAAAGTTTCTAATTGTACATATGTATCATTTTAGGGTATACTCAGCTTCAATTTTTACATCTTCTATAAATGAAATGTTTCAATAGTTTTGGAGGTTTGTTCTTTTTTCTTGAAGAATTACTTTTAGCCCAGTGGATTGAGATTTCTTCATTGATCAATCAGAATGGATAGGAACCATGAGCCACACTGCTGGAGGGCAACATAACAGTGATTCTGAACACCTCACTGACCTCAGCCTAGAAGCTGGTGAAGGATCTAGAACACAAATCTCATGAGGAGCAGCTGAGAGAACTGAGGCTGTTTGGAGAAAAGGAGGCTCAGGGGGGACCTTATCGCTCTCTACGACTGCCTGAAAGGAGGCTGTGGTGAGGTCAGTGTCAGTCGCTTCCCTGAGGCAACAAGTGATAGGACAAGACGAAATGGCCTCAAGTTGTACCAGGGGAGATTTAGACTGGATATTAGGAAACATTTCCTCACTGAAAGGGTGGTCAAGCATTGGAACAGGCTGCCCAGGGAAGTGGTGGAGTCACCATCCCTGGAGGTATTTAAAAGACATGTAGATGTGACACTTAGGGACATGGATTCATGGTGCACTTGGCAGTGCTGGGTTAAGGGTTGGATTTGATGATTGTAAAGGTCTTTTGCAACTTAAACAACTCTGTGAAATAGTTTGGGTTCACAGGATCATAGAGGTGTTCTGAACGTGGGGAGCTAACCCACAGCACTGCAAGACTTAATTAAAATACATGCTCGGGGTCTTTGTATATGCCAAACAAAAAGTTTACTTTCCTATCAAATTAAATGTTTCGTGTTGTCCTGAAGTACATTTCAGTATTTCTAGCATAATAAAAACAAATATAAAAAAATAAATTAGATTCCCTTTTCCTACATAATGTTTTTTGGTTCATCAGCTGAACTAAAAATCTGTTATTCATACAGTCCTACTTGCAAGTTCATTAAAAATAATGGATTCCATAAAATCCATTACATTTTCTATAATCCCCAGCTGATTGGCATTATTTTAGGCAGGCTACTTTAGGTCTTTATTTATCAGGTTTTGAACTGCTATTCCATTATTTTGACTGGGATCAAAGTTAGGCTGATGGGACTACATTTAATGGAAGTAGCAAGGTACACTGAGTATTTCTGTATTTGCTTTTTTAATCAAGTTTATTTTTTACTTCATTTGATGCTAAAATAAATAAAAATAGGTATAGCATTTTCCAATGAAACCAAGGATAACATTGTAGACAATTCAGAAGATTGGGAATAAAAAGGACAACATTTCCATGCAAGATATGGTAGCTGACTGTTGGGAACTGGATAAAACTGTTAGCAAATCTGAATACTTTACCAAACTGAGTAGGAAGCTTAGAGTTATGCTAACTGATTCTATTCATCCAACCTACATTTTAGTGTTTAGAAGTTGGACTATAAAGAACTGAGACACATATTCCTAGCTTCCTTTCTAGTTACTCAGCCAAACCAAAAGGTATTTTGTAGAGGAACTGTAGAGGGTTAATCAACATTGATAACATACAGTTGTGGGCTTGCTTCTGGGGCGGTGGGCTGGCTGACATAGATAATGTACAGCTGTGGCTTGTTCCTGCTAAGTAGCTAAATAGCATTGAGGAGTACTGGGTGAAGAGAGAGGAGACTAGATGAAGAAGAGCCTGGGGATGTAGGAGAGATGAGGAGAGGCCCTCAGAGAAGCTTAGAGAAGAAGGGGGCTTGGAAGAGGAGCTAGGAGAAGGATGAACCCGGACACAGCAGAGGCAAGAAGCAAGGTGGACTGGCTTCTGAAGAGGATGAAGGAACACCATGGACAGTAGATGAACCTTTGAAACCTTGTGTGAGACTGATGGTGGTGCCGAGGCATGAGAGGGCTGGTAAAAGCCTTGTTGCAGCTTAATAGTTTGTTATGTGCTGTGACAGTGTTTTATCCTGAGATATGCCATTTCACTCCCAATATGAATTTTCATGTGAGATGTCTCTCTTTCTCACTGATTGTACAGACAACCTTGAGTCACTAACTCAGACATACATGTCTAATTTTGAAATAAGATAAAACCTAACCCAGGAGCTTATTTCACACACACCACCACCACCACCCCAGTTTATAACTTTATTCAGGTCTAAAGAAAAAGCACGTTCAGGCCAGCATGCCCATGGTAGCCATACACGATGATGGTGTCAAAAATTTTATCAGTTTACATATAATACTATTTGTGTAATAATGTGTTTGAAAATACAGTTTCCAAATACAATCTTTTAGTTATTGCTTGCAGTTTTGCATCTCTTCATGGCCAACTACACAATTTTATGTAAATGTATCATCTGTAATATTAATAAGAATAAACCAGAAAGGCTCTGATTTTTCTCCAGAAATGTATTTCATTTTATATTCTTCAGCCATTCAAGGAATATATTTACTAACTTGACAGTTGAAGAAAAAAAATCATGCATCCCTTTTTCTAAGAGCATAGAAGTTCTATATTCATTTTCAGTATCAACATGGGTGAAAATTCTTTGCATACTCCCATTTATATTTCTCCAAAATATAAGTATTATTAAATTGTAAATGTAAAATATGGTCCTTATCAGGTCTTTCAAAAAATATAAAAGCTTACTCACTACATCAGACTACCAATTCTGAACACATTCATGTTGATTTTTACCTTTGAGATGTTTGAAAACAATGAAAAGAAGTGCAAAAATAATTCAGTGAGGGTATGTGCATTAAAGGATATTTTAGATATAATGCTGCTCTGTCAAAGGAAACTTCTTGCAAACATCCTACTTATACATATTTATTTAATGGAAACTCTGGCCTTTTTAAAGTAAAAGTGAAAAATGTAGTTCATAGACCATATTGATTTGCTGTAGTGGAAATTAGGGTTCAAAACTGATTTGCCTGTATGTAAGCCCATTTTTTTTTCCCCAATAAGGTATTCTTAAAATAAAGTAAAAAGGAGAAGACTTACAACAGCGTCTTTTAATTCAAGAGCTATACTGTGGTATGTGTTACACAAATCATGGGAGCAAGGGGGAGTAACAATGCTCCTTAAATCCCTCAGAAGTTCATTGAACATTGTATATGGGCAGAGAGGTGTGTGTAATCAGTATCCTTGGAGGCTCATTTTCACATTAATGAGAAGTAATAACAAGAAGTTTGTAACTGTAATTGCAGTCTCACAACAATGAACTGTGGAGGCAAAGCTGAATGCTGCCATTAAATACACCTCTTTGTAGGTAGGTAAAAACTGGTCAATATGCACTTATAACCCAGTTTCCATAAGAATAATTCATTTACATTTAATTCAAATGCTACTTTCACTTCTTCCATCTTTTTCTTTCCCTGCTTCTTTTTCTCCTCCTGGTAAATGTTCTGTTTCTATTTTCCATCTTCTTCTCATCTGACCTCTGCTTCTTTGTGTCTCAAACCAGAGGATCAAAGAAATCAACAAAATTCTTATTGAAGCTGGAAAAAATTAATTCATAAGAGAGAGATTCATTTGAAATAGCATACATTTAGCAGGATGAGGAGACAAGAGTGAATAGTGTATTAATTTTTAAACAGGAAATAGTAAGGAATAAATGAATGGACCCAGCAAGCAAATGGATATGTGAAGCATGACTACAGCTAGCACAAAGCTTACGAAGACAATCTTTTTGGAGAGCAAAATACAAGGGATCTGGAAATTCAAAGCCTATTGCTTTGGGAATGTGGGAAGCATGCTGGATTCAGACTGGTGAGTTAGAAGCCAGTATGTGTTTTAGGCCTCCATACATGTTATTGTAATCTGTAGAATGGAGTAACACCTCTGAATCCCACAATTTGATTAGAACAAAAGTAAATTGTACAACTCTGTGGCAATTTTTCATGAATGTACTACTTTAAATTATGACATGAAATAGTTCACCAAATACCTTTTATTTTATACACCTTGTACCACCATTTTTTCTTAGCTACTTGTCATAGCTACTGAATATGGCTATTTAGCGTTTCAATTACTTTTCTTCTAAACTTTTTATCTTCTAGTCTAGCTGTTTCTCCCCTTTTGCTCACAGACTGTTCCAGTTCTTAACTGTGCTTACTTCATGCTTCCATTCAGGCCAGACTGAGTGAGCCACTATTCCATCTTTCTGTCAGTTTACTATCTGTCAACAGCAGGAATTTCTCTGCCATCCCTTCCACTTAAGGCTGACTTTTTCTCACTTGGAGTTAAGAGAATGGAGGAGGTATCATTGATCAAAATTACAGAAAGCTTTGGCATCACTGTCTTTTTTGGATGTAGTGCAAAAAGGATGGCATGTATAACAGGAAAAATTAGAGCAGGATAATGGAAAATTCTTTATGACGGTGAAAGGGTTGGATTTGAAAAGGTTTCAAAAGGAGATCATAGATGACTTTGAATCAAATTATTTCACAGGTTTCTTACTTGAAATGTGTCAAATCATTTCCAAAGTGTATAGCTTGAGTACCAATGAAAAGACAGTAGGAGTCAGCCTACATTCATAAACACAATGATTTTAGGTGCTTCAGTTCAGAACTGCTCAACAATATACCCTAAAGGGAACTGCATTCAAGTAAACACTAAGCATCCAACCATTGAGCTACAATTCCTTTATATTCTTCAGCTGGTTTTCAAAAACAGAAATACCAAAACTCAGTTACTTCCTGGAGTATAGTCTAAAGTTTATGTAAAAGTATAAGATCTAATGTCCTATATGAGATTTACTTGTCAAAATTTATTACATCATTACTATTATGCGTCAGTATAACTCTTCTGAAAACAACTATTAAATAAATAAAGCATGTAATCAATTTTTCTTAAGCTTTGTTAGGTTAGTGTATTTAACTGTAAGGCTGATCAGTTATAATGAAACTGTAGGGCTGGTTTTAGTTCAACATTTATTGCCTGATATGTATCTTGTAAGTTACATGAGATCTTAATATTGGTTGATAATGAAAAAATGGATCACAATAATAGTAACAGGAAAGTCATTATGATAACATTAATTATTATAATCATTGTGCCCGGCAGTATTAAAATCATGTGATGGTATTAAAGTGCTACCATATTAAGGTCAGCTTTATTCTCTTGTAGAAGTCTTTGCAACATGAAAATTAAAGCAGTGGAAAGAAAGTAAAAGTGAAAGAGCATGTCTCATGCACATATAAAGCTTTTCAATTGACAGGTAGCTGAAGATGGAAAAGTGACTGATACATATTTCCTGAGCATTTTAGTACTTAGTTAATTGCTCTACAAAAGAAAATGTAAGAAAGAAACTCTTCTGAGCCGCAGTTGTCCTGCCCAGAGTCTCTGAGCTGCTCAGACTAGTTTAAGTCTCATTATGCAACATATTTGTTTAGGAAATAAGAGTACTAAGGTGTTCTTTAAACTAATTGCTTTTACAGAACACAGAAATTTTCTCTGAGTAACATAACGAAGCTTTATGAGTTCAATCAGACTGAGACAGCAACAGAGGAAAAAAGTATTAGTTACAAGAGATGTCAAAGAGAACTGGCTGAAGGGGTAGGCTTGATCCAAACTTCTCTGAATGGAAATGTTGCAGCACTGCCTGAGCGTCTAGAACAGGATAAACAGAGGAGAGCAGATAACTTGACCCTCACTATGGCTTTTGAGTCAAACTACCTTCTACTTGTTTACACTATTTCTTTTCTTAAATAGGTCTCTAACATGTCAATTTTATTTCAGCAAATCTATAGAAAGCACAAAAGCAAGTAGGAGTCCAACCTGGAGCTAAAATGTCTTCCATTTTTGGATTCTGGGTGCCATCTCAGAGTCAGTATCAGAATCCTTTCCAGTCCTGGGCCCTTCATTTTGCAGGCAATGGAAGCCATGCATTCCTCAAGTTTATTAGACCCGTAGATGACAGACATATAACATTGGAATGGGTCTTTTCCCCTTCAATATTAATTGATGGAGCTGATGGGTGCAAAGCAGAGAGCATACTGTGTCCTTCCTGCGGCTCCTCAAATACAACTGCAATGTGGAGCTCAACTAGTAAGGCACAGGTGAGCCCCTGTTGAGTATATTCACAGCAAAAGTGTGATTTATCGTTTAAAAGATAACTTTTAGAAGGTTTTTTTTTTGCCATAACACCATCCAGTAACCAGTAGATACCCACACTGCAATACAGAACTCAACTTTAAGCATATAAATGTAGCATAATATCCACTTATGCAATATTATGAAAAACAGTATATGATTAAGTTATATATACATTTTTACATTTCACATAGGTTAACAGTACAACAACAGCAAATTGGTTATAAAATAATGCTACAAATTAGCAAGCTGTGAAGATCTCTCCTTTAAAACTCAACTTAAAGAAACAGTAGATATTGCTTTCTTGTTTCAGTAGAAAAGGACATAGTACTGCTGTAAGATCTTTTGTTCTGAAATTATTCTGGTCCTTTATTGTTTTTAGTTAAATTCAGTGTTAAGTGCAATTTAAATATATGATGTTCCATTGTACCTGTGTTACAGTATGCAAATATAAATAAAATTACCACAAATGGGTGAACAATTAATGAGATTTGTTTCAGGGACATTTCATCACTAAATGCTGTTTTCCTCCTAACCTAGACATGAAGCATTTAACTCTAAATGACACCACCTGCTCCTACCTATAAGTGAAATGAAAAAGCTGCCAAGGAGCATGTTGGGAATTAACTTGCAGCCTTCTCTTTAATCAGGCATTCCTCCATTACACTGGAAGCCAGCAGTCTCATGGAATGAAAAATACCACTGTAGTATATGTCTGCAATTCAATTTTGAACCCTCATTGTGATGTCTGACTTAACACATTTTTTCTTTACTATTTTTCTTTACCTGCCAGGTGCGTCACCAACTAGTTGAAGCAAAGACATACTAGATAAATGCCAACACTCCATTCTGACAAGGACAGTACAGTTAAACAAACATTTATAAATGAAAGCTCCTTTGATTTTAGCTGGTTTTAATTTCAAGGCCAAGACTCAAACTTTCGCTTTCTGAAATATGAGACTGCAAGGGCATCAGTGAAAGAGGAAAGACATTTTAACAGTTAAAACCCCATACAGTTCAAAAAACACACAGTTCAAAAAGCATAGAGTAACTTGCTAATACAAATCATTACTGCTTTGCACAGCAACTGTAACTTTGGGCAACAATGTGTAAGCCTGGTTTTGGGGGACACTTTTTGTTGTCCTTGTGCTTGAATGTTCTCTTTTCCCATAAAAACTGCTAATAAAAAGGTAAAACCAGTACACTGGTGTACATTTCGTTCTGTGTCCTTAAAGTCAAATTTGATAGTTAGTCAGACTAAGTGTTATTGTCACATATAGAACTGCCTTACCAAAAGACAAAGTTATCCTACAAACATTTTGCATGATAGAAAATAGCAAGATAACAACCCTTTCACCTTATAATTATTGGCAAGCAAAGCCATGGTGACGATTTGCAACAAGCCTTCAAAGCCTGTTTATACCTGTCTCTCCTTGCTGAAGTGGCTATTAATAATTTAACAACTACAACAAAGTCATTTGTACTGCTAAAGTTCCTCATCCAAAGAACTGCAACAAGTTTAGCAGGTGTGCTGCGTGTTTAAACAGCACGCGTCCCAGCTTTTATGCCCAGTATGTGTTCATGTACACAGAATGTGTTTCTGATAAACTCATAGCCCTTTGTGTCATAAACATCACGCTGTTCTGCACTGAAGTGAAAGGGAAAAAGGGCAAGAAGTATCATCCACTGAGGAATTAGAAGAACTGGCATACAACCTTCCTCTTTTCCTGACACAAAATGCCGTCTTCTCTGCAAAGTTTGGGTTCACTCCCTAGTTACACTGTGTTTTCAAATTATCTGCTACCTCAGCACAGTCTCCTGCTAAAATATTTGCTAAAGTCAATGGCTGTTTGCCCCAAGAAAATTAGTACTAGACAGAGTCAGAGTCTTAAGCCTGACCATTTAGATGCTGTGCAATATTATCCTATGTGAATATTTCCATAGTTAGACATACTGCTCAGCTGGGTCTATAGCAATGATCATCTCTTGCTGCCGTCTAGCTGCATCTCACTGCTTCTCCAGAAAATCTTATTTACAATAAAGTAATACCCAAAGGGGGACAAACAATTTCACTTAGCAACTCCAGTCCAAAACCATAGGATTTTTTTTTTAATGTGTATGCAGGTATTCATAAATATGAATTAAATGTATAGGATTCTCCCAGCAGAACTCACAGTACTAATGCACTCATTTAAAGTTCCTCCTAAACGTACAGAAGAGAGCTGCGTTCCTAGCCGGTGATTCCCAAGGGTCAATGTGCTAAGCACAGGCTGCCTAAATCACAGGCAAGAAAAGGGAAAGAAGGTATGGTGGGAGTTCTGCCTCCTGCATGAAACAGGGCAGCCATTCCATGTCACGCATCTAAGACTTCATGCCTCAATTCCCATGTTTTAAAGCTCAGTTTTAACCCACTTCCCATACTTTAATGCCAACTTTTACTCTTCTGGCTGTGCAAAGGCCCAGCTTCAGCAGGAGGGACAGACAGGGCACCTTTGCCCAGAGTAGCTCATAGCTCAGCAATTAAGACACTCACAAGGTGTGAAAGCAAAGTATTCAAATCTGCTCAGGCTGAAGAGAGCCTTGAAAGCACTGATAAGTGTTTATCCTAAGTTAGACATGCTCTGAGCATTTAAAAAATCAGAAATTCTTGAAGCCCTAGACAAAGGGAGCACACGTGTCTGTATCCAAGGAAATTTTTTCATGAAAAAACAGGCACCAATAGTGTCTTAGGCATCCAAGCAGTTTAAAGATGAGTCTCTTAAGTCTTCCTCCTTCACACTGACGGCATCTAAACACACTGAATATCTGGTGGTGGCCAGAAAATACCCTCAGGAAAAGCCTACTGTGCACCATTGTGTCACAAACTGCAAAAGGTTTTAGCATTCAGCTTGTCAAGGGGAGAGATACTGCTATAAACAATTAAGCACTGAAAAGCCACCAAACTTGTAGAACATTTGGGATTAGGAACAATTCAGGAATTTGTATCAGTAAAGACATTTTATCATTAAGCAGAAGTTGCATGGTCTCTTAGACGGTGCATATGCACTAATTATACCTCTCCCTTAACAATCACTGACAAAGCATTAAAGTGCTGGTGCATTACATGGGGCTCATCTACAGTATCAAGAGGCAAAAAAAGCTCAGGGAAGTCAAATACTAAAATCACAGAAAAATGCTATTAGGTTTGAGGAGGTGGGGGAGTTGAAAACTGATAGCTCATAATTCAGGGTCAGGCACTTCTTATTTTTAACCTACAGGCTGAAATTCTGCTTTATGCCATGGAAAAGATTAATAGTTCCTTCAGGGGGTACCTAAAAATTGTTTACTGTTCTCATCACTTTGCCACAGTTAGTACTCACAGCACATAATATATTACCTAGCAGTCTAGAATTATTGCTTTGCAGCAATTTCATAGTGCTTACTTCAAAAGAAAACATGATACATGCTACATAGAGGATGAATGATGACAGTGACAAATAAAAGATATATAAGGGTATTCTGAATTACAAAAAGTTGCAGTCTACTATCTTTTGTCCTGCACTTGTCAATAATACATTAAGGCCTCTTTAGTAATTGCTATTTCTAACTATAGCAAGTATTTCAATGGACCTCTCACTACACTTTAAACCATTTTGATATTTTAAATATATTTATGCTGAAGACATATGAAAAATGGACATATACAATATATATACACACACATAATGTAATATATGTATATTTGTTATATATATGTAAATAATATAATTGAATCTTTTTATAATTGCTTTCAGAGAAAGGTAAATTCTAAGCTGAAAGGTAAGAAGTGGAAAAATAAGACAATTATATTAAATGATTGCAACCAGCTTCAGAAATTTGAATACTGAAGTTGTTCTCTCAGTGAATTTCATATATTAAGAGGTACCTCCAACACTTAAGACTAAAACTCTGTTTAAAAGAGCTGAAGTCTTTTAACTCTCTAAAAAATTATTTTTTTTAAAAGAGCAGTCAAAAAGCAGACAAAATTCGATGTCTTACCTAATTTGAATCTTCATCAACATCATATAGCATGCTTTGTGCAAAACAACACTTCACAGAAAGAATTTCATGCTGATATTAAGAAAAGCAAAGCAATTAATCATCCCCTGTATGAAATGTTCTGCAGTCACTGTCATATGCAATTTTATCAGCTGTACTGAAGCCAAAGTACATTCTGAATTTCACACTTCAGGGCAGGAAATGGAGAACCTTTACAGCTGTCTGGATTATGATGAGCTGTATTCTGATCCTTTATGTTCCAGTAAAGGCTTTAGAACTAATACATTAATATAATCCCATCATTCCTGATTATCAGTTTCACAGTTTATTTCAGTTTCAAAATATGTGTTGATAAAATGATGAAAATCTGGTAGGGGATTTTCTGATGGCAGGTATAGTCAGATATACTTCCTGATACTTCTTGTTTATAGGCTCAGTTTCCATTAGGAACAACATCTAGAAACTGCAAATAAGTAGGGTAGGTTATTTTCAGACTTGACAGAAAAATCCATGCAATGTCAGATAAACTACAGGCTGTGCTAAGCAGTATCTCTGATCAGCAGCGTTTACATAGCTTCCGTCTTATGTGTGTTATATAAGAATAGGCCTAAATAACATTTGAAAAAGTAAAAACCACACAGATAAGTATAGCTAAAGCACATCTCCACATGTGCTGTTAAGTCTCATTTTTTCATTATTCATTCAATTTTTCCCAAAAGACATATATAGACCTATGAACAGAAATGGCCAGCCTTTTAAAATATCTATCAGTTCATGAGCATAAATGAAATATCAGCATCCAAGGTAACTACGTTGCTATGAGTATATTATGTTCATTAACTAATTCACAGTTAGTAAACTCTAGTAGAAGGCTGTGCTTGAAAACAGGGGGTTTAGATTTTACTGAAGCATCGATTTTTTAGGAACTAAGGCTTAATTTAGGGATACAATATTCAGGCAAATAAGGAGTCAAACCTTACCTTCATTCAAATAATTTACACACATTTAAAGTGCTACACTGCCTGTCCTAAAGGAGTATTGAAAACATACTATCCAGACAAGAGAAGGAAAAATATCCCTGAAACAGACATCATGGAGCTGAGAGTGGGAGCACATACTGGTTTCAGAGCACCGAAAGGAGATTTTGACTAGAGCTGTGATAAGACAGGCAGGCAGAAGAGACACCACAACTGGGACAGTTCTCCCAGGATTGTAATTACATCAAGGACCTCAAAGCAACTTGGGACTGGGGAATATGTCATGGAACTTGTCATTTCCGAAAGCCTTGCATTTTGTGTTGTGCTTCCCAGTTCTGCGGTACATACTTCTACCTGCCTGTTTCATAGAATCATAGAATCATAGGATGGTTTGGGTTCAAAGGGACCTTAAAGATCATATAGTTCCAACTCCTTCCACTAGACCAGTTTGCTCAAAGCCACATCCAGCCTGGCCTTGAATGCTTCCAAGGATGGGGCATCCACAGCTTCTCTGGGCAACCAATGCCTCACCACCCACACAGTAAAGAATTTCTTCCTAATATCTAATATGAAACCACCCTCTTTCAGTTTAAAGCCATTACCCCTTGTCCTAGTACTACATGCTCTTGTAAAAAGTCCCTCGACAGCTTTCTTGTAGGCCCCCCTTAGGTACAGGAAGGCTGCTATAAGGTCTCTCCAGAGCCTCCCCTTCTCCAGGCTTAGCAAACCCAACTCTCAGCCTGTCTTCATAGGCAAAGTGCTCCAGCCCTCTGATCCTCTTTGTAGCCCTCCTCTGGACTCACTGCAACAGGTCCATGTTGTTCTTATGTCAGGGCTCCAGACCTGAAAGCAGTACTCTGCGTGGTATCTCGTGAGGGCAAAGGGGGACAATCACCTCCTTCAACCTGCTGGCCATGTTTCTTTTGATGCAGCCCAGCATACGGCTGGCTTTCTGGGCTGCAAGCACATTGCCGGGCCATGCCGAGCTTCTCATCAACCAACATCCCAAAGTCCTTCTCCTCAAGGCTGCTCATAATCCATTCTCTATCTGGCCTGTATTTGTGCTTGGGATTGCCCCAACCCACGTGCAGGACCTTGCACTTGGCCTTGTTGAACTTCATGAAGTTCGCATGGGCCCACCTCTCAAGCTTGTCTCTCTGGATGGCATCCCTTCCCTCCTGTGTGTTGGCCGCAACACACAGCTTGGTATATATATATTAACCATCTTTCTTGGGCCCCTTTTCCCTCCAGGGCTTTATCCCATGGTACCCTACCAAGTAGATCCCTGAAAAGGCCAAACTCTGCTTTCTTGAACTCCAGGGCAGTGAGCTTGCTGTGTGCCCTCCTCGCTGCCCTGAAGATCTTGAACTCAACCATGTCATCGCCACTGCAGCCAGTGCTGCCCTTGAGCTTCACACTCCCCACCAGTCCCTCCTTGTTGGTGAGAATAAGGTCCAGCATAGCACCTCTCCTCATTGGCTCCTCTATCACTCACAGAAGAAAGTTTTCCTAAATGCATTCCAGGAACCTCCTGGATTGCTTATGCCCTGCTACGTTGTCCCTCCAACAGGTAGCAGGGTGGTTGAAGTCCCCCATGAGGACCAGGGCTTGTGAATGTGAGGCTGCTCCTGTCTGTCTACAGAGGGCCTCATGGGCTCAGACTTCCTCAGTGGGTGGCCCGTAACGGACCCCCACTATAATGTCACCTGTCCCTGCCCTCCCATTAATCCTGATCCATAAGCTGTTAGTCAGCTCCTCATCCACCCCCAGTCAGAGCTCCATGCACTCCAGCTGGTCACTGACATAGAGGGTGACATCCCTTCCTTGTCTGCCCTTCATGTACTTTCTAAAGAGCCTGTATCCTTCCACTCCAACACTCCAGTCACGAGTCATCCCACCACATCCCCATGATGCCAATAAGATCATAGCCCTGCTGGTGTGCAGACATCTCTAATTCTTCTTGTTTATTCCCCATGGTATGTGTGTTTGCACAGAGAAACTGAAGTTGGGCCCCTGCTGAAGCTGACTTACTGGGTAGAGTAGCTGGAATTCCTTTGTGCTGCTCTTCAGGTGCTTGACCTGTGATCCCTCTTCAGGTTCTGGGCACCTCTTGCTGGCACTGGCATCAAACTGGTAGGAGTGGGATGGATTGAGGTTCCCCTCCCCTGGGAACTTTAGTTTAAAGTCCTCTTCACCAGCATGGTGAGCCTATGACTGAGGCAATTATACTGTATATGAAGAATTTTTTTCTCCAGAGATGCACAATCCATATGTATGTATTTCACAGACGCAATTTTAACCAAATATCTGATTATAATCTACAACTCTTTTTGAAGTATGCTGGGAAGATATGCATATCCAGACTGCATTCACAGTGAGAGGGTTTTCCCCAAAATATTGTAGGTCCTTGTCAACTACTTTGCTGTTGCTTTCCTAGTAGGCACAGTGCAACCACTGGTCCTTGCAAAACACTAAAGTCACTTCATGAATGTGGGCATTGTGGACACTTGGGAGTCCCAGGTTTTACAGTGGCAGAGCAGATCAGGGAACTGGACTTGGAGAAGGCCATGACTTCTTTCTGGTCCATTTGCCACATTTTTTGTCAACAGAAGACCGGGTAGGAGGGCTGAGGTTGATGTACATGCAGGTCTCATCCAAACATCCTGTTGGGAGGTGGCTGGGCACGCACCCAACCCTATGATCTGGAAATAGCTGGCATCCCACATTCATTAAGTGACTGCCAGCATTCAGCCCTTCTGTTGTCTAAATCTATCCAGATTATATCTGTCTCACATGGTGCTTAAAATGCCAGTGGCATCAGGATGAGGTTATACCGCTGCTAATTCTCATGAGCTGCTTCAGAACTATGGACAATAGGAAACTGATAACGACTAGGAAAAAATTAATAAAAAAATTCAGAGGAACTTAATAAAGGTAGGTGAACAGGAAGCATGATGACAGACAAAATTCAGTTGTGACACAATCACAATATTGCCCATTAGAAGGAACAATGTAAACTACTTACATATAGTGCCTAGTTTTAGTAACTGTAATTACTCACAGAAAAGATAATACAATTCTAATGTAATAAAAAAGTAGAAAAATTGGCCTGTTGAGCTCTTAGTACTGACAAGTACATAGAAACAAACAAGTCTATGTGTCTTCAGAACAGCTTAAGTCACTGTACTAAGAAATAAACTGGTTTTAATGTACTAGGCGAATGTATTTGATTTCAAAATCACTATACAGCAACAAGTAGAAAAAGACACAATTTTGCAGGTCTATATCTACACCACAACAAAATCTGTCCTTAGCTCAAGCATTAGCTAATCAATGTTGAAATGTTACGTGTGTAGGGTATAAAAATAATTGCATTATGAAATGGTGAATCCTGCCTTATTTAGAGAGGTGTCATCTTCTGTCTGGTCTCCTTACTAAGTAGCCATCATTTCCATTTAAGTACAATGATGTTATGAAAGACTTGGAAAGGGTTTATTGATTTCCAAAAAAATAGGATAGTGATAATCTACTGGGAGATATGTGATATTATTTGGTAATTCAAGTTAAAATGAAGATAGATACATAATGACATACCTGCTGAGAACGACAAATTGCTTATAGGATTAATGAAATCTCCTGTCAATTGTAAAGGAAAAAAAAAAAACCCAAAACCCAACACAAGAGGACAGGAAACCAGTAGCATATCATTTTCATAATACCTTCAAAATCTATTTCCTTTCTCTCACAGCAACTTCTGACTATGTTTTAAAAAAATGTCTGCATGTCCTAAGCAAAGCATTCTGAATATACATGTTTTGGACATACTTTTTATCAAATCCTATCTAAGCACCTTTGCTGCCTCTGGGCTAGGTCTGAAATAAAGAAATGTTAAAGGACCTTTTTCTCATATAGTGTCTACAATTTGATTTGATTTGTTTGTTTGTTTGTTTTCTAATAGAGCAAAAAATATTGGTAAAGTCCACAGTGCACTTCACAAATCCAACCTACCACACTCCCAAATCCCCAGTGAAATTATATGGTCTCTGTGGATTTTAGAACAAGACATATCTTTCATCTAACACATGTAAGCTTGCCAAATGTGCAGTCATAATATTTGAAGACATGCAGAATTTCTGTGTCCTACCATAGATTACCTATAACCCTTATAATTTTTTTCAAGCTTAATCACACTTCTAGACTTGTGACTCTATGCATTTTTTCAATTTTTTTTTCCTTTTAATCTCTTTAATTGGGACAATATTTGATTATTCATACTCTTCCGTATAGCTCCCTAGTACTCATCCGGGCAAAAATTTCATCTACATGTTTCCCATGAGCTATTCTAGGAGCATAAGATGCCACGTCACTGTAATTGCTATTAAAACAGAGTTTGTTTCTAGTTACCTGTCAAGTAGAATGCACTCCAATAGAAAACAATGACGACAACAACAACAACAAAAGTTTATTAACTTAAGCACAACCTATTGCTCAGTATTGCAGGAGCATCTGTGCGTAGCATTTTCCTGCAGCTATATAAATAAACATAAGCAAAGAATCCTCACTTGTGCCTGAACAACATAACTATAGCAGAAAAATCTATTCCACTGTGTTCAATGGGGTGTATCATAAGAAGGAATTTGAGATAAGCAGATTTCCAGTTTTCAAGCTTTGGATTGTCTCGGATGTGTATACAAGTTCAGTGCTTCCCCGAAACTTAACTAAAGAAATGAGTCTATGGAATCTAATTCTGGAGTGGAAATCTCACAAGGATGCATAGCTTTTCAAAGCTGCATGAGTTGGCTTCTTGCAGTACAGCCATAAAAGCTGAGAACAGCCCCACAAGCAGGACTCTTTAGAATTTTTGGTACTAGTTAGAACTGAGACTGTGAATCAGAATATGAAAAAAAACCCAAACAAACAACAAACCAAAAAACAAACTAACATGAATGCATCTGAACTTTTTTGGACTACATAGAAGTTTCCTTGCAATTTTATTTTGCATCTGGGGAGTTTCACATAGCTCCTGTTCTCACCATATTAATACATACTTACAGAACTAAATTTCTAACTAAACATGGAAACAAATTTGGAATTAATTCTGAAAAAGAACCCTGAGTTTGTAGATCTATTGTACAATTCTAATAGTGGTTAATAAATATTTTTATTTATTGAACAGTTAGTCTAAAACACAATTCTATTTCTATCTTGGCATTTTCTAACTCTCACGTAACGCAACAAGAATTATATATTGATGAGAATATGAAATGCCCTTGTGAAATTGAAACATTACAGCAAACCCAGGCTGAGTATGACACTATTGCCAACATTATGCCTAAAACCCACGATTCAGATCCTGAAAATCAATTGTTAGTCCTTATATAACATAGTACTTTGTATTTGTCTTCCAGCTTTTGAACTGTATTTCCTATTCCTTCACTGTAATTACAAGTGCTTCAGTTTTCCTCTTGATAAATTTGTGAATCCCTTCTTATTTGTCAGTATCTCTCTAGTATTATATTGACTTAGGTAAAGAAAATAGTACTAAAGTAATATAGATTAACTTCTTTGTCATATATAGTACATGTAGCCTCAAAATGAAAATTAGTCTGTGGTTATAAATTAGATACTATATTCAAACAAAAATGCAGACCTATTTTGTTTATCAGCTTCACTTCTAATTCTTTTCCTGTAACTTCTATTTGGCATATTACTCTCTAACAACAGTTTTATATCCTCTTCTGCTTCCATTTTAAAGCTGAGATTAATTTTTTATTTTCTCACCAGTCTTTATCTGCCTTTGCAGTTTGTCTTTGGCAGTGCAGCTTTGGGGAATCAAGTATCATCTGCAGCGTAACTGACACATTATAATTTCTCTTTCATACAATTCATGAAGAAAACAAATAGTTTGGGGGAGTTCAAGTCTTGTTTTCTCGTTTCATTTTAGAAATACAATAAAGAAATATGTCACAGCATCAAAAACAGTTTTTAAATGAAAACTTTGATTAAATTATGTATTTGGCATTTCTCCTTTTGATATACATATAGAATATATATACCATTTCCTTTCTTCTTAAGTAAATCTGAATGAATCAACATCAGTCCTAACCAAGACTTACTAAAACACTTCTCCACAGTGAACATTAACAGAGTTGCATTTATGGGCAGATAACAGAAGTAACACAGACATGACTGAGACCTTACATTATCATTCTCTCTATATAAGCACATTTGAATTATTTGCAAATGAAACTGAATTCACGGAAACTTATTTTTCCCTTTCAATTTCTATTTAATCCTTTGCCATTCACTTAGTAGTTTCATGCAGATTCTACACAGTACAGTGGTATCAGCAATGCAGACCACTCCAGTGAATCTTTCTAAATGACCTGTAACTATGAACTATTTCCAGTTTTAAATTGCAATGCCTTCCTCGGATGTGCCTGTTGTTATATTCAAGCACAGGTCTCTAGCAACCACTTCAAAAGTTAATTCTCAGGCCAATGGAAACAAATTAAATGAAAATATTAAAATTAATTGACGTGGTAATTTTAATGTTTAAGCCTACTGTTAAAAATCAGGATTGTTACATTGACCATACTTTTTGAAAGTTATTATCTGTGAATGATATTTCTGTATGGAATTACCCTTCATGTCACTGATATTTTTTTTCCCCATTCGTTGATATAACTCACTATTTTCTGTCAGATACTTTAATTATCAAAAATTGATGGGAATAAAATATCTGGAACATGAGAAGTTGTGTCACAGTGGAATTCATTGACTCAGCAATGAAGCTTGTAGGAGAATGGGAGCACAGTATTCTTAATAGCTGTTCTATATTTCTGAACTTCACTCCCCCTAGATATTGACTTAGGAATTAACCTGCCCAAAGTTAGAAACATGTGAATGGCTCATACATTGATTTAGATCTCATTTGAACAAGGAAATGCAGGATCATGATACTAAAGCTTGTCTCGTAAGTATGGATAGCAAAAAAGTTGTAGATTTTGCTCCCAAATCTGAAGAAATCTTTCCAATTTTTTGTAAAAATTGAGTTATAAAGAATGAAATTGAAGTCATGTGCCCAGCGGATCAAAGTCTGACATTTGGATTATTGTAGAGCACAACACTATCCCTCTATTTTAGCCTGCTAATGTCAATCATAGTTTGACATACGAGTACCTTGAAAAGCTTGGCTCACAGACATACAAAAGAAATATGAACGGCACAGAAGCATATAGCATCCCAGAGGGTGAAAAATAGATATGCAGAAAATGACTCATGAAAAGATGTCTGAACCAACATGTTTTTCACATGCATAGGGGAAAATAATAGTTAATTTCTTGGTCTGTGTTAGGGTTGGAGAAGATGGCAACTTCATGAATCACATGACTGCAAAAATCAACTCTGACTATACCATAAATAACGCTGGTGGATTAAAAATATTAACTCAGGACAATTACTGAATTTTTGTGTCAAGACTGCAATTAATGAAAGACTGCATTAATCACCCACCAAAGCAAAGTGATTCAAATGTTGTTTAAAAATAGCTGCTTTTTTTACTGAGAATGTGTTGGACGATTTGTATCTCGGCAAACATATTGCTAGCCTTGGACGGGCTCTTCTTCTAAAACGTGCATTTTTCTTTTCTGAGCATAAACGGAACTATCATTGTCAGGCTAAAACATCTATGACCAGGTCAGGTGGGATGTAGAAGAGTTTCACCAAACTGAAATGTTTAAGACAACTTGAATTTTTAATTTCTTAATCTGTCCTCTGAATAAGTAGATAATTTTCTTTTAAAATTCTTTTAATTTTTGTTAAACTAATACCAATGACAAAATGAAAGCAGAGCAATGGGAAAAACAAAAGCTTAAGAATGTGAGGAGTAAACACTGGCTTTCATGCTATCATCACCGTCCTCTAGAAGAACATAAGAGGGGAGGTGGCTACATATTTTGAACCCCACAGTACTGAGAGAATGAAAAGCAGTAACAAAGATGGGACAATGATTCAGGCTACATCATGAGAAAGAGGTACAGTTAGCCTATATTAATATAGCATTCTATCTTTAAGAAATGTACCGATGTCAATCCCCAGTGTATGACTATGAATATCCTAGATTAAAGAATATCCTTACTGGACAATGGGACTAAGAAAAAAAAAAAATCATTTAAAGACACGATGAAACATATCTATGCAATGACCCCCAGCCCCTTTCGGAATACAAAATCCAGGCCTTCAGTATTTTCTTTTGTAATAAGTGAGTTTCATCATTTACAGACATAGACTCTGTTGGCCCTATATGAAATTTGCCAATAATAAATCACAGGTGTTGCTAACATTTGAATAGAAATGTTCTTGGTTGCTATATACTCTTCAGTAATACAGAAAGTATAAAAGTATACTTTAATAAGCTTATACATATAATTTATATTTTATTAAAAATATACTTTAGAAAAAAGTATAAAATTTCTTTGATATGCCATATTAGTTGTCTTAATAAGTCCCTACCTACAGGAAGTAGATGACTGATTGCCCTCTTGCAAGTTTATGAGAAGTATTTGCAGGACCTACAATGCGGACTTCAGCAAAAGCTCTAGGATTACAGCACACATTAAACACCTGACACTTTCAAGATGTGTGTATGTGGCTGTATGTCATCTTGAATTAGACGGTCCTCTTGGCATCTGTGGCTAATTCAGGCATTCTTGGCTTATTTCAGAAATATGTATAAAAAGTATCCTTACTGATGTGGTGGTTGAGAAGATAATCTCTTTCAGCGTCCTAACTGGGATGGATACATCAGGATGAAGTCCTCACACAGAACACATGCCATAAGAACATAGATTTCAAAAACATTTGTTTGCATTTCAGATAAAGCTAATAGTCCCAGGTGCATTTATTTCACTCTGGTGACATCTGATCTTAGGTCATTTGCCAAAAACTGGAGAGAAGCTCCTACTTAGCAGGCAGGCTCCTGCCAGCATGGTGTTGATGATTCCTCCAGTTAAGTATCTGCCATGCTGGGGGAACTATTTTTGTAGTTCATGTATGCCCTTTCAATTGTCACTGAGGTAATAGAAATAAAGCAATGTGAAGTCATCTCAGTCTTCTTTCAAGACCTACATCTGATTCAGGTAGACATTAATTCCTTCATTCAAAGAAAGTGGTGACAAAACTGCCATGCCATCATCCATAGGTATCCATCAGCTGACTTCTGTTAAGTTGGCTGAATAACTTTAGGATAGAATGCAAGTCCTGTAACTCATGTGCTGTAAAATTGTTGAGAAGATTGTTGACAGGTGCAACATTGAAGAAAATCATCACCATTTTGTATCTGAACCAGACCTTTGTTAAGACTCCTTCAGGACTCCCCTTTGTCTTAAGAATAAAGAATTGATGACAATAGAGAAACCTGTTCCCCTGAAGTTTAATAAAACCTCTTCTACCAAACCTAAAGTAAAAACAACAGTCACATCTTTAAAAGGCTTTCATGAAAACAAAGATTATGTTAGATGTTGTGAGATAAAAAAGTATAGCTGTGTTGCTACCTTCTTTGTCTATGCCATCTAAGCACTGCTTGAAATGTACTCAGCTCTTTTGACCCCTATTTCACTTCCTCAGTAAAGCCTCTTAAGCTCTACTTTGCTCAAGAAAAGGTGTTATAAGCTTCAATATGATAAAGGTCCAGAGGACTCGCCCATTGCTAAATGAACAGAGCTTAAAACATGCAGAACACAGCGGGAAGATCCATATTGAAAGGGGACTTTTAACTAAAAGCATTCATTTCAAAGAGCTGGAACGTTTGATTGTGACTGACACACAAAAAAGTTGTGATTTTTTTCTTTCTTTGGTGCATTAAGGTTAAGCTTGAATGAACATTCTCAGTGTGTGCAGGGCCATTAACATTACACTGCCACATACACAATTGTATTGATTACTGCACTGGTAAATGGATCCAGTTTTATAAGATCTTAACACCAGCTCTCAGACCAAGTTAAAACTTTAGTTTCCTTGAAATCAAAATAATTTTAATGAGACTTCTTTTGAAGCTTTTACTTTTCAAGAAATATTGCAAGAGCTGACCATAAAATAACACTGCAATAAATCCTGGAAGAAACACATGACAGATTTTAAAGCATTCAAAAGAAGCGCAGCTAGTAGATATTTAACTATATTCCCACTGATTATTTTAACAGAAGCAGCTATTGCATATGTAAGATTTGTTTTCTAAAATGCAAACAATCCTTCCTGTACTACCCATAGCTGTCTAAAAGTCTAATTTTCAATTTGTTATTTGATAAGATGCAGTCGTACATTTTTGCTTTAACAATTTCCAACTTTTTAGAGGTCAAACCAAAGGCAGTATAAAGACTTCTATTTCATTTAAATATCAAGTAACGCTATGCTCATTCAATTAATATGATATTCAGCAAAGCCTTCTATTTGTCTGGATCTTCAGTATGCTGCACTGCAATCATGCGGATTCAAAGGGTCTTCATAAATTCAGGTGAAGCTGGGTAAGTCACATAAAGAGGCTGATGGAAAGGGCATCCTGCTCTATATTGCTCACTGTGTCTGTCTTAATAGTGTTAACTAGTTCCAATATTGAATACACACAGGAATCTCTTTCTTGGGAGAGAAAGCAAATAAGGTGTGTTGATATTCTCAAATGTTTTGTGATATAGACCCTGTTCAGACACCTTAGAAGATCAAGTTCACCCTGGGAATGTTCTCAGTCTTCAAGAAACCAGTCACTCCAGTACAGTTCTTGTCCCTCTCAAAAGCAATAAACGCATGTGTTTTCATATTAGTAAAGTTATACTGCAGTAAATTATGTCTTTCAAAACTATTGGCTTTTAGTTAAAGGTTATGCTCACCTGTGTGTTTGCTATCTTTTATATGAATAGTTCCATGCAGTCAGCACAGGATAGCTGAAATCCCAATAAACAAGGGTGGTGACCTTTTGTTACTTGTAAACATAAGGCAAACTCTATCAAATATTCAGCAAATCCTCCTACAATAGCACCTGTGTTCTAAGCCCAAGAGGGAATTTGAGAGCAGGCAGATGGATGAGGTACTCATATCAAAATACAGTCCCAAGAAAGAGATCAGTGCAGAAATGCCAACTGAGATTTTATTTACTGTTCACTTAGTTGCACAGAGAATAGGAAATTGAAAATACAGATGTGATGGGAATTATACATGAAAGCACCCAATAAAATGCAATATGCAATGTACTGAATTCTACTTCTGTGTATGCTTACAGTATACCGAGGTATCAGCAACCTCAGCTTTCTTAAGATACCCTGCCTGTCAGGGATAGCTTATACATAGGTTTCATCATCAGACCTCCTCTTTGAAAAGGTCTCCTTTAAAACAAACCAAGGTAGAACTGATACAGCTACATCTGCAACAAATGGCATTTTCATTCTCTTTTGGCCTCCTGTCATTCTAAACCATTCTAAACTGAGAGAAGCAAGCAACTTCCTCTCAGTTTTCTTTTGAAGTTCCTGAATTTCACTGGGGACTTTCCGAACTAAAATGGGTACAGTTGCTTTTGGGTAGTATTTTATAGCCCTTTATCAAGACCAGAAATATGAAAAGCAACCTTTTAAAATATACTGGTTTACTGGAAAATCTGCTCTGCCTTTGCACTTCAAGTCTTGCTCTAGCTAGCCCTTACGTGGTAGACGCCTCAGGATTTTTTAACAGACAGTTGCAGAACACTGTGAATCCAGCAGCCACTAGTGCTAAAAACAGTCCCATCAAATTTTATATCAATCAGAGTTTGTGCATACAAGTATTAACATTCATTAACATAAAGTCTTGCCCTCAAACTTTAACTACTTAAAAAAGATGTAGTTTGTGCTAAGGAAAAAAAATACAAATCTTTCCTTCTAATAATTATACTTCAGTCCATGTCTGCTAATCAATGTCTTCAAAGAACAA
The DNA here is from genome assembly GCA_035590275.1 of Ibycter americanus. NCBI lineage: Eukaryota > Metazoa > Chordata > Aves > Falconiformes > Falconidae > Ibycter > Ibycter americanus. The sequence goes on along the minus strand of JAVJGI010000060.1, from coordinate 48,915,254 downwards.
GGGCTAACAAAATCGCTTTTATAAGTAACCTCATTCAAGAAAAATGAGTTTGCAAACATAAATTTCAAAACATTACAATGGCAGTTCCAATGTGTTTTAATTTTTTTATATAAATTAAAAAAATATTTCATTTTCTTCTGAGGCATGACAGGCAAATACACTTTTAGAACTCTGAGCTCAAGAGACTAAATGTGTTCCTAGCCTAACTTTAGTGATTATGATGAAACTTGCACCAGGAAAAATTTTACATGGGTAATTTTTGCTTTTGCATTTCTCTAGATACTCCTTAGAAAATATTTTGATGAACTAGGAAGCTTCTCCTATCTGAACATAAATGAGAGGTTGAAGCCTTGTGGGAAAAAACTCATAATAATTTATATAGTGCATATAAATAAATACTTTCCTAAAACAGGATCAAGAATATCATGCAATGTTCTATTTTGTTCACTTAATGTGATGAATAGCCGCTCTGAATTGGCAATTCTTAATTAAAAATTCATTCTTGAAGATATTTTCTACTTTGCAAACCCTCACTAAAGACAGTGGAAACACCTGAGAGAATTTCAATACTTGTCCTGTAGGTTAATACTTGTGGGGGAAAAAAACCCCAACAACCACAAAACCTCCCAAAAACGTGCTTTCTCACAACTCAAACTTTTCTGAGAAATCTTGCTTATAATACTACATTAGCATTAACATAGCATAAAGTGAATTACATTTACATTTGGGGCCAATAAACACTCTTCAGTATTTTTGTAATGTGTAACTGACCTTTCAATCATTAGCAGAGACACACCTAAGAAGGCAGAAGAGGATTAAAGCCAGCAGAACACTTACAGTCTCGACCTGTTTCACTTAAAGTGCAAATTTTATAATTTCTGCTTTTCTTAGCACTCCTCAAACACTAAACCATTACAACAAAAGAAAAAAGATAAATACACAGATGTGTTGGATTTCCTGCTGAAGAGCAAACATTAAGGTAGTGTCATTGCAGCTGCAGTACAGATATTTTTTCTTACGCTATTTCACTGTACACTAAACAGATACCCAAAATGTTTGAAAGCATTGTAAACAAACAACTGAGCCTAAAAGCCCTTCTGCATTTATTGAATAGACACATTCAGAATATCTGGATGACTACCAGATTTTAAAAGATGAAAAAACAATATAGCTATACTCAGGAAAACACTGGAAATAATTATTTTGAAATTACACATAATTTCATATTTACATTCTTACTATGATTAATAAAAAAGCCAAGAGTCTGATGGAAATCACTGGGGGAGAAAAATGGGAAGAACATGATCACTTGTGTGTACTAGTAAAAGGATTTCCTAGACTGTGCAGAACAAAATGAAACAGGGATCCTACCTTTAAAAATGTGCAAGACTTGTATTTACTAATAGGTCAGAAAGAAAAGAACTTACTTTGAAATTCTTTTAAAGCACAATGACATCAAGTTATAAGCATTCACTTAAAAGAAAAACCTGATCCAAAGTCCACTTGGCCCACTGTGGCTGTCAGAGAGAATGGACTATGGAACCACAAATTACTCAAAATTTTTGATTCAAACTCAGCACATATGACATGTCAGAAACTCAGCAACAAAGTGTGTACAAACAAATGTGGTTCTGTACTTCTGGCATACGAGCACCTACATTACACATGGTAGCTCAGGCATGACCATTAGTTATCTTGCAATGCTTTTCAACATTTCACGTTTAACTCTTTCTTGAATTTTACTTTTCAATATTCAGAAGCAAGCAAATCGCATAGTATTTTAACAAATGTAAATTATTTCCCTTGAAGGAAAAAATATTCTTTCTCTTAATAAATTAGTGGATTGTTAGTTACTCCTGTAAACAGATTTGTTTTTCCTTAATGCTACCTTCGTAAAATTTCTTCAAGTAGTACTTGTAATTACTATATTTTTGAACAAAATTCTGATGTATTCTTTCTTCTTTTGCCAGAGAAATTATGCATCTTATGTATCTGGTTTATCTTAAACTATTTAGAGTCTTTTAGCCACTGAGGTAAGGAAGCTTTAATTTCTTCGGGGGTTCTAACTCTCACAAAGAGTTACAACTCTAAAGCAAGTTGAATGGGAATAATTTCTTGTCAGGGGAATAATGACCACCCCATTCTTGAACGGTCCTGGCATTTTGCTGGTGCTCTGACAGAAGACACATTGCTTTTTACTGCTCCTTATTCTTACAGACTTTGCACAACTAACAGCCTTTCACTTCCAGTCCGTGTGTGGGGCACAGGAAAGTCTGAACATTATTATCACATCCCTGTTCCATGCTATGTAAACTGCTAGAAAACTCACAGGGCCTCTGCTGTCTTCTTAGAAACACTGCTTCGAGCCTACAGAGCAGGGCAGAAGATTTTTGATTTTTCTATGCGTAGAAATTTACAAGGAAAAGAAAAATGTAAAATTTGTCAGATAAACTTGAAATAATTTTCTCTTCTAAAAAATGTTAATTTTGAGCCATATTGATAAAATATTGATAAAAAGACTCTAAGGACAAGGAGCCAGCCCAAGCAGAAATGAAAAGCTTTGAGTAAAAGGGAGTGTGCAGCCACTCTCTCCCAGAGCAGATTAGGAATCAAACACTGACAAAGGGAAACCCTTTAACACCTCTTATCCCCAGCATCAGGGCAGATTTAACCTACCTCAACCCTATACTAAACAGAATTTATTTCCCTCTCTGTTCTACCATGGTTATATTCACAGTTGCCCTGAACAAGGCTAAACCAGGTTCACACACGCTCTACACATCTGCACAAGATTACCTGGTACCAGAGGGACTCCTGGTCTACCACAGAGTACGAATGAAGCATCCTGTACAGCAAAGTTAAAAGGCCTTAATCAACACTGACTTTCCTGTACAGGCAGAAAATGGCCTTCAAATGTACCCAAGGTCATGGGTGATGTTGCAGAAGCCTTTCTGTCTGAAACATCTTTCCAAAAGCAGTGCTTTGGCAGATCTCAGGTGTGCTCATAATATATATTCCATCTGATAATAATACATGTAGCTCTCTTACTCCTATTACTTCCATTCATACTGTATAAATAACTAGGAAATATGCTTTAGGAAATAATTGTGTAATAAAAGAGAAAAAATATCTGCAGTTGTTCTTTTGCAATCCCGAAATTATTTTAAATTATCAAGACCTTTACATTCTATCTAAATATTTCCCTTTCACATTTTTATTCAAATACTTTTCTTTTCTTGAACATGGAGCATCCTTATATATTGTAAACAGCTAGGAACTGGGGAAAAATGAGCTTCACAGCATGATATAATAACTAAAAATACTCACTTCAAATATGTGAATTGCAAATCTTTCTAAAACACAGAGGAAAATACTACAAGTTCTTCCTGGACTTTCTACAAGTGCAGTAAGGCTCTATAAACACCAATTGTCATTTTGCAAATATTGGCATGGCCTAATGGCTAATAAAGTGCCATAGAAGAATCTGGAACTTGAATCTACAGGGCTTTATTGCAAGTACTACTTTTTGTGAGAAATGCATAGAGGGTAATATATTAATAAATTAAACTAAGAGGCAACAAATTATAAGAAACAGCTTTTTACAGTTTCAGCAGAGTCCTTGCATGAATAGAAAGTTCTAAGCAGAGTTTTCACTGTTGAGTACAACACTTAACCTTGTTTGCTTACTTGTGTATAACTGCATGTATGTAGTTTTCTGTTTGCTGTGGTATTTTTACTTGCTTTTATTGCTTTTAAAAATTTACAAGAATACAATTTACATATAAACCACTTGAGCATTCTAACATGATTTGAGAGTAGACTTAGCATTAACATTACTTTGAAGCCCTACAAAGTGGCTGAATGGTGTAAATGGTCCTTCACATACTCAGACTCAAAACAGTTGAAGAATTTCTTTACATTACCCTTTATTTACAAAAAGAAATCTTCAAACACAGAAGACTTTCATTCATCATCTGGTAGGAGAAGTTGTTATTTGAAGACAGAAAGAAGCTACAAAAGTTATAACATTAAATACTAATATGTATATTTAATCTTTTTCATTATTTCACTTTTTAGAATAATTAAGGAGACTTTAGCAAAGCCCATATAATAATTCAGTTATGGTCCTCAAAAGGCCCTTTCTCCTCCCTGAAGATCCAAGAAAATATAAAGAAGCACAATAAGTAGGCTGCATCCTTGCTATCTACCATGAGTTGCAATACACTAGACCTGGATTGAAAGGCACCCATGCTAAGCAATCATTTCCTCTCTATGCCCTAAACACAAGGGAAAACTGTGTTACACCTGAGGTTTTCAAATTCCAAACATGCACATCAAATTACATAACTTTAAACAACTATGCAATGTTTTTCCTTTCTCTACTGAGTTTAATAAATCTCTTACCAGCTCTAACAACATAAAAAAATAAAAAAAAAAAAAAGAGGGGAGATTTCCATGAAGTAAATTATTTCAGAATTCTCCTGATATTTCACATCTGTCCACGTTTTTGAGGCAATTGCACTACAAGAGAAATATATAATCAAAGACCAGTTGGCATAGAGACAGATGTGCAGAAGCTGAATTAGCTTCTGAAAAATGAGTCCTTGACAATGCAATCAGGATTGCCTGCATCGCATTAACAGTTCACATGTCTACCTGTACAGATAAGCTGTATCCTGATTGGATACTCCAATCATTCTGATCATGCAGTTCACTCTTGGAGAGAAGCAAAAATCCTATTTTATGTATAATCTTCAGGGTTTTTTTTTCTATAGAAGACATGGGGGGAAGGAACCTGAATCTCAACTGAATATAATGCCAAGGTACAGCCAAGGTATACTCCTTGACCTGAGAATTGGAAAGTAGTTCAGGGCTCCATCATTTACTGTGACTGAAATAATTTTTCAGGACGTTATATCACCTACTTTCAAACAATGGGTAAAGGCTACAGCAATGACATCATCACCTTGTATAAAATCTCAAACTCTGAAGTCTTTTAGAATATCAGCGTTGAATGCATTTGTGGTTGCCATTGTTACCCATAAAAAGCACTAGTAAATGGAAGTCATAGTTGTTTTGCAATAGCTTCTCTTGAACTCTACATCCACGCACTTTTAAAGCCTGTCACGTTTGCATATATTGCTAGGGAAGAAAAGAAAGGAAAATTCAATGCTCAGAAGTGATTTATTTAGTTATGAAAGAAGAACATCTCCAGGATAAATATGAAGTTCAGCATCGACCATGATATAAGAGTAAGTTATCAATTAGAATATTCTATTCCTGTTCAATTTTGATCACTAACTAAAATTCAAGATAATGAGATTTATTGTGAATTCCTCCTAAGAGAGAGCTTTCTTGTTAAATATAGGACTGGATTTCCTAAAATTTAAGCAACAGTCAGACAAAATACATATGAGGTCACAGCATCTCCAAGTTTCAAAGAAAGATGAGGGTAAGAAAGCTTTCGTGTTACAAAACATTACTGTGAAGCTACATACTTTTTTGGAAAGTTATGGTAAAGAAGATAATGCCCTATGAGTATTTATAATAAATCATTAAATATATAATAACTTATTTTTCTTACCAATTCAGGTTACTTCATAAATGTGTACATAAGAAGTCTAGTATTCCCTGGAATTTTAGAAAGTTACAAATTGTAGGTTTCTACAACTGCAAAAGATCGTTTAAAGAGCTCCAGTTAAAATGGTAGTGCAAACGTCTGTACTCTCCAATTATTGTGTGAACTCTGGCAAACATTTCCTTTTGCAGTTCTAAAGAGGAAGCCACTGAGAGAAAGTCTTAGCTTTATTTTTATACACAAAGAATAAAACTCAATCCAACAAGATTTATGGAAGAACACCCTGATACTCTTATCACCTTAAACTAATTTGACATTTATGTAAAGCTTTTTTAATATGTCTAAAGGAACAGTATTGTAAACTTATATTTTCTTCTTCTTTTTTTTTTTTTTTTTTTAATTATGGATTTCCTTACTGTGGTTTTGGCTGACAATAAAAGATCATTGCATGATACCTAGACTGTTGTGTATTTGTAACACTTCCCCTCAATAAACACAATAAGAAAAGAAAAATATTTTTTTCACTTCAGTAGTAGTCACACAAAAATAAGTCCATATATTTGTAGTGAGTTTCCTAAACGCCTGTTCACAGACCTTTTATAACACATCTATTGCTTCATACAATCATGCTTTCTATTTTAGAAGAGGGCTTCAGTGCATATCGTCCATAACACAGCTTACAGATATTTTCTTTGCCTCTTGTATTATCTCAGCTCATTGGACAAGAGTATGAATGACCCAGCGAGGGATTATAATAGTTAGGGTATTGTATAAAAGGGCAAGCAGAACCCAGGGACAATCCACTTGTGCTACTGCAAGAATACAACAAGCTCCTGATGCAGTCCAACATCACCATTCTTCCCATTACTGCAACTACTGATTGTTTCTCTTTGGCCACTGGATTAATTCATTTGTTCAAATATTATCAATTAACTATGTTATCCTTCATATCATCATTCTCCCCTGTATTCACCTATTTTCTCTTGTTCCCTGTGCCTTGCTTTTCAGGTGCCCAGTAGTCCTCAACACTCTTCTATATTATCTATTTTCCTCCTTCTGACATCTTCTGCTCACATTTCTTTTTTCTGTCTTTGAATTTCCACTTCAAAAATGTACCCACATAGTACAAACAAAGGACCCGAGAACAGGATACAAGTTATATTTTTAAAGGCAGACTTCAAAAAAATAGAATTATTAAAAAAGGTGAGATAGCCAAACCATGTAATTGCAAGGCACTATCACTACATATTTCATTCTCCTATCCACCCTGCATGAACTTACACTGTCACGAGTAAAATCAGACTGTCAGCTGTTCCTTTTTTGTCTGAGAACTCTCTAATGACTACAGTGATGTATAAATGCAAACAATTAAAAAGATAGGATTTCTGCCTGAAAGATTATACAGTGAGGAACACAAAACAGCAGAAATAAAACAAGATGAGTGGGAAGAGAAGGCAAAACAAGGATTAAACACACAGGAAAATGAGAGATATATTTTAGTGGCAGCTGAATAGTACTGATAGTACTTTGAAATGAGAACAAATAGCGGAGTAAATAAGACCGAGCTGGAAGTCAGCACTGGAAAGAGAGAGAAGAAAGTAGATTTTGCAGGAAGAGATTGATGATGTTCTAAGTGTTTTATGAGTATGGACTATGAAGTTTAAAGAGGATTTTCTACAATAACATAACTCCCAGCTGTGCCCATTTTCTAAATTCATGAAGGACATTCCTGTCAGTTTGACTGTGTTGGTCTCGATGAAAGCTTTTTTCATCAAAGCATTCCCCACTTTACTGCCCCCACCACCACAAACCATGACCACTAAAAAGAGGCTATGAATATTTCAAAGAACTAAATGGCATGGATGGATTAATATTTTAATTCAAGTTATGCTTGCCTTTTATCAAGATGTAACTTTGAACATAGTAAATTCTGTTTAAAGAACCAAAGGCTTTCATATTCTTCATTTTGCATCCTTTTTAATTATTTATTTTAAGATCTTTCTAAACACTGGAATGTTTATGGACATAGCCAATGGCATGCCAAAAGCAGAGAACAAAACTAAGATTATCCAGCCTACACTTCTGGTAAATTTTCAATTTAAAGCAAAGAAAAAAATCTGTTTTCCATTGCCTACTGTAAACATTTGTGCCATAACTTTCTTTCGTTCAAATGACAGATCCATAAAAAGAGCACTGTACAGTATTTACCAGAAAAAATGTGAAGAAATATTTTTTGAGACTGGCTGCAGGTGGTAGTTGAATTATAGCAGTCTGGCCAGTGAACGCCACTGGGAGTGTTCACAAGACTAGAATTCAATAGGACTGAGTGATTCACTCACCTCCTTCTGTGACATGATCACATTTATTTCAAGGAATCCATCGATAATAAAGTGCGGGCATGTCATCATATAAAAACAAAACAAACTGAAAAGGCTACTGGCCAACAAAGACTTTGCACTTCAAATCAATTTGGACACACAGATAAAATCTCCAAGACTGAAAGGCAAAATTTAACTATAGGGGCATGATTTTTGCATTTCTATCACAGAAAGTCAATATGAAATACATACTGTCTCATGCTAATGAAAGTTATGGTGAAATTAAGGCCATGCTAGTTATAACTTGGAAAGCAGAGCAAAGCACAATGATTCAGCTAACAATAGAATCTGTACCCAACTCTTGGCCTGTCTTCGAAGTTAAAACAATAGTAAACTTCTAATAAAACAGCAACATTCTTGCAGTATTCAGGATTGCTGTTGAGGCAGGAAGTTCTAAAGTGGCTAAGGTAAATATCGCATCTCCACCAGCCACTGATGGTCCAAAGATTTTCCCTTTGAAGATCACAGAATCACAGAATGGCTGAGGTTGGAAATTACCTCTGGAGATCACCTGGTCCAACCCCACTGCTCAAGCAGGGCCACCTAGAACCAGTTGCCCAGGACTGTTCAGATGCTGTTTGGATATCTCCAGGGACAGAGACTCCACAACCTCCCTGGGCAATCTCTTGCTCCCTTTGGAAGCACACCCACAAACCTAGTAAATTCCAAGACTTAATTTCTTCTCTTCCATGTTATATACCTTCCACCTTTCATTAAGTTGTAATAGTCTATAAAAACTGAGTATTTTTCTTTCTGTCAACCCAAATTCTTACTTCAGGTAGAGTTAATGATGAGATAAATATGAAGTGACACAGACCTCAATAGGCTTGTGGAGGTTTGTCAGCAAAGTTGTTTCTGATTCTACTCTTTAGACCAAGTATTATACTATCACTACATTGTATTTCATCTCCTCCTCAACCTTTTTTAACTGTGAAGTCTGTGCTAGAGATATTACTTTTGTGGGTTTTTTAATTATATCTCCAAGGTAATTTGATACATAAACCCTCCTGTATTAAAGAACTTATAGCACTGACTACTTGTTTGTAAGAGTGAATAATTCGTATTCTTGGAGCAAAAAGTACTTTTAGAATAAAAAGATGGGAAAAAAGAGATAACTTATTTTATCTTACAATGGTAGATTTCCAAACAGTCATATGTGCCTGTGCACACTTGGAAACCTAAATTGTAATTGATTCACAAATCCTTTGTGTTTTCATACTTCTTTGCATAGCAACAGAAGCTCACATATATTCTGGGTATGCTAGTTGTTACTGTGCTGTTCTTCAAAGTATAAAAAATTCCATTTAAGACACCACTGTGGTCTGGCAGTCTGATAAACTGAGTGTTAGAAATTGTTACATGGTACAAATTAGTGCAGTAAGCTGGGCTGCAATTTGGTTATGGCTTCTTCAGTCTTGTTTTTGTTTTGCTCAGGCCTCACAAGTTACGAGACTCACAGAATAAGATGTCTTGCATACATGGACCCATGATGTGCACATCAGCATGTGCAGTAATATGCCGCAGTTATGCCAAATTGTATCACAGAAGAGGGTCTAGGTGTTTAAGGTGGTCGAGGATTATGCTATCACAAGACATTCCCCAGCTTCAGCACATTGTTGCTGCCTTCCTTCTACTCTGGTGTAGTCCTTTGGCGAAAACTACAGGTAGGACCTACAGTGGGAGAAAAAGTATACATCTCATTCCTCAGATGACTTTAGAAATCAGGAAGACCTTAAGATTCTTATTTTGTTTTGCTGTTATTTAGAAGTAGAAGCAGTACTTTCTCCCATTAGACTTTATTCAAGCTAATTGTGAATTCCAATGCCATCTTTCAAAATACAAAGTTGTGATATAACCATTAATATCTGCTATTTGTGTGCAATGCCTTGCCACTGGAGTGTTCACAGAGGACAGCACTGCCTGCCTTTTCTATTAGCTCTTAATCATAAACTGTTGTCTGAAGGTCAGACTACAAAAAATACAGTTATGTTCTCGTGGCTCCCCATTCTGTTATAGCTCTTCCTGCACTAATCAGATACTTGCTACTAAACACTGAAAGGTCTTTTAGAATTAGTACTGTACTTTGAAGCAGCTCCTCAGCCACTTCAGCTTACGCAGAATTGGGCATGGTCTCAGGCAGTCACGGCCAGGCTCCCGCCAGCCTGGTTTTCTCCCCCAAGAGCCCAATGCAAAGGACCCTTCCACACCCTTCGACGTGGAATCACTGCATGAGTATTGCTTGGATGCCAAAAGAAGAGTAGAAGGCTTGGCTTAATTATCAGTTGGTCACAGCTGTTATCTGTCTACTTCCAACTATTTTAATTAAATAATTCATATTGTTTACTACTTGTATACAAATCTTTCTCACCGTATATAAAACAACTGGGTGCACTGGCTTCTCCCACAGTCATTTGAAAACAGGTGAGCAATAACTGCATATGAAAATGCTCTGACAGTGGAAACAAGTTTGAGAGGCACTAGGTTTAACACTAGGTTATCATGTTTACCTTAAGTAAACAGTTAAACTGTGTTTAAAATTAAATATAAAATGTACAGAACATTTCCGTTTTTCTTGTGCTTTGCTAATTTAGAATAAATAAATTAATACAATAAATTTCAGATGTAATTGGAGTGCAGCCCTCCCATTCATATTTCAGATGTAGTACATGAAAATATCAGGTAAAATGGGAAAACCCTATATTTTCATCTGTATTACAAGTATTTCCTCCATATTCATCAGAAACCTTTCCTGCACAGTCTGAACTTAAATGACAGACAAGTCTTTAATGTACATGGAACACGTACATTAAAGTTGACTATGCAAGAGAAAATCACTAAAATCCCCAGGAAAGGGTCTGAGGGTGGCAGTCAATGACAAGTTAACAGTGTAACACTTGCTAAACAGCAAATCTCATTCTTGTCTGCTTTAAAAACGGAATTGTGTGTGACACACAGAAGCCTGTAATCTTTCTCCATGCAGCCCTCATGAGGCTTCCCCCGAAGAAGTGTGCACGGTTATGTGGGATACTAGAAAAGAAGCACATCAGCTGGGAAGGAAGTATAGAGTAGGTGCCCACAAATGATAATTTCTTTAGGACTTATGAGAAAGTCTTGAAGGAATTGTGTTTGTTTAACTTAGAAAAAAGAAATCTGAGGGAAATATAGCAACCGTCTTTTAGTAAGTAAAATCACACACAAAAAGGCAATTATTAGCTGTCCTACATCTCCACTAGAGGAAGGACTAGAAGAAAACAGATGACTGCAATGAAGATCTTGGTTTGTGAAGAAAAACTAACTGAAAATAGCGAAGGACTTGAAAAGACATGGAAATTGTTAGATCTCCTTCACAGAACAGATTAGACAGGCAGTCAAGGAGGTCTGGGAATACTTGGTCGGGTCTCCATGCAGGGAGTGGCCTAGGCTGCCACTGAGCTTTCAAACAGCCCCGCATTTCTGTGTTTCTTTGACATCACAAATTTGTAGCAGAAATATATACCTACATTTCAACTTTTTAAAGAGAACGACATATTGGTTGGGAAGAAAAAAAAAAGGAACTTATCAGAAACAAAACACCATAAGTGGTAACACAAACAGTAACTTCAGTTCAAAGATGTAATAAACTTTGACTCACAAATATAAATTCTGGTTTGCAGCATGCAATTTTATCTGTGGTATTTTCTAAAAGAATGCATTATCCTTGTGTAGTTTGGTTTGAAAGGAAAGAAAAATAAAAATTTATAGAGCAAACAAGCATTTGTATAGCCTATTTACAAAAATAGCAAACGAACTGTTTTGCCTAGGAAACTCACTATGAAACCTCACAGCCAAAACTGAAACTGTACCGCGACAGGACTATATTATAGCACTTGCTGTGAAATTCTCTGTAAATGAACCGTACCCAAGACATTATGAGTACTTGCCCATTTATAATCCCAAAAGGATTGTAATTCAGGACATATGGAGAAATCAGTTATGCTGTATGTGCTAAATAGTCTTTTCAATGCTTTTCAAACCACTCTTTATGCATATTGTCCTGTATCTTTGAATCAGCTGAATAGGGACTTACTGGAGAAAACATTTCCACAATTAATTTCTTGTTTGTTTGGGTATAATAGCATGTCATGAAACACTCACTGAACATAATTAGCTCCTTTACACTACTAATCCAAACCTTTTTTGGATGAAAATACTGGCTTGGCAGATGGTGAGAAACAGCATGATATCTCACCAACTGGGAAATCTGAGCTCAGGTTCACAGGCCACGGGACAGCAATGGCTGTATTTGATGGAAAGGGTGCAGGATGCCCCCAAGGGTAGGGAGTGAAGACTGCCAGTTAGATGGCTTTTGCTAACCAAGACACGCAGTTCTTGCCTCTCTCACAGTAAAGAGCTATAACAACATGAAGAATGCAGTTGGGTAGGAGACATAAGCAAAGGCATCCAGTAAAAGAAGAGGGTCAGGTTAAACTGTACTCAGCTCACAGAGGTGGTCATTAGGAGTCTATCACAGGTTGCTTATTCTTGTCTTTTTCCATTTCCCCACTCTTGCTTCCTTCCCTTCATCTCTTTCCTGTCCTATTCCCAGCCTACCTCTCTGGTACTACTACAGACAACCAAAAGAACCACTACGTGAAGAACTATTCACCTAGATGTACACAAAACAAAACACACAAAAAATGGAAAGACACATACAATTTCTGCTAGCATAAACTGGCAGAGATAAACAGAAGAGAATATATTGCACTGCCTATTTGTTCATTTTTCATTTTGTACTATGCTTTCTAAACAAAGGAAAAAATTTCTGTGAGCAATGTCATTGTTGTGCAGCCTCATAGCTGAGGTTCTGTGCAGTAGTTAAGGGAAGGCAGCTTTAACTGAGGCAGGTGGGGGAACAACACTGTAACTGAAAATCGTTATGTTTGTCCTGCAAACTAAAACTTCTGGCCAAAGCAGGACACTGAGCTTAGATCCTGCAGCCAGAAATTAGAAAATCTAAATCAGGATGGCTGAGTCAGATTGAAACTTTCTCTGAAAATCCTTCTAATAATATTTTCTGTTTCTGTAAGTTGCATGTTATTTTTTAAGGCAGGTAGGAATAAAACTGCTTCTTTAAGTAAGGTAAGACAGCTCCATGAGGGAAAAAAGAGGCCAGCTGCTTCCAAAGGGCAGGGGAGCTGGAAGCCAAGGAAGGCAGCATTGTGGGTGGTGGGTCCTGATGAGGGTGATCTGGGCCAGCAGGTGCACACAGGGAACTGGCAAGCCCAGAAATACAAAAGCCAGCATAAGACCTACATATGCCACCTCATTTAAACATAACTTTAATCACAGATGGAAACCAGCAAACATATTGTTCCAAGTCACTGTGAACCTTTTAAGACAACTAGAAAAAAAAGATCTCAAAGGGTTTCTATTTTCAATGTAATCTAAAAAAATAAGTTCAGAAAAACATGTGGTGTCAATGACCTGCCAAAATTCTGAACAGAAAGCCAGCGTGGCTCCTGGCCCAGGTCTAATTCTGGTGCCCTCCACAAGCTGGTGAAGTCCAGGTCTGCACTGCAGCCCACAGAGACACACCTTTGCACCCCTGCCTACCGGGCTACTGCCCGTTGCTACAATAGTGGGGCACCCTTCATAAACTTGGACCAAATCATGGCCTTACTATGTCTGTCTGTGAAGGGCTTATTACACCTGTGGACATGTGGTGCTATAAGAATAACAACAACAACAATAATAATAACAATATTGTTTTGGACAAGGCCAATCTGTCTTTTATCTATTGTAAAACTCCAAATTCTTCCTAAAGCCATTACATTTTGCTAGTAGACAGCAGTACTTTGTTTTCCACACAGTGACACCATTTAACTCACTTCCACATTTAATCCTTTAACTTTTCCTACTATTTTGTATTCTATCTCTGAAAATGTTTTTTCTCCAGCAAACCTGTGGTGAAGAAGAATGTAAATTCTGCAGCAGCAGTGGCAGCAGCAAGTAAATTAAAACATGGAAAGTTTTATGAATTAAATATGAAACCGGCTAATGCAATCAGTTCTGTACTATGTACATTATTTATTTTATTAAATTAGTTTGACTCTGGCTCAGTTTCCAGGGTGCTAAGGTTCTCATATCGAAGACACAGTAGGGCACTATAAAAGAAATTGAAGAGAAGCTGATAGCTTTGGAGCTGAGCAGAGTGCATTTTGGGATCTGGCAAAGAAAATTGCTTGGGATTTTGGGATACACACATTTTGGAAATTTTGGCTACCTTGATAAACAGGATGATAGCTTACAGTGTTGACATTTAATCTGTGAGCATTAGGCTACAAAATTAACACCTCAGAAAAGAGAAGAAGCAATTCATGCTTTCTCATGTCATGATTTCAGTTTTTCTGTGAACTAAGACATCACTGCAATGGTGACATAGCATTTCCATTTTAAGATCTCCTTTTGATGTATTATCCCCAATGGATACTCTAACAGATGGCTACTCACAAACACACAGTCTTCCAACCAATACGCCTTTATCCCCAGCTACACTTCAGAAACCAGTAAGGGAAAGTGTAAAAAATGACTGTCAGCCCTACACCAGCAAGGGTTGTACAATTCTGATTCTAAATTAACACAAATCCCATTCAAATTATTTTTCAAAACATTCTATTCAGTATATACACATCGCTTTTTCAAGATTGCAGCTGATAGTTTTCTGTTCTTTGGAGACTGGCTATTTCTAAAAAAGCTACTTATACAACTAATCAGCTGGCTGACTATCCATCTTCCTCCTCCAAACATAAACTTTTCAAAATGTATTACATAGAAAATATGAAAGTCCCATTTCCTGTGAAGTAATTGTTGCTAATGCGTTGTTCATATTTCTTATCAGGACTAATGGGACTATCACAGCATTTCTCCTTCCAAACAGAGAGGTCAGCTTCTTTAAGCAATTTTCAAGGAATTGTAATCAGGATAAAAGGTTTCCCAGCAGGAAACAGACTGGCACAGAAATATTTGGATAAAAAAGACTGCTGTGGGGAATAGAATCTAAAGAATAGATGGCCTCAAGTTGGTACATTTTTAATGTGTAATACCTATGAATGTACTTATTTCTAAGGAATACGGATCATTTTTGGTGACCACAGCATGTAAAGTATTTGAACACTCTTCAGAGGAATGCATTGATGACGTTCAGTTTTCTGGGATTCTGGACAGCTGTTTATCAACATTTGGATAAATTTATCCCAATATATGATACAGAAGTATATTTCTGTTATGATCAATTGAACAGAAATTTTCTTGAAGAGGCCAATAATTTTCTGTATATTTCTACAGCACATAGTACAGTAATAACATAAAGGTATGTTGCTCAATCTGTCAGAATTAAAAGTGGGTGAATAAAGTGAAAGTGCTAGCTGTAAGATGTTTGTAGAGCATCACACTAAAACTATTTCAGATTGTCTTGAAAACATGACTTGAAAGCTGTCTGAAAAATCACAGACAAACTGTATTAAAAGATGGCAGCATGTCCCAGTAGGGGAGTGTGCTAATGGAGCTAGGAGAGGCTTCCTTTGACAGGATGGTCCTCTGGCTTCTGCTGCTGGGAACTTCTTGTGAAATTCTTGTGGAGAACTGAGGACCTCTGCCTTGTACAAACACTGGCATTCTATTTACATTTACAATATTTCATTTGTAATAATGTCATCTATAATTGCTTGTGTGTATATCATTTACATATTTGTAAAATATTTTCTAAATAAATAATAACAATAATTATTCAGCAAAACTAACTCATATCCCAGATTAGAACCTTCTTCCAAAATAACAGTTAAGATTCTAATCAAGGAGGAGCCCCTCAGCTGACTTGTGAGAACATGGAAAATTACCAAACCTGAGATCAAAGGACATCTGATCTTTTAAAAGGTCTGCCCTTCAAAGAGAAAAGGGGAAGCTGTCAGCCGCAACTGGCAGGCACAGGCTGAAAAAAGCATCTGCATACAGTGCAGAAACAGAGAGCACTTAAAAATTACTGAGAAAACCTAAGCACAGTTAGAACAGGGTTCATGTACATCTCTGCATTTTGGCTGCTGTGATGCTAATATTAAAAACTAACAAATTGTTACTAATAAATCCTACTTAGTTACAAAAAAGCTGCTTCTGTGTCCCGACACTACTATCAATCTCATGCCAAATGATGGGTGAACTCAAGGGACTGAAAGATAAATTTGAGCCTATACCTCAGCCAGGAGATATGGGCACTTTCCAACCTACTGTTTCAAGGCAAGTCAAAGATAAGGAAAAGGCCATTCTTATGGCCATGGGTGTGCAGACCTCAAGGAAACTGCAACACTTCCCACACTGGATGATTGGGAGACCAGGAGTACTGGGATGCCTCAGATCCCAGCTCCAGCCTCAGGTCACAGCACATCTAAAAGCCTGGAGTCATGATTAAAACCAGCTCTCAAACTACTTTGTGCTTTATTGATTATAAGGAATTCCCAAGTGTGGTCACTGCTTATAAAAGATGGCAGAGGCCTTGAACCAAAGTTTTGTGATCCAAACCACACATTGCTATAAGAATTCATGCCTAATATCAGTTATTATAGGTTTTAGAAAAGATAGATATGTAGAGTTTATAAAAGATGTGATCATCTTAATTTTTTATTCTCTGTTTCATTCATTCCTAGTTAAAAAAATAGATGCTGTTTTTGTAAGGCTGATCATAAAAAATAGATGCTGTTTCTGTAAGGCTGATCATAAAATAACATAATTTGACTAGGAGTCTGAAAGGACAAGGCAAAGATTTTGCCAGAGTAAAAAGAGATCCCAAGGCAGAAAAGAAGACATAGCAGCACAGAGGAAGGAATGAAATCAAACACTGGAACTGCACAACTATGAAAAGCAGAGATAGCTAAAGCTCAGCAGCATGCAGCAATGCAGCAAGAGCAGAGATGGTACAGAGGATTTTGCACTGAAAGATGAGGAGTTCTAACTTGACAAAGGAAGACAGACAGACACAAGAGGAGATCAAAAGTATTCATTCCACACGATGTAGGCTTCAGTTATTATTTTTCAACATTTGTTAAACCATAGCAGTGGTTTAACCAGACTCTGATAAGATATTTGTTCCTGACCTTTGACATTTGCAATTACTCAAAAGGTTAACTGTGACTGACGCTGCAAACAATATTAACTGAATGAGTTGAGTGAAGTTTTGCAAGGGCAAATGGATAGTTCAGCACCCGGCATAAGCTAGGAAAATGTGCGAAATATAAGAAAATGTGAATCCAGCCTTAAAAGTGCACCATATTTCCTCTGAAAAACAGAAATAAATACTTCCTGAGAATAACCAGGAAAGGGGTAATATAGAAAGGAATTTAGAATTTGTTTTTGTTAGCAAATTATATTTTTACTTGAAATGCAACAATTCCAATATGATTTTACAATTTTGTAATCATAAATATCCACCTTTGCAGCACTTAACAGGGAAGGATCTTCCCTACTTAGCTTTAGTATGAGAACTGCTAGAAAACTGCCTGCACATGGAAACAGCTTGCCAGTGGAAAGTCTGAGTGTGCTACAGAGATGGGATTCCTCTCATCTGACAGGGGCTGTCTAACCTATATTAGTCACTGAGTGTCCTCTATTGCTCATAGCACTCCTGGAGGATGATTCACCCATCCATCTAAAATCCCTGTTTTTTGATGGGATGAATCACCTTCTAGAGGTGTCATAGATGAAAAGGGGACCCTAGATGACTAGTTAACTTAGTGCTCAACTTCTAAACAGCCAAAGTAATGCAATATAGCCAAAACAGAAGCCTGGGAACCTAAAAATTATAAAACATAAATCAGAATATAACTAATGTCCTTTGCCTTGAGCCCAAAAGTAATCCAAATAAAATAGTGTAACCAGCAACAGTATATAAGTCTTTTGTGACTCTGTGAATGCATAGCCAGACACAATGTGCATGCATTTCACACAAATATGTGAGCAATGTGGCTACCAAAGGGGCAAACAGCAGACACAGGACTTGGGAGACACCCAAGTGATGCTAGACAGAACAAAATAAAAGCAGACTGCAAATAAGCATCCTTGCTGAATATACAAGAAAGATGAATGGCAAAATCAAAAATAAAACAAGCATGACGGAATCTGCCTTTTGGGAGCAGGACAAAAGTTTCATGCAGGGAGGAAGCGAAAAAATTATTAAAACTAGTGTTAATATTTACTTGGACTAATAGAATGCTGTGCAACATCACCTGAATTATAATCAAGATTGTAATTAGAACAGAACAGACCAGACCAGACCAGACTATTTCAGTTGGAAGGGACCTACAATGAACTCCTAGTCCAACTGCCTGGCCACTTCAGGGCTGACAAAAGGTTAAAGCATGTTATTAATGACATTGTCCAAATGCCTCCTAAACCCTGACAGGTTTGGAGCATCGACCACCTCTCTACGAAGCCTGTTCCAATGCTTGACCACCCTCTTGGTAAAGAAATGCTTCCAAATGTCCAGTCTAAGCCTCCCTTGGTGCAGCTTTGAACCATTTCCAGGCATCCTGTCACAGGTTATCAGGGAGAAGAGCTCAGCATCTCCCCCTCCACTTCCCTTCCTCAGGAAGCTGCAGAGAGCAGTGAGGTCGCCCCTCAGGCTGCTTTTCTCCAAATCAGACAGGTCCAAAGTCCTTAGCCACTTCTTATAAGACATTCCTTCCAGCCCTTTCACCAGCTGTGTTGGCCTCCTCTGGACCCATTCAAGGACCTTCACATCCTTCTTAAACTGTGGGGCCCAGCACTGCACACAGTACTCCAGGTGAGGCCGCACCAACACTGAATACAGAAGGATAATCACCTCTTTTGACCAGCTGGTTCTGCTGTGTTTGATGCACCCCAGGACGTGGTTTGCCCTCTTGGCTGCCAGGGCACACTGCTGACTCATACTGAGCCTACTGTTGACCAGCACCACCAGATGCCTTTCTGCAAGGATGCTCTCCATTCACTCCTCTCCCAATTTATACTTGTGCCAGCATCATTCTATCGTAGGTGTAGAATCTTGCATTTCAACTTGTTACATTTAATCCCATTAATCATAGCCCAATGCCCCAATCTATCTACATCTGTCTGCAAGGCATCTTGTCCCTCAAGAGAGTCAACAGAAAACCACAGTTTGGTATCATCAGCAAAGTTGCTAATGGTGTGTTCAACTCCTGTATCTAGATTGTTGATAAATATACTGAACAGAACTGGCCCCGGAACTGAACCCTGAGAAACACAGCTAGTGACCAGTCACCAGCCAGATGTAGTCCCAAAATAACATTAAAATATCAAGCACAAGGAGGAAAGATGGAGAAGAAGGATGACAAACCAGCTAAGTGTAAGTATAAACACTAACAGTTTTGTATACTTAGTGCTAATGATTAATAATAGTAAAAATAAACTGTTAGCATGAAGTGTGCTGTTAATGAATGAGTTCAGTAAAGTTTTGTTTTAAAGTTTACGATTGGTCTGATGTGTCAGTCTTAAAAATACTCACATCAGAGCAATCTCTAATTGCCTGAAAAATATAGACATGCATACCTCTATTTGAATCTGGAAATGTGACTAACTAAACTAAATGCTCAAGTTCTTAGCAGCAAAAGTTGCATACAGGTTTACCTTACTGAAGGACTTGATATTTTTTCTAGTGTCAATATATCACTATTCAAAACACTTTCAAACTCAGTCTAAGATGTCCTACCTTCCTTACCTTTGTAATTTTTATACAGTAGGAGTGGTAGCAGTCAGACTAGATCAGTGTACAAAATGTCACTCTATGCCAAAAGTAACCATAGAACATTCTCAGTTGGAAGGGACCCACAAGGATCGTTGAGTCCAACTCCTGACTCCACTCAGGGCAATCTCAAAGTTAAACTATATATCTAAAAGTATTGTCCAAACACTTCTTGAACACCGACAGGCTTGGGGCCATGATGACTTTCTTTGGGAGAATGTTCCACTGTTTTACCATCCTCCCAATGAAGATTTTTTTCCTAGCAACCAATCTGAACTTCACCTGATGCAGCTTTAAGCCATTCACTCACATCCTATCATTGAACACCAGAAACAGGACATCAGCACCTCCCTCCTCTCCCCATCATGAGGAAGTTGTAGCTAGCAATGAGGTCACTCTTCAGACTCCTCTTCTCTCAGCTGTACAAACCAAGTATCCTCAGCTGCTCCTCATAAGTCATGTCCTCTAGTCCTTTCGCCACCTTTGTTGCCCTTCTTCCAACACGTTCTAATATTTTTATATCCTTCTTACATTGTGGAGCCTAAAACTGCATGCAGTGCTCAACGTGATGCTGTACCAATGCTGCGTAAAGTAACATCTACGTGAATTTGCAAATATAAGAAAATGTTAACATTTGAAAAACACGACCAAAAATTATTCCTAAAGGTACCTAAAGGTACAAGACTGTACCTCCCATAGCCACTTTTCCAATGCATGCTATTGACTCTTCTTATTTGTGTAAGAGGAGGAATGTTTGGAAGCTTGCTAAACAGAATGGAGAAAATGATTGTAAAGTATACTTATTCTTTTGAAACCTCATCTTACTCAAAGGTGTAAGCAAATCTGGACAAAACTGGTTCTCTGCAAACATTTGAAAAGTTAATTGAGTTTGGACAAATCTTACAACAATCTTAGAAGGGATTCAGACAGTCCTAGATAAAATATCTTTTCTATCAGAACTTATTCTGATATTTGTAACTAAAATACATGTAAATTAATAATATTGTAATAACATTTAAAACAATTATAAGATCTTTCTTTTAAAACTTTTAGAAGATAAACAAAAATCAAAAAGTTGGAAATTTAACATTTTATATTTTACTAAAATGTTACTACTACATATCTCCAAATAACAGAATTTTTGCAAAGCTTCTTAATATTTATATCAGGCAACATTGCCTCTCGTGTTTTCATTCTGATAGGAAACACACTTTTTAATTCTAAACTGAATTTCAATAGGAAACATTTTCCAATATATGCAAATCCAGCATTATCACAGTGTTAATTGTTAAATAATGTTTCAGTAGATCTTGTAAAACTGCAGCAATGGCAGCATAAACCTTTTCTATACTACTGAGATAAATAAATCTCTGGAGAAGTCAGAATATTATTCTCTATTGCTGTAAATATGGAAGTGTATTAAACTTCTGAACTGAGATTTGGTTTAGGAAAATGCTAAGTGCCTACTTTCACGATCAGCTAAGATAAAGGTTCAGTATGAATCATGTGCACTTTAAACAGTACTGACAAGAACAATGTATTATTAAGCATTGAACTCTGCCACAGCAAATATTTATCTGACAAAATATAACTAGTGACTGACATTTTCTATATTAATGTCATGTTTCATCATTTTGGAAAATGTATTTTCTTAATTCCTTCAGAGTGCCCAAGTTGTATGAAGCTTTAGCAGATGTGTGAACGTACACTTTCCATTCTGAATAGCTCATAGACTGACTCACATTTGAGAATGCAACACTCAGAGAATCAAATGTAAGTGATACAAAAAAGGGGAAATTAAAATGTAGTATAAATATCTGTAATATAAAGTCATGATGTAAAGCCAAAATAGTGACTCTTCAGAGAGAATTTAGTGGAACAAACTGAGAACCATAGGCAATATTTGAAAGTTAGCCCACAAGCCCCCTGAACCTCTAACAGCCCAAACCGAATTCCTAATCTCAAGGTCTGAGGACTGCTACTTCCATTAGGAAGAATGAGAAGTGTTCCTCAGCGGACAGTTAGACAACTGAGTTCCCTTTCTTCCTGTGGTTCACGACATGTGACTGAAAACTGGCTGTGCTTCCATTTCAGCAATTCAAAGCACTGAAAACAAAGAAAAAAGAGGGAAAAAAAGAAGGAAAAAAAATGGCTGATGGATCCAGAAGGCTGTTTATCAATAAAAAAGTTAACTAATGCAATTCATAAAATTTGACAAAAAAACCTGAGATTGACCTCTGTTAAGAAGACAAGAAATAAATGAAGTGCATTGTAAGGAAATTTATTTTCTTTTTTTCCTGTAAAAAAAAGGGAGGGCAAAAAAAGTGAAGGGAGACAGAAATACAGGGGGAAAAGTAAAAAGTGGGTTAAGTTTTTTTATAAATGCAGTATTTAAGAGGATTCTTATGTTCAGCATTCACTGGACTTCAATAAATGTCCTGATCTTCTATGGAAAATTTATCAGTGGAAAGAATCAGGTATCACCATTGAAAGTTAGACCTCTTATTATGTGCCTTCTTACAAATACAGATTTATATGTGCACCTTACCTTAGCTTACCTCACCTTACCTCTCCATTATTTATATTTAATTTTTTTTTTTGCACAACATTTTTTTTTTGAAATTACAGTTTTGAGCTTTTTGGTAAGCATTCTCAAGCAATTTTAGTTTATCAAGTTTTCTATCACTACTACCAAAACAGTACATATACATTTCAAATGCACCTCTGACCACAGTGCTTGCCTTAGGACAGTCTATTAGCCTGCACTTGAAAGCAAACACTAGGAATCTGACAAATTTGTCAGAACAACCAAAAGTGAAATCATTAAATATATAGATAGCCATATATTTAATGTAAGATTAATGCAGAGGAAAGGTGCTAATCTGACAGCTGCTAAGTGGCAGCTCTACAAAAAGGTAGAGAATGCACATTAGCAATGTCAGATCTATATGGAGTTTATACTTTTTAGAGCACACAGAAATTGCCACATTCAGTAATGAAAAATAATTCAGTATCTGCAGTGCTTTACTTCTTTGTCTTCTCTGCTGAGATGCCTAAGAGCACAACATGATGCTATTTTTATATTTTTGGTGATCTTGAAAGTTTTATATGAACTAAGTTGAGAGAGAAGAGGTTATTTAGACAAGAAAATATCTTCAGCATGAAACACCTTGCAATCATATAATCTTTTACATCTTTTATACATGAGGAAAATGTTTTAAAGCATGCTACGCTTCTCACACATTTTTTGATGGTTTTGTCTGTTTGCTTGTTTTCCCGCAGTGAAATCCCTTGCACACATTTTCACAATCCTTTCAACATACCTTCTATCGTTATATGAGCTGAAACATCTGTCTTTGTGCTGTTACTAAATAGGCAGTTCTGAAGGGCTGCTGCAGCTGCCTGCTCACACACTGCAGTAGCACTGAACTCAGTTGGGATGTTTTGCAAGTGCTTTGATATACCTTGAAATACAGAAGATATTATAGAAAAGCAAAATTCTTTTCTATTTCATCCATGTAAACAAAAATCTATAGTGTCTTCTGCTGTGAACTAACAAAGGCTGCTGGGTGTGACAGATGAAATGCCTTTCAGGAGACCCATCATGAGAGTGAACCCTTTCAAATGTATCCAGGGTTGCTCAGATGCTCAGGAAAAAAGCAGCCATGAGTATTCATACAGCTTATTTCAAAAAAGGAGAAAGTTACGATGAGTAAGACGTCAAACTAGATGAGATTGCACATGGCCTGAAAGATACTTTTGTACTTAATACCAACAATTCTGTAATCCTTACCTCAGTCTGTGAATGAGTGGGAGAGTGTATACAGGTAGGAATGAATTAGGAGTGAAAATGTAACAAAAAGCCATAATCAAACTGCAAAAACTTATAATGGATTTGTTTTTAAATAATGACAAATAAACTTCTGACAATAATAATTTTTAAAAAAACATTTATCCTAAGAGGCTCTCTGTGAGTTTTATTCAGGTAGCTTAATATAAGTGGTTAGTATTAGTACATATTTTTTTCCCTTTATATAACTGGATTAGTAATGCCACACTAAATGTATTTCTGGTTAATTACCCAGACCCCTAAGGGACTTTTGGTTTACTGTTTCATGCTTGATATTGTACCTATAATCAACTAAAACAACCACAAATGTATTTGCAATTTGCCAGCTGTTTTCATTTTTAGCTTCCAATGCACAGAGGCTGTGAATTACAATGAACAGTTCACAACCTACAGCCATTTGTGATGTGCACAACTGAAAGGATGCTAGGGAATGTATTCCACTTGTGGTCTGTAATCCTTTTTCTTACTGTAAAAACACGTGCAATCAATGTGAGTTTTAGAATTAGCCCTAAGTACTGGGAGATGTTCCTCACTGGGAAAGTGCTATGTCTCTGACTATGGCCATTTGAAGAATAGGTTCTTTACTATATAAACAGGAAGATTAGTTCTTCATCTATGTATTTAGCATTTGTGTGTCACAAATGAACATCAGAATAACAGAGGAAACATTTAGATATCAAGCAAAGAACAAGATTCTCTGGTGCATGACTGCCTGACAAAGAGATGATCTCCCTCTGAAGACTCTGCCAGCCCTGGACAGATGGAGCATGGCAGGGGCTGGACAAAGGCATGAGCTGTGTGCCATGGGTGAGCCGTGTGCCATCCCTTGCTGGGGACAGTCTGTGGTGCTATAAGCCTGCACCACAGTGTCACCAGGAAAAACCTGCTGGGGGATGAAGGGCTGACTTCACTGAATTCTCTGGCAAAACCCCAAGTTAGTCCCACAGAGACTTTTCCCAAGTTTTTACTACTTTAATACACTGTACAAACCAGACACAAGATCAACCCATTCTAGCTTAGAAAAGGATTTATTTTTTTTCCCTGACTTAGGTAATAAAGCTATTTTAAATGTCCCAGACCTCAACGGAGGCAAGTTATTTTAAAAAGTGGAATATATCTGTATAGGATAGAAAAAGGCAATGCAAAATTGTCTAAGAGTTTGTTCAATGTCATTAGTATGCTGTCACTGAAAGTCCACTTAATGATGGGAGATTAATTTGCACTTTTACTGAAATTTCAACTTGATGACAATACTGTGAGAAAGATGTATCTTTTGTCAACTGCCAAATTTAATGGAAAACAAATCCTGCGTTTTTCTTTGGTTGCAGATAAGATAAGAAATCCAAAGCTACCTGTCATTAATGCTACGTAACACTGAAAAGTTTAAACTAGTCTCCAGAAAGCTGGCACCATTCTATTTTAAAGACATAATTTAATTTTTTATTTCAAAACCTATAAGCAGCATCCCTGTATTCTTTTTTCATATGAAACTTTGATAGTTTTAGTCCCCTTATGAATCTCACTTTAAAATACATGCATTTAAATGCCAGTTGGGACTTTCACTAGAGCTCGGAAGAGAGGCTTTAAAGTGGAATTCTGACAGAAGAATAAACTTAATTTTTTTATTCCCAAGATAACTGAATCTTTTCCAGATATCACTGGTATCTGCTACTATTTCAACTGGTAGACAGAACCATTTCTCCTTAGATTATATAGTTTTCTTTTCAGAAATAGCACCTGTTTTGACCAAAAAAAGTGTCTGGAGAATAATCAAACCCAATTTTTACCAAATGTATCAATGCTTTGTTTCACGTAAAGTTGTTATATATTGTTAGCTTTGCATGATTAGTGTTTCTGCAGCAAGACACTATCCAGAGCAAAAGATCATAATGATCGATAATGAAACCATCATGTGCTACAGAAGGCAGCATATTATTAAGTCCTGTTGAAAAAGCAGTATCATTTGAATTACATAAAGATTTATAATGTTGATGTTTACTAAGTTTTACTCAGATATTTGTCATTGAGTTAGAAACACTTGTTCACTGGTGTATTTAAATGGTAAGTGTACTAGTTCTGTAATTATGTATGATACGAGTCAACTCAGAGATCAATCATCCCCTTTCAATCTTGGATTATTTTAAAATAATATGTCTGCTCTGATGTCACATATTTTGACAAGAAAGGCAAAAATTAAGATTTGAAAAACTAGAAGAGATTGTACTTCTTTCTTTCTGAGCTTATAAACAAGAGACACTGCATAACTGGACCCTACTTGGAAGTTACATTACTCGAGGCACATTTGCTATTTTTTTAACAATTACTTTGTAATGTATCATCTGTCTAGCCTATCTCAGCTTTTTTGTCTCTGTAGAACTAACCACAGGAAAAGATTCAAAATTCCAATTATTTTCTAATTTTTTGTTGGTTTTTTTTTTCTTTTTTCAAAATCTTTGTGCAAAAACTCATTTAATAAGGTAAGTGGATGTGCTCTTTTCCTGTGTAACCCTGGGAATATGTTCGATTTCTTTTTCTTCAGAGCACCAAGAGGAGGTCCTCCTAAGAAACACAGATTTATGCTAGTAGGATAAAAGCTAGATGTAGAGGTTAAGTTTGGTTTCGCAGGATTTGCCTCTAAGGTTATAATTTCAAAGGCCCAGTGTGCTGTTTGGGCCAGAGTTCTTTTTGATGGATAAAACCCTAATAACCTGAGACATAGCAACAAGGGCAAAGCTAAGGTTACTGTGCTGTTCTAGTTCAGGTAGTATGAGATTCACTAAAAAATCTGCAAGTCAGGGAGAACGTGAAGGCTCAGCTGGCAGTCAATACTTTCCCCTCCCCCCCCCTCTGTGAAGTCTGCAGCTTTTTTCTATATCTAAGCAATCTATTGCAATGTGATGAAGAACTAAGATTTCGCACTACTAAAGACAACAAGTGATAAATTGAAATGACATGATTCTGTTGCTAGTTTATTGCTGAAGTAATCCAAATACCTTTTTAGCTTTTGAAACTGTCAAATTAATTTGTGTAAAATGTGTCAGGAGAAAACTCTGAAAGCAAACCAGGGAAGATAGATACCCTATTATATTTTCCTTCTTTTTTAGTGCATGACTTACTTCAGGCTGCTGCATTTTCTAAAACTACAGACTAAAACACAGATGTGAAATAAGACCTTCCATACAACCCACACTGTGTGTAAATGCTAATATAAATTATTAAAACAATATCTTTATTATTTTCTTTTTTAAAGGTACAGTTCAAACATGAGATGAATGCAACAACAGAAATTCACGGTTTGCTTCTGCTATTATGTGAACCATACCTTATTCTACTTGATGAATTTATGTTAAAAACGTTTTTTGATTTGGCATTAAAAATGTTAGAATCTTTCTTGAAATTAGTGCCGAGTTTTCTTAGCCACAGCAATCCCTTCCTATCAAGATGAATAAACCCCTTCTTTGGTACAACCAGGAAAGGCATTATAATTACTTCTGTATTTATGGGTATGTGAGAACTTCAGTTTACCCATTCAGTACCATCCTGGGTGATTTCTTTGGCCCACCTCAAACAGAAGAAAACAGAATGACACTTTAATAAAGATAAGGAGAACATTCCAGGGGAGCGAACATAGCATCAAATACTTAGTGAAGATGCCTGAGATATTAAAGGAACATTTTCCAGGTGCTAATTTTCCACAAAAAAAAATCCTTTAGAGGTCATAAGGCCTGCACAGAGTTAAAGATACTAAGAAGGATATATAGAAATATACTGGCAGACATCTCTGAAAGAGAAAGGTAGCCTAAACCCATACTGATACACTACAGCCTGCTTCAGCCTATGTGCATTGGGAAGTAGACAAAGTTTACTTTTGAACAAATTTTTAATTCAAGACTGAGTATTAGATAAGGAAAGAGATAAAGCTTTATGGTACAAACTTTTCCGTCTGATTCCTAGAGACATACTGAATATGTGAATAACGCTTTGCTTTGAAGACATTGTTTTTCAAACATTTGAATCAGTCCATCCCTGAACTCCTTAAACACAGTTAGTCTGCTGGCTGTCATGTGCTAAAAAGAATAACTGCACCCTGGAGATCCCATCCAAGAGCATTAAGCTCACCAAGTTTTTGAAGGCTATATATGGATATATCAAGTTCTTCATGATTGACATAGAAGTGTCATAAACACACACTAATACTCAGAAATACATATATGCATGACAGAATGATAAAGATGGGGCTTTAAATGAATGCAGTAGGGTAACAGAGTTTGGAAATCTTGCTGGAGTATTAAACAGATTACGGGGACATGAATTCCAGCTCTGAGAGCATAGACTTCAAACACCACAGCCACGAAGCCGCTAGAGCCCAGTCTGCGCAACGGCTGACTGCCATTCCTCATGAGGCTAATATGCTTGGACTGTGCTCAGCATGATGGGGAAGGTGACTGTGTACCTGTCAAACAAGATGTGTATTAAGAACACAAAAAATTGCTTCACTTTAAAGTTAGACTTGCTTCTGGTTAGAGGATTGCAGAACTTTTGTTTCTAACTTACATATTAACATATGTTTCTTGCACAAGGAGTTTCCGCAGTACAAACATACCTGGTATGTGTCCAGCTTAAAGGGGCTCACAGTGCTGTTGACTTCAGTGATACCAGTAATTCCTATCACTCAGCAGTATAAGGAAAGAATTAACTGTAGATTTTAAACAAACATATTTACCGCTGCTGTTACTTGAAATTGAGATACTGTTACATCAGAAAAATACTTATGAAATATTTACAGGAAACCTCTCTCTCAGAGTAGCTAGCAGTAGATATATATAGAAAGATGTAAGACAGTCCTGAATGGGATCCAAAGTGAATAAAAGACATTTCTTCCCAACTTGCAACATTAAGTGCAAGCATGAAAACTGTATTCCTCATTAGCACTTTTTGCCTTGTTCAATAAAAATATTTGTCATTTAACAGTTAATTGCTTTATAATATTACTAAACTCTTGACCCTAACTGAAAATACAATGGATACTGTGAAAACTGATGTGAACAAAAATCCACTCTGATATTACAAACACTTTAATAGCTATCAATAACTAGGAAGAGTAGACTTACCGTCTACATGACTCCATTCACTAAATATAATCAGATCTTATGTTAACTGGGAATGTTTTGAGTTGTGCCCTTATGTATTCATTGATATAAGTAAAACTACTCTGCGACAATAAATAACTGAAAATGTGTAAGAGTTAACAGCATATTTGAGTACAGATCTCGTGTGTATATGAAGCAATTTCTCAACTCCTGTATTACAGGACTTAACAGAAAACAATATGTACCCAAGTGAAAACAATATATTGAGCTTGGCAAAGGGGAGTGTTTTATCTGTTTGCAGCTTGAGGATATAGAGAACACAGCAGCTGCAGCAATATCAGGAACCTTTGGGGGAGCATGTGTACCCTCACTCCAACGTGTGTGTCCACTTTGGTACTGTTCACTCTGAAAGAGTAATGCAGGTATTTCTGGTTTATCCTATATGTGGAAATCTACATTAGCAACATTTTGAAGAAAAAATTTGAATTAGTGGCCTATGGTTGTGACACAATTATTAGTCTAAAAAAAAAAAGGATTCTGGAATGCCTCTATCTAATCACTAAAATTGTAAAAAACATCTTCTGGTGCTCTTTCTTCCTGCCAAACTCCGAAATGTGAAGGCAGCTATTACAATAGGTGGAGCCATAACCTGCCAAGGAGCAGTCACGGAGAATTTTGTAGGCAGTTACTTCATCTGATCCCTCTCCTTTTTCAGTGTATTACACCTTGTTTTGGTCTTAGGCTTCCCTTGACTTTCATTAGATATAGCATGTATGTGGCCAAAATTCAATGCTGGATACGAGTTCCACATCTGTTATGGATAGTACAAGAGTCTGTTATTTTGGCACCTAAATTATATAAAACCTGTTTCTTCAGAAGTTGCACATTAAACCTGAATTTTTATTTGTATAATAGGAAAATATGTGAATCTGATCAGGCATAATATAGAATTAAAAATATTAAATTGCTAGCAAGTTAGGATTTTCAGACTTTCTGTTATTTCTTTTGTGCATTTTTAGTGGGAGGGAGCTGAGCTTTTGGCTTTAAAATTTCTGACTGGCTTAATCACAAAAAAACCTGAGTCCCACTAAGGTGATCCAAAAGTAAAATTGGGAAGGCTTGTAGCTCTTCACTTTGCTTTCTTGGTTGTGTACCAAGTCAAAGCTACATTCTACAAACAATAACTCTGGCGACATTGACTAAAGATTTTAGTAAGTTCTAACAATGTGTAATATTGCATAAATACCACTTAACATACACTAATCCAAAAGCTGTAAAGCAGTTGATTGCAGGGACCATTTACTATGCTCCTAAGAAGCACAATGGAGTGACTCTTTAAGAACATACCTGATAACTCATTTTACGATCATAAAATACTGACTTTTTTTTCTTATTTCTTTGACTAATGCTGCACAGATCTACATTATTAAAATTGTATGACTTCCACTAGAAGTGGAAGAGTTATTTTGTGCAACAGTACATTTTTCTTTCTTGCTTGCTCTTTCTTTCTGATTATTGATCCACTCTTGATCCAAGATCCATGCTTATAAAGCGCAAATTATTCATCATCTTCAGATTTCTGTCTTTGGTAGGAAAGAAATATCAGACCCTACTTTCACATTGTGTTAACTACTACCTTGGTTTCCTTCCACCCTCATTTCAGCAAATGATGTCTCACAAATATTAGGTTTACAAGTTAACATCTCCTAAAACCTATAATCTGGTCTCCCAGCTTCAAGAAAATATATTGCAAGGAAGAAGAGACAGCATTGGTATAAGCTCTAATATATACATATTTCAGAACAGCATCCATTAAAATCATATTGGGATAGATGCATTGGAGGAAAAAAAGCAACTCTGCAATTAGAAAATGTGATATTGAGTTACAAATCTTGCAGCTTGCAGGCACCATTGTGTATCAGTGGTGCTCAAAGGTTTACACTGGACTTATCCTCTTGACCACAGAGAGCTGGTAGCCACCTGATGGGAGATTTCTGTTCTGCATCAAATGCAGTTAAATATATTTTCAATAATTACATGAGAACATATATTATAGTTATGTAAATGTTACATAAATATAAAAGGAAGCAGTATATATTTACTAACTACACAGGAAGTACCACAGAGTTACTACTATTTCTTGCTTCTACTAATACCAGTTTTCATATCATATACAACTCTTTTTCGAATTTCAAGGTTTAAAAGAGAGTTAAAACAATTGTACTGGTTTTTGGATCTGACACTGAGTTGCAGTAGCTCTTAATTGAAACCTACGTAAAATTTGAAACCCCAGTAAAAGTTAATCCACAGTGCCCAAATTGTCAGAGCAAGTAAATTAAAATAGCTATACTCAACTTTAATTAAATGACGTTGTCTCAAATAACAATCAAGACAAAACAAATATATTTTACAATTTGCTTTGTAAACAAATTTACTCCTCTGTTAGTTGGCATTATTTGTCTCAGCAAACGTAACATTCTGTGGGATTTACCTCTCAAGAATTATTCTTACTTGTCTTTCCTGCAGCGAAAGGGAGAACAAATAGCTTTAAAATTCTGCTATGTATCTGAAAATTCCTCTGGCAACACCATGATTACGTTAATGAGAAAATTATTTCTGTACTTCTATTGTTTGAATTCTTTAAAAAATCATAAAGAAATCTGTCCATTTTATGTTATTTTTATAAAAAACACAGTTTGGAAAATGCTTTTATAGCTTTGATAACAATCAGGAATACAATTATTTAAAAAATAAGTTTTGACTATTTAAAAATTTAAGATATTATTGAAATAGCTGACCTGTCAGCCACTAAAATAAGTAAAATGATTCAGTTTAAACGTCATTAAGTTTTTCAAAATAAGGGAAAGAGAAAAGAAACAATGTAAACAAAAAGGAGCAGTGTGAATTGTGCTGACCCTTGACTTTATTAAGAAGTACCTGTAGACATAAAGCTATATATACGTAGACATTTACAAGATCAAGATCCTAGTGATTTAGCTCTAATTAAATATATCTATTTGTTCCATAGCAGACCTATAGAATTTGGAGTGCTGCTTAAAAAAAAAAAAAAAAAAAAGTGCGTGCTGTTAATATACTAATATAGTATTTGAGGAAAACCTTTCTTCTCTGCCCAGGCTGAACTTTAACCATGGCCAAGTTAGGAAAACTCATGCTACCTAGTATACTTTCCAAACTCTTTCTTTTAGAACAGAGGGAATACAGATAAAGGTTTCCAAAACACTTGCACAATCTGAAATTAAATTTGATACACTTTATAATCCTCTTACAGAGTGCAACAACAGAAAAGTAGTACTATAATATATAAATTTACCATTTTGCCACTCTTGATAAATGTGGCTCCATCAGTGTTAACACACAGCACAGCAAACCAACAAAAGTTTACTGTCCTATGTCCTAAACAGAACAGTTATCTGACAAAATATAAATTGCTTTCCTAGATGCACAGAATCATATAGGTAGGAAGGGAGATCTGGAGGTCATCCAGTCCAACCTCCTACTTGGAGCAGGGCCAACCCAAGCTGCACAGGGCCTTGTCCAGTCAGATTTTTTTACTATCTCCAAGAATGGAGATCTCACAAACTTTTTGGGTAATCAGTGCATGACTTTCCCCATAATGTTAAAAAAAAAAAAAAAAAAAAAAAGCCTAATATCTACCTAATATCTATTTTCCATGTTCTGACTTGTGCCTGTTGTTTCTTGTCCTACTACTCTGCATCTCCGAGACGCGCCTGTCCCTCCCTCCCTTGTATGCTGTACTTTAGCTGAGGACAGCGGGCTTGCAGGCTTCTCTGCTCCAGGCTGAACAAGCCCTGGTTTTGAAGCCTCTCCTCTACATCGCATGCTACAGCTCCATCGGGGGGGCCCTTCACAGGTGCCCTTTCCCTGCATCATTGCAACTCTTGTGCAGGGAATCCCCAAAGCACAGTACTCCTGACCACACATGCACCAAGTAGATGGAAAAAAATCACATCCCTGAAATGATTTAGAGAAATATTGATATTTCTATTAATACTACCCTTCATATTTCAATAATGTTTTTCTCCTAAAATAAATAAACATACTCTTATAAATAAATAAATATGCATTGGTTTGCACATTCACTGCCATATAAATATACACTTCTAACCTCCAAATATGACATGCAATCATGTCAACAAGGTACTACAGTAAAATAGTCTTACCTTAGGATTGGGAGAGTTAATGAGACGAGTACTTACTACACCAAAGCATTTATCAAAAAATGCAATCAGGTAGATAATAATTTCCTATAATTCTGCAAACTAAAATTTAGAACATTATTTTAGTAAACAGTGACTGAGCTTTGACCATGTACCATGTCCAAGGAAGTAAAAATATAAAGAAACAAAAACATTCAATGGATTTTTAAATTATGTCCTGGCAAACCTTAATATGAATGCCAGTATGAATCAAAATTCCCTATACAGTTAAACCATAGAGAAGTCAGCAAAGATTCTTTTGTACCTTATTTCATTTGAAAAAGGTAATTTATGAGACCCTATATAGAGAATACAATGCTATAAATTCTGCAGTGGTTATCAAATATAAGGATATTTCAAGCTGTAACTTGAGTGAAATAGAATTGTAAGGAAACTGATGAAGAAGTATACAGGGTTCAGAAAATTATTATATTTTTATGTAGTTAACTACAAATGATAGCATGAACTTGAAGCTCTCAGATGTCTTCTAATATTTCATTAGATCAATCTAATATTTTTTCAGCTTTTTTTCCTGATTTATTTCAATTAAGTGATGTCAAAAACAGCTGTAGGCTGCTCAGCCTACCATTCTTCTCAATGTGCTTGGAAAATCCTTTAAAGGTACTTGTAATCAGAAATATTCACCAAATAATTTTATTAATAACTCACTGTGCTTGAGTTTATTACATAAATCCTGTTCCATAAGCAGGATGACTGAAGTTTTATTAATGCTAAATAACAGTAACGCTTCCAAGTACAGTAATAGAGAAAATTATCTAGAATGCATAAAATGCTTGTTTTGACATAACTAAGACAAAACAACAAACTTTCTGCTGCTTTACAAGTTCTCATGAACATTCTATTGCTAAGAATATAAGAAATAAACAATACTCTAATAAATAATATAATAATGTGTTGGTAATAATATTTTAACATTAATGCAAATACTATAGTATATAATAAGTATTGTATATTTTTTATATATACATAATGTATATAATAAATACTCTAAAAAATAGAGTAGACTTAATTGCAGGCTTTTAGTTACATGATGATAGCCAGGCTGTTTGAAAGCTTAATTTTTATGCATTGTTTTAGACCACAGTCAGGCTAAATATTTTACTTTCCAAGAGAATTAGGACAACCATTGAGGACTTTTTATTCCCTATACTGCCAATTTAGTTAGTCATGAGAATTTAATGGACAGTGAGGCCACACAATCTTATTATCAAGGCTCCCCTTCAGCAGCTCCTGGAGTGAACTGTCATTCTCAATAGACAAGCCACCATCCCAATTTGCATCTCACATATAATATTCTCTCAAAAGGGACAAGCATATTTACCCTTTGAGGTTTATTTATCATCAGTCATAACACATAATGTCCTATCCATTTTATTCATCATAGACCTTTACAAGTTCAAGCTGTGTATGCATGCTATTTACTTGTGGTAACTTCATGGTCCATATGCAAAGTCTTTTTTCTGATTGTGAACAATTTTACCTATTTTATTTTTGCCAGTGGCCAGGGATAAATATTATGGAATGCCACTGACTGAATATTTGCATTACACATCCTGTTTAAACACAGATTCATTTCTTCTTTAATAGCCAAGAGAAAAAGTAGAAATGTCACCCATCCCATAAGAGTCATGCTACCCTCCAAGCAGACATTTATTACAGCAAGGTGAAGGTGCAAGTACTGGTCACAGTGGTAGCAAAAAGAAAGCAGAAGAAGCTGCAACAGAGCTAGCAAATTGATGCAGACAAGTCCTCAGTAGGTCATTCCCAGCCTTCACTGACTACTTTGCCATTACTGTTATCCTCACGTACATTAACTTCGTAAGTGTAAGCACAGAAAGGTGTTTTCTTGCTAAAATCACGCTTTTGTTTCGCAATGCTTGACTGTCTCCTCTTGACTTTAGACTAAACTAAGAAAAATAAGGTTTGGGACCCTGCTATTGAGACTATTTGTCTTAAGCCTCTCCAAATGGCGGGTTGGAGTATGGGGACACAAACGGGGTCACTGGGTATTTTGAGACCTGGTAGAAATTTCTGTGGGAAGAGCGTGCCCTGCCTGCATACCTCACTGTGCGATTTTAACATGGTGCTGTTCAGCACACTACTGTGAGCTGTTAAACTCTTCGCACCTTTTGTCTTAGAGGCTGCTCCATTTCAGGGGCATATGTGACTCTTGCACTAGTTTATAGTTCATAAAAGAAAGCTTCAGCAGATGGCAAGATCATCACCGATATGATGTGCACTTTTAGGACATGCAGCATTCTTTGTTTGCTGTTATGTAAGTAATCCAGAACCGCAGAAAGATATCTGCTTCTTCCTTCAACTGTCCTCTGAACCTCTCTTAGAAGAAGACAGATCATATGAAGCAGGGCTATTCTGACAGGCTGCAGACCTCTTGATTCAAAGATTTCCTTTACTAGCAGTCATGCACTGCACTTCACTATAAGTGTATTATTTCAGTTTATCTTACTGTCTAATGAACTTTTCATATTTTCTGGGTTTGCCTACTTGCATGCACTAACAGTAGTTACAGAGAGGAATACTGGATAAGTTTAAGAAAATAATTATTATAAGCCACATTCCATTATTATTGTTATTGTTATTACTAGTATTATTATTATTATTAGTAGTAGTAGTACTATTATTATTAATTGAATTCGCCCATTGAGTGTTAACAGTTAAACCATTTCTGTCTTATTATCTGAAAAAGATGATGATAGCCTTTTAAAGCAAATTAAAATAACTAACACACTCAGCATATTCACTTATTTTGAATGTCATTCTAGTCTATAGAGTTTTCTAGTCAGTCTACAGGTTTGTGTTGCTGAAAGAAGAAATAGTTAAACAGATAGGAATGTTTTCCAGATAGTTTATTGCATGAACTTACAGTACAGAATTGCTTATATGGACAATCATAAAAACTGCCTCTACAGTAATTCTGACTAAAAGCAATTTACTCATTTGAATCCTATGAATGTAAAACTCCTGTTAAACAAAAAGCCCGGCTCAGGTTCATTTAGTTTTGAGAGTAAACACATTACAAGATAGATGTATTTTCAGTAAAACGACTAGGATAGGGACCTGGCTGAGCCAAAAAGATGTTTTATGAGAAGGTACTCAACCTACCTGTGTCTCCAGTTTTCCAGGAAGATAAGGACAATAGTGGTTTTGCTCTTACACTGGATTGTGAAGCTTAACTCATAAAAAGCCTTACCCAAAGCCATTAAAGCCAATAGAAATCTCTCATTGACTTTAATGAGCTTTTGTTCAGGTCCTTTACAAGACAGCTGAAAGACTGCCATTGACTTCAAGCCCTAATTTTATAAAGCTTTTTCACATCCTCAGCTTGGAGGCATGTGGAAACATAGAAATGTAGTAATGAGTATTATATTTACCAAAGAAATCCCCATAAGACAAAACTGATTATTTTTTAATTCTGAGAGTGTTATTCACTTCATCTGTGTACATCCAGGAATATATATATATATATATTTTATTTATATATATATATATACACACACACACACACACACACACACACACCAGTTATCTGAGAAACAGGTACCTTTATGTGTTGGTTGCATAAACATCTCTGCACTGCTGGATACAACTCCACACATTTAACCTGGACAAAGTACGGTTTATAATGATTTTTCCCTTGATTTAGCCAGTGTCAGATCCAGAATATAAATTGTCACTTTGGTTTTAAGCTGGTATTATCCTGGCTGTGCAAGCAATGACAAGAACTGATCTGGCATAAAGTTAACCCTTTAAAATCTTTAAGAAATTTGAAACAGCAGAGGAGTTTAATACTTGATCAATTCTTTATAATACATCTGCATTTCTGATCTAAGAAAGCAGAAATATTGCTAGGAACAGCAATGTTATGTTTCCTATGCTGTCAAACTACAACCTCATAATAAAAAGGCCCCACAAAACAGGAAAATTAGCAGAACTGAAAACAAAAAAGAGAAACTTTAAAAAGTGGTATCATAACTGTATAAGTTATCCATTCTTATATTCCTGTAGTATGCTAACTAAGGAATGCTAAGCTAATATAATAAAAGCCTGACTTCATTCTGTAAGACTTTGAAAATAGTAACAGCCAGCTGAGTAGACATCTCTATTCTAGTTGAGGTAATTAAAATAAATTTCCAGTGATATGTAATTTTTTATCCCCTTAAATAATAGTAAAAAGATGCAAGTTCTCCGAATATTTATTGGCTTCTATTCATAACAGCTATTTTCAGCATTATTAATGGCTGACATGACATATTTCCAAACCTGAAACACAGCAGTAGCAAAGCAATAGTATTATATAACACTTGCCATTCTGTATTACACAAAGCATTGTTTTTTAAGGACAACATACAATAACCATGCACTACTTAATTTAGTCCAATATTCTGGAAAGGTAATTGATATTTAAGTTTTAAGCACAGAAAGACTTAACAGCATTTCTAATTCAGCACTACCCACAAATGTCCTGTTATTTTTGTAATATCAGCTAAGGTACTAACTTTATTCAAAGACGTGACCAAGCAGAAAGGAAATATTAACCCCTTACAAAACTTAGTTAAAACATTCTCATTTTATTTACACACTTCAGGAAAACGTCTCTCTGTGCCTTAACATTCCAATTTTAGTCCTATGAAAACCACGCAGTAACAAGAGATAATATAATTTATTATATAATATTTTATGAACTAAATGAAGATAATTTAATCTGCCAAGGTTGTACATTTTAGAAATTCATATGTCTCCAAAGGTGCATCTAATTTAGAACTTGATTGGTATTAGGGTTTTTGCTTTATCAACCTAACCCATTAGGCCATTACACATATTATTATTCTCCAAGAGAAAAAATGATTCTAACATCTGTTCTCAATCTGTTTTTCCATAATTTCCTTTTATGCCCCACGTAACTCATTAAGCTCATCTACAAAACATTACTGTGTCTGTCTACACTATATATGCCTTTCTATTATAAGATTGCATTAAAATTGAAAATGGTAGCCTACAACATAATCCACTTTAAAAATACACTGGTTTTACTGAATCTTTTGATCCAAGAAAATATATCTGCTTTTGCAAGTCAGAATTGTGACACACATAGTGTTTAACCTAATCTCTTAAGTGACCTATATTCTAACAAACTGAGAAAAATGTCTTACCATTGTGCAGTCTGTTCCTTATTACTGCTGCAGTCTTACGAGAGAAGAAGTGTTTAAGTTCACAAGAACATACTTTCTGAATGGTTTAGAGAGAGTAATTTTAATATTTTGATTCACTTGTGCAAGTGATCTCCAGAATACAGCAGACAGAGGGGTCGAAAATGCCCCAGTAACCTAAAATCTAACGTGTTTAGAATGCAAAAGAACCTGGAGTCCAGCGTGTTCTCCTAAATACACTCTCTATTTTCTCCTACAGATGAAAATTTTCTATATTTTATTATCCTTAAGCTAGTTTCCAGCCCTGTGATCTCTTCTGTCCCCTTTTGCCTGCATTCAACAATTGCTTTTCTGATTTCATTTCAGAGGGAAACACCTATTTACAGCTGACTTGCCCATAATGTATTCATCAACACAATACAAAGGTCATTTTCCCTGCAGAAAGCTAAAGAATTCACTGTCAAAAACTGTCTTACTAGCTCTTGAACAGTGCCGCTGCTGTAGGAAAAGTGACATGCTATCCAGTGTTAGCTAGCAGCTGATAACTAATGTGAGGTCAAAGCCTAGTGAAGGTGATTTTCTAATATTTACAGACATCACTGAATTGAGTGAAAATCTGAAGGTATTTAGATTTACCCCAACACGTTATCTTGCATGAAAGCTGCATGGTGCCTACCTTGAGGATTTTGCCTTGTATTAATTTCTGTGTGAGCTGCTGCAAATCAGCAGAAACCAATGCCCAGCTGCTGAAGTTTCCCCACTCTCTGAGTCTACATTGGCAATATATTTGCGAGTGAAAAGAAGATTAGTGGCTTTATGACTAAGATTTACCTTGGGAACAGAGGATGAGACAGAAAAGGAAAAGCCTAGGAAAGGGAGGAAAGAGACAACTGCACAGGATAGACTGAATTAAATCCTGCAGGAAAGAACCTCTAAAACTTCTGTTAGAAATCTTAGAAGATAGCAGCAGGAAAATAGTACTGAAAAATAGCAAGAAATACAAGCACAAAAAAAGTGAGACAAACCAAAAGAGATGCAAAGGCATCACATACTCCAAACCAGACAGCAGGCCTTTTTTGCAATTTTTCCTGAGAACAAATTATTTCAAGTTAATAAATGGGCTAAACTTCCAGAAGCTAGACAAACTCGTAAGGTCATTGCTGTCATTAATTCAATTAGAGTCAGTAGGGTGACTTCTGTATGAAATTGGTATGAAATGCATAGGGTCAAAAAATCCTGCCTTCCCTGCGACAACCAGTGGTTTTTTTAATAATATTAGAAGATAGGTCTTCTATAATATAAGTAGATAGGTCTTAAAAACCTATGTCAAAATCCTGCATATGGAACAGGGCACAAAGGATTTGTACTTCCACAGCAGAATGCACAGCTTATGCAACTATACCCTGCATGCTAGATTAAGTTAAAACAAGAACAAGAATCTACACAAAGTGTAACAAAACCAAAACCAAACCAAAATCAAAGTGCAGAGAAAGCATCTACTGTCTTCCTGATGAACAGATGCACACTTTTACGAGTCAAGAAACAGATTTTTCAGGTGACGTTTTGTCTTTATTCAATATGAAAATAACCCTATACAAAAAAACCTTACCTATCTCTTTCTGGGAAATTTTTGAAATATCTCTGCCATCATCCACAGACCAATTTAACAGTTAACACTTACTAAGCACAGTTACGGTTTCCTAATTCTTTATCCCAGCATTGGCGTTAAAGCAAGACCGAGTTACTGGGAGGGAACCTTTCCAAATTACATCAGCTGGCAACATGTCCTCAGGGAGCATCTGTCAGCTACAGGGAGCTGGCTTGCCCTCTGGCTACTCCTCCAGTACATCCCTCCAAATTTAAAATCTCTACCACTTCTCTTTCCATGTGGGGGAATTAAAAGGAGCCTTTATTCTTTTTGTAATAGTTAAGAGCAAATTCAATCTCCACTGACCAAGATATTTTATAAAGTCTAATAATTCTCACCAAAATAATAAAAATACAATCACAATCAATTCGTACTTGATGTGTTGCACATATGACCCAGGAGACATGCACTGCTTTTCAGTTGGAAAGCATAAATGATATTCAGAGAATTGACTTACAGGGCCAAAAGCATTGCTGTCAAAGCTGTGTCCATGGTGATCACCTTCCACCCAAATATGCCCATGTGGAACTTTCACATACTTCTTTTTGTATCCAATGGTTCTAAAAAGAATTGCAAAAATAGCTAATTAGTTAAAAAGAAACATTTACAATGTTTTGTTAGGAAAATTCACATATTTATGGGTTTGAAATTTGACTTGTGTACCATCCCATCCTTCCTTAATAAAGCCTGTGCTGAAGTCCTTTAGACTTCAAGAGTGCTACTGAAGTCAAAATACATAACAATTTTGTCTGAGCTAATTGCACTATCAGGGCCTGTTTACCATGTTGTTTTGGCAGAAATCACACCACAACAGCCAACAAGAGACTTTTCAGTTAAATATAATTA
Organism: Ibycter americanus; assembly: GCA_035590275.1. NCBI lineage: Eukaryota > Metazoa > Chordata > Aves > Falconiformes > Falconidae > Ibycter > Ibycter americanus. The sequence continues at coordinate 48,874,673 of JAVJGI010000060.1, read as the reverse complement.
ACGGATTCTTATTTCCATCTCTGTAGTAACAGTTCTTTGAACCATCAGATTTTATCTCAAGTAAACGCCAGTGGACACATGTTGCAGTTGCATAAATATTTTGTATTGAGAATGCTTTTCTTCTGGGGTAAATACTCATCACAAATAGCCTGGCATATCTGAACTGGACTCAGATTTGGAGCTTGGATTCCTGTAATGCTTATGTCCTGGAGTAGGATTTCTTCAGCTGTAACAAGCTAAACAGGATAAACTTAAGGGAAACCTTTTAAGAGAAGGCAAAGTGCTGAAAAAATGTGACATTGATGATTCAAGCCATTCTCCACGGAAATTCATACTTGAAGAATTGCCTCAGCACATCCTGATATTACAAAAATGACAAACTGCAGATGAGTCCTAAAGCTGAGGTGCAGAGCATGCAAATTCCTGTATTTAGTTCCCAAGTAGCTGTTGTTTTTACAGTACTCGTCTGCCTTCTACCACAGACTTTTGCTTTCTTTCAGATGGGATCAGTTATTCTGCAGTTATTCATGCTGAGCAGTGATTTTATCATGCACACCAAATTATTACCATGATGAAGCATTTACAGATGGGACTACGGATGGCGATACCTCTTTGTTTTGGATAACCAAGTCTGTCCATAGACAGAAACAGACTTTTGATCTAGTTTGTTGCCTCCAGCGGCTCATCACTTTTCACTGTGGAAGACATGCCCCCAAAGCAGGAAGCAGAAGGAACACACTCTAACACTAAAGAAAATCAACTGAAGAGAGAAAATCAACTTCACCACGAGATTCAGCTGAATTGTGCAACAGCACTGATCAGGGATGTTCAGAAGTTAAAATGAGAAAACTGGTTCTGGTGAGGTTTATTTTGCTTGGGGGATGGTGAGGATGTTATAAGGACAAGCTAATTAACAAACTGGAGACCATGAAACATTACATGAATAAGGAATCCTCAAAAGTGCATTTTATTAACTTTATTTTACTTTACTAGTTAAATAAAAATAATAATAATTTACTTTCCAAGTCATAAAATCTGACCCGTGCTTTTTAAAACAGCTTCCTCTGGCAGCTAAAAGGATGAGCATGCCAAAACTATATTGTAATGGAAGTTCTACCTGTACTTTTCCTGGAAGCTTGAAAAAATATTAGCCTATTTGTAGAAAAAAAGACTCTGATTTTCAGCTTTCTTTAAAAAAGTTTCATATTACACAGTATTCAAGATTGAGTTCTTAAACCATTCAAAACAAAAATGCAAAAATGTCCTAAATTTGTAAATATATGATTTCTTAAACACAGAGACTACTTCTGTAATAATTTATTTATGCTAAAAGAACAATTTATTACTATGCAATTCCTTCCTTTTTTTTTAGGATTTTGTTTTGTTTTGTTTTGTTTCTTCTTAAGAAATATGGCATATGGTTTGGACAATAAAATTATTTTTGTTTGGTGACTCCATAATGGTTTTTTTCATTGATAATTTCTTTTATAAAGTACCGTATGAGAATATATTTTACTACAAACATGTTTTAAGACATAGATTGCCCATTAATTCTCTTCTGTTTGATTAAACACACTGAAAATTATTAAATAATATCTTCCATCAGTGATAAAGGCAAACAATAGTGCAAAAAATATTTAATTTTCTCTTCCATTCATCTTCCTGAATATGGAAGAGTAGATTGTGATAAAGTTTTGTACCTTTACAGGCTTCGTGCACAAGACTGAATTTCACCCAGAAGGGTGAAAGCATTTGAAAGTTAATTCTACTGACATGTTTACCTCACAAACATCGGGAAAATAATATGGCAAATGCCAGTCAGTAACTCCTTCTCAGACTGGACACAATCTCCTACCCCTAAATAATCTCCTCTTTTATTATGATGAAGGAATCACTCCATAGGAAAGAAAATAAAAAGCTTTTGCTATAACTACTTGGAAGCAAAAATGGAAAGAATTTGGTCTGCATGGGTACGTCTTGCAGAGGTTTGCAGAGACTCTGCGAAAATAGACATGCTTAACACAGGTGTAGAGTGTGCTCTTTAAGGTCTAAGGCAAAAAGAAAAAGATTACTGAGTGCAGTAATTATCATTGGTTCTTTTTATTATTTGTACAACACAGGAAAATTCATATTTCTTTTCTACTCTTGAAATAATTATCATAAACCAGAAAAAAATGCTATAATTATGCAAAAATAAAGTCTCTTACAATGATTAAAGAGGAATTACATACAAATTCTCATACTGAAAAAAGCAGATGATTGTACACAAGAAGTTTTGACTTAGAGGAAATAGAATTAAAATTGATGAGGTTAATAAATGTGTTAAGGGAATAGGGGAGAAAAAAAGAAATGGAAAAGAAACAGAAGCAGCAGTGCTAATTATTTACTTTAGTAGATAGTACTGATACTGCATGGATAAATCCCTCTGTAAGCTCAGCAGATAAATGTAAAACCTTCTGCCATTTCATATATGAGGTATAGAAATCATCAGATTTTTCCCATGTAGGTCCAACAGAAAAAAAATCAAGACATATCACAAACAATAAGTACCTCTATGTCTGAACAAAAGAGAGGCAAGAAAATCTATTTTCCTAAGAAAATTTCATTCAAAATATTAGTGTAGTATTTGCATAGGGCAGTTATTTAGGGACTTTGCATCCACTTTAGCAATCTTCCTGCAAAAACTATGCTGTGGAATGTAGGTGAAATTTGAAAACAGTTTTATTTGAGATTTTCACTTCATGAATTAGCAATGAATGCAGCAATAAGCTCATGTTACAGCAAATTGGATCATCCATTACTTAATATTTGTTTTAATTTTCAAGATAATTTCACTGTTGAATTACTTCATAACAGATCAATAAACCATTCATGCAAGCAAACCAGGCTACAGGCTTCAGGAAGCCATATTCAGCTCATGACAGTAGATTATTTTTAACTACTGTTGCAAAGACAATGTTGCCTTTTTTTAAGAACAAAAAATCCCAAACTTGTAGTTTCCTCTACTATGAAGACAGCACAAATTGTTTCATAATCAGAATTAGTCAGTTAGTAACACTGTCCCCCTCTCACATGAATCTTGCAGAAATCAAACACTTTACTCTCTGGCCTAAATTGCAAGGAGGAGACCACATGTGTGTGCTCTGCTGGCAATACGGCTCTTGCTCTAAATATACAAACTACAATTCATTCATTGCACTAGCTAACCATTTTAGCTACACACGCTGAATGAAAACTATTACCCATCTTTTTGTGCAGTCCTACAGGGCCAAATTACTCAGAAATGGTGCAATAAAATTTCTGAGAGGACAGAGGAGTGATGACTGAAACCTTCTTCTTAAGGATAGCTTTGCAGGCAGCTGGCATCCGCTTTTTAGTTTCAGGACCATGTAAATAAATAAAAGTATAATGATCAATACTTTGGTGAAAAATTAATACAATATAAAGTGAAAAGTTATGCTGGAATGCTTCTAGCACTCTCGAACAACAAAACCTAAAACCCTCAAGCCAAATATCAAAAGAACAATTAGCTCATCAGGAATTGTACATCAACTCCTTGTGAGAGGCCTTTGCTACAAAGGGAACGCAGTCAATAATGTACTGTATATTTTGAAAGTAATGTCAAAAACTGGTTTTCTTTCTTAGTTGAGTATTACTTATTTCTCTGACTTTGCCTGTAATCTTGACCTCTGTTAGCTCTCACACATGACGTTTTTAATTAAATTTAGGAGATGTCTGAATGAATTCTTAGGAGAACAATTGGTGTAAGTAATAATTAACTTAGTATTTGTTAATTTCATATCTAGCTCATTAGCATGAGTTATAATTACTGAAAAATCTTTTAAATTTCAGAAAGTCTCTACCAATAAAGAGTAGTCTTTCACTTTCTGAAATCTACTATACTTGAAGTAAAAATAAAGACTGTTTAACACCTCTAACCCTTCCCATTTTAAAGGTTCAATTTAAGAATAGCACAGGCAAGGACATTAAAATACCCAGATTTTTATACACAGCATTCAAGAATCTGTTAAAAACCATACTGATGTGTGCAAAAAAACCTTCCAGGTTTTACCGAAGTCTTTGACATGTTAGTAATAACCACCTATGCTACTGTTGCTCAAACTGTAGTTAAACACTCACTGGCTTCAGAACAGTCTGCAAGAGTTGAGCAATTTTGTTGATCAGAATGTAATGGAATTACATTTATCTTTTTAGGGTTTTTTTACAGAAATTGGTCTGAAATTCTAATGTGGTTTTTTTTTACATCTGAGATACGTTTTGAACCTTTTCAAAGGTTTTTTTTCTCCACCATTTAATAGTTAACAGATGTACTTATATCTGTCCTTGGCTGAGAAATAATTCAATCCTGACAGTCAAAAATGAGCTCTGTATGGTATTCTAACCACCTGCCCACAAGCAAGAAAAATCTGCTTTTTTAGGATGTGGTACCAGCGCCAAAGCAAGCAACTTGGCTCAGCTAAGTTGGATGAGGAATGATTGCCTTCAATTTGATTTGACCTTGAGAAATCCGAAGGTCTCAGCAATCTGAACACCTTTGGGTGTCATCAGGGAAGAGACAGTGTAGATAATTTCCTCTGCACAGGAAATAAAAAAAAAATACAAATGCTTTTGTAAAATAGGTCGCCTCTATCGTACTTCAGAGCAACTTCTTTCAAACATCATAGAATGCTGTACATGTGTATTGGGTTTGTGTAGCAAGTCTATGGTACTGGGTGGGCTACAGGGGCGGTTTCTGTGAGAAGCTGCCAGAAGCTTCCTCAGCGTCCAACAGAGCCCATGCCAGCCGGCTCCAAGGCGGACCCACCGCTGGCCAAGGCCGAGTCTGTGAGTGACGGTGGTAGCGCCTCTGGGATAACATATCTAAGAAGGGCAAAAAGTTACTGCATGACAGCAGTTGCAGCTGGAGAGAGGAGTGAGACTGTGAGCGGAGCAGCCCCGCAGCCCCCCAGGCCGGTGCAGGCGGAGGGGCAGGGGGGGCTCCAG
>JAVJGI010000060.1:48857726-48869397 GCA_035590275.1 Ibycter americanus | reverse complement strand
CTGGAGCCGGCTGTGCCTGAAGGGCTGCGCCCCGTGGGGGGGACCCCAGGCTGGAGCAGTTTGTGAAGAACTGCAGCTTGTGGGAAGGACTCAGCTCATGATGGAGAATTTCGTGGAGAACTGTCTCCCAGGAGGGACCTCATGCTGGAGCAGGGGAAGAGTGTGAGTTGCCGTCCCCCTTGAGGCAGAGGAGGAACAGAGACAATGTGTGATGAACTGACTGCAACCCGCATTCGCCGTCCCCCTGCACCACTGGTGGGGAGGGGGAGGTAGAGAATTTGGGAGTCAAAATAAGCCCAGGAAGAAGGGAGGGATGAAGGAAGGTGGTTTTATGATTTGGTTTTATTTCTCATTTCCCTACTCTGATTTGAACAGCAATAAATTCATTTTTCCCCAGGTTGACTCTCTTTTGCCCGTGACGGTAACTGGTGAATGATCTCTCCTTGTCCTTACCTCGACCCATGAGCCTTTCGTTGTATTTCCTCTCCCCTGCCCAGCTGAGGAGGGAAGGGACGGAGTAGCTTTGGTGGGCAGCTGGCATCCAGCCAGGGTCAACCCACCACAACATGGAAGTTTTCCACATACATCCATCTTCATCAAATTCACACAGTGAAGAAATAGTAAGATACTCAATTTCAAGTGACACCCAGATCCCAAGACATGAACCTTATTGTAATATAATATAATATGTAAGTTTTATTAGTATCACTGCAGGGAATCTTCCACATGACACTAAACACCTTCCAGCCATGAAGAAATCTCCTTTTTCTCTTCCAGCACACACATACAGCCATCTGTGTCTTCCTACTTTAACTCTTCCCTTACATATACTACTTTGATCACAAGCTGTTATTTAAATCAGCTGCTTTTAGAAGACTGTATGTGAAGCAACTAAATATTTTTTTTGGAAGTCCACGTTAACAGACTATGCATGAGAGTATGTCAAAAGGTATGGGAATATTCTCTGGCTGTGTGCAGCTATTAACTTCTGCCTCAGAGCTGAAATGTGTGTTTCTTAAAAGTTGCAGATCAGTCAGTTACTGAGAGGCCTGACTTTAAAACACGCATCCAAGTTCAGAACGGGGAAAGTGCTGGAGGAGACCCCATGCTTGGGATACTGCTTCTGGAGCATTGCAGATCCGATATATTGAGAAGGGAAGCCCGAAAAGAAGACACACCAGAATGACAGAAATGACAGAATCTTAAACAAGAGATGCCAATTTGATGAGATTAGAAGCAGTCGCTAAGAAGGCAGAGATTTCCTCTGCCTATACTTGGGCAAATTTTTGAGTGTCCAAACCCTGTAGCTTTCACCTTTGGCTATGAAAGATTTTGAAGTTTCAGGAAAAGTGAAGAGTAATTTACTGGTTTCCTCATTTGGAACAGAAATATGAGAAAAACACAACCTTTTGTAACAAATAAGCTAAGCAGTTCAAGCAAGCAAGATGTCAAACTGCAAACGGGATCTCTTTTTTCCCAGCTATAGCATTTCTACCAAAATGATGCACCAGTGCATATTTCTATGACTCAGCAATGCTAAGAATAAGTAGAAATCTGATATGGAAAGTATGTGAGAAGTTTGTAGCTGTTTTATTAATTAGATAATTTCTCACAAAGCATGTAATTCTAAACAATGTATTTATTTAGCCATTACTTGCTTCACCAGCATCTTCAAAATAGCATTTAATCACTTTTAAAACATACACTATTCAGGAAAATTGCTGGATTTGTGCATATTTATCTAAAATGATAAAATGATTGAAAGGACAAATAACAAGCCAGCTCATCTGCTAGAGATATTAGCCTCCTTTCAGGCCTAAAGTTCACTTGATAACACCCCATTTTGTATCAGACAGGGCACTGTAACAGAGAAGACACTAGAAATAAGTATAAGAGAAAAACAATTAGAGATCACTGCTTATGAGAATCACAGAATTTATGGGATCATTGCTATGAGCAAAGGTATTCTTGATAGATCAGTGTCCCAGCAAAGGATGGTAATCATACCTCTGAATCCAGATATATTTGACCAAAACATACCAGACTTAGACTGCAAAAAGAAGGAGTAATAATTGTCTTTAACTGTCTTAATAACACATAATTTCCCAGACAATTGCTCAAGTTTCTGTCCAAGGCTGTTTTCAATGCAATTCATTTTTCTGTTCTGTTTGTTTCTTCCTTTCTTTCCTGAATTTTCAACATAACCTCAAAACACTCTGAAGTTTTTTAATGAGTAAGCAGCTATAGAGCTGCTGCTGTTCTATATGATCAATGTACATGATAAAATATAACCTTTATCTTAGTGCCCTTCTCTTTCATATATGTCTTTCTGAAGTTTTTAATGAATTTTGCCATTCACTAATAATTTTTCCCAAAGCTTTAATTTCATTTAATCTTGAATGATAACTATACGAGTTGATAACTTTTCTAGATTGTCTTTTCCTTACATATTCCACTCTGTGCTTTAAAGATAGGCAGTATATCTGTGGCCTAGGTTTTCCTCCTCTTGATGCTTTTACCAATATGTATATATCCGCATCACAAAGGCCTGTTACACAGATGCTGGCAAGCATTCTGTGAGTTGAGTTAAAAAAGCTACAGCTACCAAAATTTATTTTCTAGGTCTTGTGAACAGTAGAGCTGTAGCAGCAGTATCAACCAGCAATGCCAGGGGATCTGGATTGTAAGCAAATAATTTCTCCTTCGGTAAAATTTCTTTGTATTCATTTGCAGTCACTTTTTATGATTCCCATTTCCAGCATCACATTGCTTTCCTGTAATTTTTTCAACTCATCCTACCTTCCTTCAGAAACTATATAAAAGACCACTGCAGGTGACCATGCACATAACACTTAGCAGCACACGAATTTCTCTCTGTTCCTGAGAGTTTTGCTTACATAGTCAGGAGGCATGTGGCTACCTCAAGCATTTAATATTACTTGTCCCTGCAAAGCAGAACTCATTTTGCTCCCACTACTAAGAACGATGAACTAACAGTAGTTTCCCTCCCACAGATGACTTTATCCCTTTTTCCCATAACATCTGTGTGTGTTTTTGGTTTTGGGTCATCTACGCTATTCACTTCATATCGTGTACCACTTTTTCCCTGCATGTGTTTCATCTGTTCCAGTACTAACAGCATTCTTATTGTATGAATCTTTCCATGGCAGCTCTCCTCAACCCTTTCAGGAAAATATAATTTTGGTGAATTTTTAATGAAACTATGAATGATTTCTGCTAACCTGTATCTGTAAGTTCAGGTAAATTCAGAATGTGATATTTTGGGTTTTATTTTTTTCAGATTGATTAAACCTATTGCAAAGTACTGCTAAGCTGATACTGTGGAATACCTGTTCAAGGACCATATTCCTTTCAAGGTCCATATATAACTTGCATTACTGCCTCTAATTGTATTGAGAGTATTATTACTTAAAATTACTATTAGAAAAAACTATATTTGATATCAATATGTATTTTGCAATTTGTTCAACATTGGATAATATCTAAAGATAACTGCATATACTGTATGTATGTGAATATAAATCTTCCTACACACTTTTACACAAATCTGTCACTCCCATTTGAGACACTAAAGTGACTTCATTCTTTTGCTTAGCACATTCTCTTAACCAGAAGAACCATAATTACTTTCAGGATAAACTAAAACATAAACAAAACAGTAATTTAGTGTTGAAAAAAAGAGGAACATTTCATCTGTTGCAGTCAATTTAAATGGCTAACCAGCTTACTGATTCAGCAAAAAGAAAACATACAATATCTCATTTTTCTCTACTACAGGCTTTCACTTGTGAATCTGTCTGATTCCAACTGTCAACACTGTGCCCTTTCAAGTTAGGATTATGAAAATTATTCAGTTTGCTTCATTTGATAAAAGTCCCATTAACCAAATGAGCATATCATTTCATTACCTTCTCACATTTCTCTACTAAATTACATTGATAATTAACATGACAGGTTTTTGCTAATATCATTAACATCTATTAACAATATCATATTATAACATATATTAGCTGGGAATCATTTATTAGATTCATTATCATTAGCTTCATATTTTTACCAAGGTAAAAACTTACTAGTTATTCTAGGTCATCTAAGTAAAATTACCAAACCCTGCCATCATTGTCAAATTGGAAATTTTGTACCTGTAAGAACGGGAGGATAAATTGACACCAAAAAGGTACCGCTATCAAAAAGATAAGAAAATAAGAAAAAAAGATAAGAAAATAAGAAAAAAAGATTAATTCTTGCATCCCACATCCTCTTTTCTTTTGATTAATATTGAACCAACTGGGAAAAACACTGGACAAAATTTTAGCTTTAGACATGTTTGAAGAAATTGAAAACAATTGTTTTGAAGTGAACAATTAAGATTTACAGTACTGTAAACAGGACCAAGCTTTTACCTGATGCATACTTAATGGTTTGGGCTTAATGACATAATACAGTAATACGTTCCTTTTTCCCTCTTTCAGTAACAGATGTAGAAATTGTCCTCTCAGTAATGCCTATACCAGCCTAAGAAAAGACATAGTCAAACTTTTTTCTAGACCAAAAGTTATGGAACTTTAAAGTTGACACAGTAGTTCATCTCCAGCCTGCAGAATCTGCAACTATTAAAGTAAGTTCTCTATAAAGCTCTTCCTGCTTGAACTCACTTTTCCTGCTCACCCAACTTCTCTCCCTTAGCAGCAGTTCCTCTGCCATTTTCCTGCCACAGAAACTGTCCAGGGAGAGGCTGTAGCCTGACCTTTGGTTACTATCCTGCATATTTTCTCAGCCTCAGGGTGGAGGTTGCTGGCCATGCCAGCCTCCAACAAACAAGCTCTGTGAGAGAAGGAGGAGGGGAGGAGAGAAAAAAGTTTTAAAAATTCTTTCTATCCCAGAGGGAAAAGTCATGGCATCTACCACCTTGGACAACCCCATTGGCCTATTCCTCTTCTGAGGAAATGCTGAATGGAGACTAGCTTTCTTGTTTTTTTCAAAAAGCTGTGATAAAGGCTGTCACTGCAGCCTTTTCATCACTGCTAGAGGTTACTGGTCTACAGGTTAAAGCTCCTGTATTCTGATTCCTGGATCCTCCTCAGCTTAATCATAGAATGATTTAGATTGGAAAAGACCTTTAAGACCATTGAGTTCAACCCTTAACCTAACACCACCACACCCACCACTAAACTATGTCCCTAAGTGCCACATCTACACATCTTTTAATCGCCTCCAGGGATGGTGACTCCAGCACCTCCCTGGGCAGCCTGTTCCATTGCTTGATAATGTTTTCAGTGAATGTTTCCTAATAGACAAACTAAACCTCCCCTGGTACAACTTGAGGCCATTTCCTCTTGTCCTGTCACTTGTTACTTGAGAGAAGAGACTGACCCCCACCTCACTATACCCTCCTGTCAGGGAGCTGTAGAGAGCAATAAGGTCCCCCCTGAGCCTCCTTCTCTCCAGGCTAAAAAACCCCAGTTCCCTCAGCTGCTCCTCATAATGCTTGTGCTCCAGACCCTTCACCAGCTTCGTTGTCCTTCTCTGGACACGCTCCAGCACCTCAATGTCCTTGTAGTGAGGGGCCCAAAATGGAACACAGTATTCAAGGTGCAGCCTCACCAGTGCCAAGTACAGGGGGACAATCACTTCCCTAGTCCTGCTGACCACACTGTTTTGGATACAAGCCAGGATGCTATTGGCCTTCTTGGCCACCTGGGCACACTGCTGGCTCATGTTCAGGTCCTTTCCCCCCAGGCAGCTTCCCAGCCACTCTTCCCCCAGCCTGTAGCGCTGCGTGGTGTTGTTGTGACCCAAGGGCAGGACCCGGCACTGAGCCGTGTTGAACCTCATACAGTTGGCCTTGGCCCATTGATCTAGCCTGTCCAGACCCCTCTGCAGAGCCTGCCTGCCCTGAAGCAAACCAACATTCCCCCAGCCCGGCTTCATCTGCAGACTTACCGAGGGTGCACTCCATCCCCTCATGCAGATGATTGATACAGATATTAAACAGAACTGGCCTCAATACTGAGCCCTGGGGAACACCACTTGTGACCGGCTGCCAACTGGATGTAACTGCATTCACCGCCTCTCTGGGCTCAGCTATCCAGCCAGTTTTTCACCCAGCTTAGAGCCCATGCATCCAAGCCATGAGCAACCAGCTTCTCCAGGAGAATGCTGGGGAAACCCTGTCAAAGGCTTAACTAAAGTCTAAGTAGACAACATGAACAGTCTTTCCTTCACCCACTATGTAGGTCACCTTGTCATAGAAGGGGTTCAGATTAGTCAAGCAGGAGCTGCCTTTCATAAACCCATGCTGGCTGGGCCTGGTCACCTGGTCGTCGGGTAAGTGCTGCATGACGGCACTCAAGCTGATCTGCTCCATAACCTTCCCACGCACTGAGGTCAGACTGACAGGCCTGTAGTTCCCCAGATCCTCCTTCTTGGCCCTTCTTGTAGATGTGTGTCACATTCACTAATCTCCAGTCTTCTGGGACCTCCCTGGTTGGCCAGGACTGCTGATAAATGATTGAAAGTGGCTGGGTGAGCACTTCTGCCAGCACCCTCAGCGCCCTTGGGAGGGTCCCAGACCCATAGACCTGTGTGTGTCTATGTAGTATAACAGGCTGCTGACCATTTCCCATTAGATTATGGGGGCTTCATTCTTCTCCTTGACCCTATCTTCCAGCTCAGCGGGCTGAGTACCCAGAGGACAACTGGTCTTGCTATTAAAGACTGAACTGAGACAAAGAAGGCATTAAGTACCTCAGTCTTTTCCTCATCTTTTGTCACCACGTTTCCCCTCACATCCAATAAAAGATGGACATTCTCCTTGGCCCTCCTTTTACTGCTAATGTATTTATAAAAACATTTTTAATTGTCTTTTACGGCAGTAGCCAGATTAAGTTCTAGTTGGGTTTTGACTCTTCTAATTTTCCCCCTGCATAACCTCACGATATCCTTGTAGTCCCTCTGAGTTGTCTGCCCCTTCTTCCGAAGGTCACAAACTGTCTTTTTTTTCCTGAGTTCCAGCCAAAGCTCTCTGTTCAGCCAGGCTGACCTCCTTCCCTGCTGGCTCATCTTTTGGCTCATGAGGTCAGCCTGCTCCTGTGCCAGTAAGATTTCCTTCCTGAAGAACATCCAGACTTCCTGGACTTCTTTGCCCTTCAGGACTGCCTCCCAAGTGCCTCTGGTCAACCAGTCCCCTAAAAAGGCCGCGGTCTGCCCTCCAGAAGTCCAAAGCAGTAGTTGTGCTGACCCTCTCCTTACTCCTCCAAGAATCAAACCCTACAATTTAGTAATTGCTGTGCCCAAGATGGCCTCCAACCATCACATCACCCGTAAGTCCTTCTCTGTTCACAAACAACAGGTCCAGCAGGGTGCCTTCCCTAGCTGGGTCCCTCACCAGCTGGATCAGGCAGTTGTCTTCCACACACTTCAGGAACCTCTGAGACTGTTTCCTCTATGCTGTGTTGTATTTCCAGCAGACATTTGGTAAGTTAACGTCCCCGACAAGAGCAAGGGCTAACAACCGTGAGACTTCTCCCAGCTGCTTACATAATATTTTGTGTGCCTCTTCATCCTGGTTGGGTGGTCTGTGACAGACTCCCACCATGATATCTCCTTGTTGGCCTTCCTCCTGATTCTCACTCATAAACGCTCAACACTACGTCACACCATCAAGCTCTAGACAATCAAAACACTCCCTAACATATAGGGCTACCCTACCACGTCTCCTTCCTTGCCTATCCCTTCTGAAGAGTTTGTAGCCATCAACTGCAGCACTCCAGTCATGTGAGTCATCCCACCATGTTTCTGTGATGACAACTGTGTCATAGTCTTCATGCTGCACAACATCTTCCAGCTCCTCCTTTTTGTTGCCCATGCTGTGTACATTGGTATGGATGCACTTCAGTGCATTCCCACTACTTTTCTGGGGGGAGACACCCTAATTCCTATGTGACCATTCTTAGGTGTTTCTGTGGGTTTTAACACATCAATAACCCTTGCGTCTTTGATGCCATATGGACCTCCATCCCCCACCTTAGGCTTCTCGGTTCTCAGTGGCCTTAGAGATAAAGGGAAATGGCTTTGATTTAAAAAAGCTCATATAAATCTCACAGGTCCTCATTCCCAAATACTGCTTTTAAGTACTTATTTATCCAGTTAAATGTAAAGCCTCTTCCTATGATCCTTCCCCACAGCTAGGGGTATACATTTCCGCTCATATAAGCACTTTGATGTGCAACATATTCAAGTCCATAGTTCCCATTAATTACTCCAGCTGCTTCCCTCCATTTAGCAGCCTGATGGTATAGACACTGCCTGTAGTCTTCACTTGTGTGAGTATAGATTTACCTGTGTGTACACATAGTTCAGGTGAATAGGGCATTTGCAATCATGACTTAGCTTTGCTACTATTTCCTCAGCCTGGGAACCATTATAATGAAATCTGAATGTGATGGGATTGTGACATGGGAAGAGTCTGTGCAGCACCATTTGGCAGCTAAAGCACAGAAAACCAAGGTGTTATCTAGGCTAATTACAGCTGAAGCATGAACCATAAAATGACACTGCTACCAACCCCCAAATCAGAGACTGTCAGGCGGATTTGTTTCCAAAAGTTGACAATTTCTAGGAATCCAGCTTCTCTGAAGTGTCATAAAACCAGGAACTGGGGAAAATGGGGACATTCCAGCCATCAAACCTTTCTGGAATTGTTAGTCAACAGTTCCCAGAGAAATAGATGATTCACTTGCCAGTTGTCATCTGCTATGCAACCCCACCACTGCCATAGCCCTCAAGAAATGAGCAAGTTAATAACAAGTCCTATGTTCTAAACAGGAAATAATTCTTCAGCTGGGGATGTCTAAAAAAGAAACAAGCTGCTGCCTCTCAAATGGCACGTAGTGAAATGACTGTGCTCCTCACTCACCCTTGGAGAAGTTTTATGGCTTGACTCTGCTGACTTAGTGCTGTTACCAGATCTATTGGGTCAGGGGCAGGTTGTGAAATTAGGGTTATATACAGAGGTGGAAATGTGACTATTTGTTTGGGTTTGAACTCCGGGGTGTGAAGGGAATCATCAGGGGCACTGACCTTGTTGTGTCAAAAAATTTTTTTGCCTTGCTATAGGTCCTGGCAACAGACTGTATGCCTCTCATTGCTGCTGATGCACTGAGGGACAGCAGTCCCACCATATGGGTCAAAGGCAACAACTACTCTTAGGTCATCAAATAGCAAAACAACTTAGAAAAATTTCCTTCCCCTGCCTTTCCTTCCCCTCAGAAAACTTCATGCTTCCCTGACATACAGATTACAGGACAAGAGAAAAGATGTGTGGATACTGTCAATAGGATAAATGGATTCTAACAGTGAAGGGCAAAGTAGTGGATAAAGACAATCATTTGATTATGTGATGAATAATATTTCCTCAAACAATAGGGCTCTGCTGTCAATTAGAAAGGTCAGAGCTAGAGCAAAGCAGGACAATTACCTTGCCTGTAAATAATGATGGTAAAAATAACCTTAAACCTAAGCTGCCTCACACAAATCCTGCATGAACCAGCAAGTGTTTTGAGGCAGATTGAGCATCACCCTGTAAGTCTGCAGGGATGAGGGTCCTCTCTGCTTGCGCTAAGCCCCCTCAGAGGACGAGGGCATCAGTCTTGCATCAGCTTTGTACAATGGGAGATATATTCCACTTATGTTGTTTATGGCTGATCCTCTATTTAGGACTTGTCACTCATCCTAGCACTTAGATGTCATTATTATGTCAAACCTATGTGGCACATTCTGAATATTTTCCTGGATGGTAGTTTACAAGTAAGGTCTTAAATGTATGCTTGTGTCTTCCCACAGTTTGATCATATTAAGTAAATTTAAAATGCAGATGATAAAATATTAGCAATAGCCAATTAGTTCAAATACTTTTAGGCACTGGTGAAATGTGGGTTTATTTTATTTTTTTTTAAGCATAATTCTCTCATTCAAAACAAAACCACCAGCCCAAGACCTCTTTGTAGAATTGACAACATACCAGTTTTGAAATGCATCTTCAACCTGTTAGGAAGGTGATAGAGCAAACCACATCACAGCCAAGCAAATCAAAGTTATGTGTAAGACACAGAGGTTTTTGACAAAGAAGTTTATTAATAATGAGAACAAATCACCACACAGTATGATGGATTCTTCATTTCTGGGAGTTCTCTGCCAAAATTGCATTCAACCCAAAAGTTATGCTTTAACTGAGTACAAGCTGAAGGAAAAGGTTGATGAAATACCACAGCCTGTGTTAAAAAGAATAGCATTAAAATGGTTCCTTGTGGCCTGGAAATCTGTAGTGGGGTGCAATACTAAAAGATACTAGTTTTATTAAAATGCCCTGTGACTACCAAGCCTGTTTCAGCTACATTTTCTGCCAGCGGCACTTGACTGACCTAGCATCTTCTGCAGACTACAACATTTTATAATACAGATTCTCTGCCAAAACTTGTCAGCAGCAATGCTTTATTTCTTTTAATCCTTGTACTTTCTGTTTTTCCCTTTTATCTTACTGCATTTTGACATGCTGTTAGGCTTCTGTTAAATTAATTGTTTTTTTGCCATTTCTTTATATTTAAGGTTCTTATGTCCAAAGTTTTAGCTCAGCACACCCAAAAAAGGCTAAGAGCAAAGTTCCAGTCCTAGATTTTGATTTCTTTTTAATTGGTGATATTATGAGTTTAGGGGTGTTACTGCTAACGCTTCTTTTCTGGTAGCGATGCTCTGTCAGTGGCAATATTTTCTGGCTGAGTTCAGGAGCTTTTAATGTGAATCTGCTTGCTCAGTCCATTGCATTACTCGCATGAGAAAATGACTCAGACAATTCCCTAGGTCTAAATCATGTGTGTAGAGGGCAGAACTAAGTTCTAAATGAGGAAACATTTCAATGGGGATTCCTTTTAATTCATTTTCCAATACTGCCTCTTTGTCTGAATCTGAAAAAAACCTCTATAAACTACTGAGTAAACTCTGAACTGGTTGCTCCTCACAACGCTTGTATCTCATCTTGTGGGAAATAATTTGTGGGTTTGAGTTTGAGCAGAAACTTTCTGATACGTGTTTTCAAGCTGAGATTAAGACACACACACACACAGACTGCTTTCTGCTTCATCACTTTAACAACCTGAAACAACCATGCTGTAACTGATTGAAGCCTCTGACAAAACACTTCATGCAGTCAGGTAAGACAGATTAGAGACAACAGTTACAGCTGTATGCAACTGCACAGCCAGCTGCATCTCTCTGACATTTCCTCTGCCTTTAATTTTAACATCACTTTTTCCAAGCAAGTTTGGAATTGCTTCAGTTTATGTGGCTTGCAGCTGAGCTATGCAAAACTGAAATTTAGCTTCATTACCTGCGTTTGGATTTCATTACAGGCATGACCTGGAGCCATTGCTTGTAGATTTTCCTAATTGCATAAATCACTTGAATGAGCTTCTACAATATACATTTCCCAACAGCACCATGAGAACCTCACAGTTTCTCATGAAGTCAGTTGAGAAAAATCACAATGGCTATTGAGGAATGCTGAGGAAGGAGAAAAGAGATATAAGTAGAGGAACTAATGAATGGCTTAATGGAGACATAGCAAAAGGTTCTCATCACATTTTGTTGTAATATC
>JAVJGI010000060.1:48800992-48848111 GCA_035590275.1 Ibycter americanus | reverse complement strand
GAAGGGCGGCCAGGGCTGGGGCGGGCCACGGTGGCAGGAAGATACAACTCCAGACTTGCTTGATACTTCTGTGGTCAGAGACTATTAGGAAATAATACACAAATGTGCATGATACACATACCATAAATAGACTTAAAGTGCAAAGAAATGATGGCAGCTTTTGAACACAGTGAAAAAAATAATGCAAACACTATTAAAAGTCTAGATTAGATAATTCACAGCATAAGCTACCAGTCAGTGAACATTTCATGTGTCCATAACATTAGCATTTATTACCACTAGTATATCACATAAAAAAAGAAAGTACAAAACATAAGGAAGACAGACAGCAGCAAAGAAAATCAAATACTTTAGAGTGAACTTTCCAGCTCTAGGTTAATTGTAAGAGACATGATATTTTATAGGCTGCTCAGTAATAGGAATGGACAAATACATAACGTTCTGATGTACAGAGCATTTGCATTCTGTTGAATCTTAGATGATACACAAGGTACAATTCTTAGTTTTCTGTAGATTTCCATATCAAGTTTTCTCAATATAACAAATCACTTCGGTCTCATATTTCAATTTAAAGCATTTATGGCAGTTACAAAACTCAATACTCAGTCTGTGAGTCTCACTACTGTAGGTTTTGAAGATGGATCATATAAAAGTCTTCAGTTCCTATTCAGAAAATACAATATATGGAATGAAGACTATACATTGCTTTAGCTTTGCAAAAAATACGGAATTAAAAGAACGGGAAAATAATTTGCTCCATAACAACTAGTAAACATTTGGAAACTTTACCTCCACTCCTTCCTTACAAGCCAGCAAACAAAAAAGCAAACTATGCTCTGTTACTGCTGCTACAGATAGGAGTCCCAATAGGTGCATTCCTATGAACCATGGTGTTATTACAGCTACCCCTTTATGAACAAATCTGGAGTTCCAGAATACTGAGTTCATTAAAACACCATCAGACAAACATTTGACTAGTCTGAATATTAATAGTTAATACATCTTCGGTGAGAAAACCTCAGGAAAAGTATGATTTTCATTTTTCATCACCTCTCATATCAGGTCTACACTTTAATGCCTGTTTGATGCACATTATTAATCAAAGGGTATTAGAAAGAAATGACAGAAAAAGATAAAAAGATAAACTGAAGAAATGCCAAGAATACTAACAGGACACTCACTTGTTCAGCTAGATATTATATCTATTTTCAGTATTGTCAGTACATGCTCAGCAATGCACAAATATGAAGACAATATCTTTACTGCAGAGGGCTTAAATCTTGTACAATATTATAACTTCCTTACAAAGCTGGATGGCTCAGAATAGAGAATCTTCCCATTTCTAAATCACTGGTTCAAATTTCTTCTGACTTTACACATTTAAAACTGGCCTACTACTGGTCAGAAAATATTTTTGGATATTTTTTCCCCTCAAAAATGTTACTGCTATGAGATACACTCTTATCAAAAGTCTTATCAGCTATCAAAATCTGAATAAGCATAATATGTAAAACATTCTTCATATTATCGTCTCACCTTCAGGGCAGTAATGGTCATGGGATATGAGATATAAAAAGTAAACAAGATTGTGATTACTCAACCTGAAGAAAAATGTTTTTAAAATGCTTAAGGATTTAAATACAGCAAAATAAAGAAATTCAAAGTTATAGACCACATAGCTCCTTCATCTCACACGTTACACACCGAATAATCTTTTGTTGCGTTACATGCTTTTAAAGAACGGACACCTTATTAGAAATGTGTAATGTGGCACGGTTATTGTTGCTATGGGAACTATAATATTAAACTTTCTGATTAATGTACACAAATTCTCAGATATAATGCTGCACTTGTAATATTTTGTAATAAATTTTCTCTTTCCCCACCAGTCTTCTATCGACTATTTCCTCAGAAGAGGTAGATTGCTCTCCTTGAGCAAACTTTTGCCCTTTTTTTAAGTCAATGGGAGTTCTACTATCAGCTTCAGTGGGAGCCACCATTTCATCCCAGACCTCTGCACCAAATACAGTTGCTTAGGAATATGCCCCAAAGATCTGATTCTGATCTCACTTATGCTGAACAGAAAAAGGGAGATACAGAAAAAGCATGAATGCAAGAAAGCAAGACAAGGCAAGAAAGCAAGACAAAGCCACAAAGCAAGAAATCAAGAAACCAAGTAAGTCTTCTGTTACATTTCAGATTTTATGCTTTATATGATTTCTTTGGCAATTTTCCCATCATTCAGCTTAACAATATAAATCCAAATGTAATATAATCAGGATAGTTTTTATGTCTCAAAAACTAACTGGCCTGGCTTCTGTCAATGACCCCTTGTCTGTTCTTTTTAAAAATGAAGTCAGGCATTTATTAAAGCTCTAAGTATAAGTGCAGATGTGATGTGATAGCTGGGCATATCTAGAGGAAATAGTGTCCAAAGAGAGACCATTAATGGCAAACATTTTGACATAAAAACTTATGGGCCTGTCTGCTTTACTTTGACATTTACAGACTCTGAAATGGAATTTCTCGACTTCAATTGCGCATTTTAAGGTGCTTCGTCATCTTCCAATTATCTGTGAGTGCTGTACAAATGGACCTACACTCAAGCTTCACGAAGGCCTGCTCAGCTCTAGTACAAATTCTCTATCTGGACCCATAAATGTGTGTGTGTGCATACACATATACTCCTATATATGCACTCCTGTGTGATGCACAAGAATTATGTATTCCTTGGCTGTTCCAGTTCCATAAGTAAGAGGATAGAGGTCTCAGAATTTGGTATGATTTTTAAAAAACAGCAAGTTTTTTAACACAACCAAATAAGAACGTTCGATTTGCAGACTCCTTTAAGTGACTTTCAGAAGACCTGACTATGCACACTTCACAATCAGCAAGAGCTCTAGATATTCATCACTTTTGAAAACTGAAGACTATGTCAGTCTCCAAATGCCAGGCTGCTTTTTCATTAATTTGTTTTTTTATATATCTTTTAAGAGGAGGAAGATGAGTGTTGGGCTTAAAGTCATGGATAAATGACAATGGTAAAACTCCTACTCTCTCAGTCTTATCTGACATACATAAGAAATAGTCTTTCAGGAAACACCCTCCTGGAAGACTGGTGTGCCTGCAAAACACACAGTACAGCAGAGGACCTTAGGTGGTAAACTCTTTGGTGAACTCTTCAACATATAATTGAGCAGTATCTGGCAAAAGAGATATTTTTATATTCCTGGAACAAACAGTGAAAGGCAAACAGTAGAGGAATAAAAATAAAACTGGAATGGTTTCAAGGAAATAAGTTTATACATGAAACTGATTTTATTCTTCCAAAATGTTTACAATGCATAAAGCCTTTAGAAAACAAAACATAGATTTGAAATACTGAAAAGTTAAAAATTAACTTTGTTGTAAAATCTATAATGAAAGTCAACTTATTTTTTTAACTTTGTGCCTCCTGACAATAACACAAATCTCAGCCTTAAAATATCCACTCCTTTTACCCTTAAACCACTAACATTTAAACTGCTTGAAAAGAACAGATAAACACATCAAAGGTTCAAAAAGCTGACAAGACTACATTATCAAATATATGTCATACTTACTGGTATTTTTAAATCTCAGCATCCGTAGTTTTGTATTGTCCACCCAATAAACTGGACAAACACAGCTCTTAACACAGTTTCAGCTGACTTTTGTTAGATCACACTGCTTTTCCTTTCTAGATAAACCCAGATGATTCTTTATTAAAATTCTTTAAAAATTACTTTTAAAACTTAAGTATTTTGACTGTCTTTTTGGTTTTTTTATTGTTCAGTTAAACCTTTACTCCTGATGTACAGTCATGGATTCTTTCTTTCTTTGCCTGACTTCTCACACAAACTGACTTTTGCACCTGTTGTCTGAAATTAAATGTCCATAAAATATGGTCTTCATTTGATTGCATGCATATGATATTTAATGCAACTCTAGGTCGATGTTCTAAGAACTAATAAAGATACAGTATACAACAGTGAGATATACCTACTTGTAAGCAAATTACAGCATACCAACATCTGACTTTCCTGATGTCCTGATATATTAAACTCATTCTCGGTTTTCACAACCATTAAATGTTAGATTTTTCTTTCCTTTTTTGTTTTTGAGTTTGCCCCCCGCCCCACTTTGTCTCATCATCAGTACAGACACATACATACAACTTCGTCAGACCAAAACTTCACCTCATTACACAATCTGCGCTTACCCATCCATGCCACCTTTGGTCCTTGTATCTTACACATCAGCAAAGCAGATGCTGAGCTGCTTCACACCAGCCAGCACCACAGAGCCTGTGCTGAACCTCTTTGCTGAGCTTTGACCCTGCACCTATTTTGTTCCTCCTTCTCTGTGTTCAAAGTCCTCCAGCCAGATAGTAAAACAAAAGGGAAGCAGAAAAAAGATTTTTAATGGTATTTCTTGAGTCACTTCAGCCACCCAGATCACACCCTGTGGGCTCCAAATCCCTGTCTAGGATAATCTGGTCTTCTCCACCCTTTACTGGAAGGGAGGCTGGGTCCTACAGCAGGGAGAACTGTGTTCTGAAACCCAGTTTATGAGCCCCTGGGTTGAGGCCAATAGTACAGCTTTCAGTAGAAATATATTTGTGTATAATTTGTGTCTGAATTGGAAAGTTTTCACAAATAGAAAGTCAATGTTTAATCGTGTAACACTGTTTAGGGATTTACATATGACTCTTAGAAAGTCTGCAGGTATTCAGACTACTATTTTCTGCATACCACTCAAATTTGCTGTAAGAGAGTACACTCATGATAACTGTCTCCGTCCAAGGTTTTTCAAAATAATGACCTCGTCTGAATTTATATTTTGTCTTGGCAAACTGGGAGATAAGTGGTGTAGGCTGGCTACAGATGTACATCTCTGCTGATACAATTTATTCTATTACAGTCCAACTCATCTTGTCACGTTGCACCTGTACCTCTGATATTTGCCTGGCTTTTTCTCAGACATTATTGCACTTCATATGCCAGCAAATTTTGTAACAACTGACTGAAAGGTGAATAGTATATATTTGGCATATACAAAATATATGTTCACACATTTACATTTCACTACACCATGGCGCTTGACATGCATTTTATTTAATAAAAATCCACAATAATTATTTTTTTAAATTTTGATCAGCATTTTGTCAGGGTTATTTCCTTCATTATGCTCATAGTACTAGTAGTAGCATCAATTGCTAACCAGCAAATCAAATACTAATGGAACCTTTTCCCATTTCTGTGTATTTGATAAAGATTATAGCCTTATAATACATTTTTAAACTTTTAAATTATTTTAAAAGGCTTATGTAAATATCCTCCACCAAAAACCTTTATTATTGCAAAGATTATTATTATGTAACATCTTACAGGATGGGTCATCACCCTCACAACGATTAGATTCCACTGTGATTAGTTTAAACTTATTGTACTATGAAATTAAATAAGGCTGTATTTGAAATAACTGTATGAAAGAAGAATTTTCCTTCTAAGATTATAAATGGTGATATCTTTTACCAATTATCTGCTCAGACCCATAGTCGATGACCCTTAAAGCCAAGATTTTCTATCCACTGTATGTTAAAATAAAATTTATGCATTTCACAGTTCTTGCTCTCTAAGATGTTAAAAGCAGCAATCACGACTGGAGTCCCATTGTTAGATACTGTATAAGCCCATTAACTGGGATTCCACTTAGCTAAATTTAAAGGTTACAAACCTATTCTAAACTCATTACTATCAAAGAAGGCACATTCAGATGAATTATCATTCATTGCATCTGTCATCAACCTATTTATGTAGTATAATTTTACATATCAAAAGTATGAGGTAGACGTGATTTTTAAAAGCAATTCTCAATAGGAAGGGTAATTGGAGAAGGCAATTTTAACTCCTCAATCAATGGTTGTGACAGGAACAGGTTATCACACACACATTCTACTAAAGTCTCATAATGTATTTTTTGTTGCATAGAAGAATTTAGGAAGGGGTCACAACACTGTCCATTTAATTCTGCCTTTTAAGGAGCAACTCATGATAAAATTTAAAATGAAATGTGTCTTTTTGAAAGCAATCAAAAACAACAGAACATGCTTTAAAGATGGGTGGAAAGCATTACTTTTTTAAAGAAAGCGGAAACAAAGGTGTAGAAAAAAGTATAATTACAAAAGAATAACATAAATTTGCAGGCTGAAAATCAGTTAGTGTAAAGAATGAAATGAGTTGAAAGAAGAAGGGAGCTTAAAATGTAAAACCAAACAGTTCAATCAAAAAAATGGGAAAAGAAAGCAAAAGGTACTTCAGTTACTTAATTGTCATTATCTTTACACAGAACAAAAAACTATGGTTTTTTGTCATTGGGCAGAAAGAAGGCTGAAGGGCTCAATTCCTTATTTGCATCAGCCTTCACAAAAAAAGGATTATGACCAAACAATTAAAGGAATTTTAATGATGGGCTAAGATGGTAAACCAGAATACAGAGAGAACATATTATATAAGATATAGATTCTGGATGTATGCAAGAAGGTAAAGTAGAATGAAGTTCCCTTACACTAAGGCAGTCCATGAAACAATAGTGATTATCTTCATGAACTCATGCAGGGCAGAAGGTATCTCAGAAGCCTTGGAAAAGTAAGCACACCACCTATGTTTACACCAGATATAAAGGAGGATCCAGTGATTATTGAGCAGTTGGTCGAATTTCTGCAGCTGAAGCTATGCCAGAGGAAATTATGATAGATTCATTTTGAAACCATCTATACAATGATGAAATTATAAACATCCAGCCAGGATTTTAATGAGTAACTTGTGTTAAATTGATCCAATATTTTTTTTCTTGACAAAACACTGATCTACAAGACATGGGAAAAGCAACAGAAGTGTTATACCTTCATTTTACTGAGGCTTTTGACACACAGTCTACACCAGTGATGTTTGATTGGCAGCCCATGAGTCAGATACATTCTCCCAAACCAATGTATCCATTCATCAGCAGAGTTTCTAAGGAACATGGGACTTTTGGGTTTTGGGGTGGGTTTTTTGCAGACATGGGAATAAATCTGGCATGTGTGTAGCAGGAATGCAGCAGTGCTGACTGTAAAGCACCAAGTTCAGAAGGGTAGGGATAGGTCCCAGTTTATTACAGCATGCTATATGATGCCATATCCTTATCTAGATTCTGTGAGGGGCCAGAAAAATGGGGCTGCACTGAGATTACTAACCCTTCCAGAGCACCAAAAAGCACAGTTTATATTCTCTGGGATGGGTCTGCAGAAATTAGCCTCCACTGGAGAAGCTTAGTGGATGATCGCTAAGTTGTAGGCATACCCAGGCATATTGTACAGTTGACTAAAGCTCCCTAATGCATTCCATAGTATCTGTATTATGTTTTCCCAGTATCTTTAATATTTCAGTTAATGAAAAGTACTCTATTTACAGTTATGCTCATCCAGCAAAATCTGTATGGGTAAAAGACTCTAAGTGCAAACTTAACTCAGCATTTTCATTGTGGAAACAGGAGATGGAAAGGAGTACTATAATGACTGAAGAAACGAAATTGTGATAGGTTGCAAACTCTTTGAGGAGAAGTATCAGAATTTTAAATTATTCTATTACATTTTAAAGATGGTCTAAAAACCACCATCATGACATTGACTGAAGATGTGCAAAATACTGTCTTTAGGAAGAAGTAACTGAATAATATTTCTGCAACTATTTCACAGTAAATATTTTGGTGACTATAGCTGATCGCAAACAAAATATGAGATAATGTTGATGGGAAAAAAAAGACAAGTGTATTTGAGAGATGTAATACAGAGCTATATTGAGAGATGTGTTGCATATAAAACATGAGGGAAACAGATAATTCATTTGTTCTTCTATCAGTTGCTGAGGTCCCAGCTGGAGTACTACATCAAACTTAAGAAGAAGACACATTTACTGGGGAGAATCCAGGAAAGAGCAAACAAGTGATCCTAGGTTTCAAAAATAGATATAGACCTCAGTGCAGGTAAAGCAATGCTTCGGGGGGTGGGAGGCGGGGGAAGCTGTCTTTATCTTATGCACACAGGCATGGGCTCTGATCTAACTGTTACCACACAGTAAAGGTATAATTGGAAAAATTATTGGTAGTTTGAACAAAGGTCGGCTCAATGTCTATTAGCAGTCAAATCCAATGTCACTCACTGTAAGGAATAGAGGAGAAAACCCAGAAATAGTCATTCTGTTATATAAAACTGTGGTGCATCTCTTCTTGAATACGGTGTGCAGTTTTAATATAGATGCCAAATATGACGTATCTTGATAGAGATTCAAAAATGGTACAGTAAAACTGACAGAGTTTTAGAGATAAGCAATACATTTGTTAAGCAGACTTGGATTATTCAGCCCGAGAAAGAGATAATTGGGCAGAAGAGAGTAATGAAGAACTAAAAAAAAAAAAAATGTGAACAGCACAGAGAAGGTAAAAAGTGAAATACTTTTCTAATAGACAATGTAAGGAATATCGCATGAAAAGTGGTTAGTGAGTTCAAAACTGTTCTGTAAACAGCGCGCAGGGAAGCATAAGAACTCCTTGCACAGGGTGTTGTGGGTGCTACAAGTTTCGAAGGGTTTGAAAAGTGATCAAATTTATGGAAGAAAAGTCTCATGAAAAGTTTATTCAAAGACATCATCAACCTTTAAGACATTGCTCAAAGCTAGGAGAATATTCTGGAGAAGTGTCCCTATGCACCTGCCTTGTCTTCAGGTTCCCCTCTGATGTAGTAGCGTAATCCTGTGATAAATAAGATCTGTCAGGAAAAACAGAAGGCACTTAGCTTTTTCAGTTTGCAAAAATTAGACTAAGTGCAAGAAGCAGCACATAGTAACTGCAGTGCCATATGAAGTTCCTTAGAAGGAACAATGATCAATTTTTTCAATAACCTGAGAAGCGAAAGAAAATAATTGCTTAATTTTCACTAACGTAATTTACTGTTATGAATTATTATGAAAAATATTCTGGCTACATAGAGGTTGTAGGATAGCTTTCAGCAAGGTTTAGAAGAATAAGGCAACCATTTGTTAGAATATAGTTGATCTTTCTTATTTGCAGGAAAACTGATCAGAATTAGACCATTCTTTCAGCTTCATTTCTGTTTTATGACTACCAGAGTAGATGAAAAAATTAAAGATGTATTTCAATAAAAGGTGCCCCCTTAACTAAAAACACTTCAAAGTTAATTAAATTAATTAAGTAAAGGTTTTAGACAACACATATGGTGCTTCATTCTTTCAAAGGAAGTAATGAACAGAACCGAAGGTTTTATAAGAAAAATGTTCTGGCACTTTTTTATCATTTCAAATCTATTAGCTATGAAGAGAAAGAAAGCCTGAGTGGCAGAAAGTTAAATATGAGCATAGAACTGAGCCTCAGTGGATGAGTATTAGCAGAAGGTCACCTCTTGAATAAAGAGAGAATGAGCCCATATATAAACTCCTGTTATCTTGTACAGAGTCAGTTTTGTAGATAAATATAGCATACTTCAGACTCCAGGACTACCCAGGCAGTGCTTTTCAGTTGAAAAGAACTCCAAGCAACATGAAAAAATTAAATGAGGAAGCATTTTTCCGCATAATTCAAATCTAAATTTTTAATGAGAGAAAACAATGAAATACTTGTTTTGTTCATCAAGATGCTAAGTTCAGAATCTTCCATTTTGTTTAGAATAAAGCTTCAAAACAGGAGGCAGGTCCCTCCAGAAGAAGCATTGCTCTCTTTTCAGAGTGGGAATAGATGCACTCCCAACAACTTCCTCTTGTCACCCAACTGTTATCAGAAGGTTTGTCCGTTAACTGAATCCCTCTTTATTTTCCCTCTTAAGCTCTCTTTGGCTTCTCTGTATAGAGTGGGATGAGGGATACAGATCTGACTTCTTTGGGGGACTGCTGCTGTAGCAGACTAGTGAAGCATGATGCCAGGATATGTTAAATCAATACTTTTATCCCATTTACCCTTGGATAACTTTTCAAAAAGGATGCAGTGCAAAGGTAAAAAGTGTACAAAATTAACTTTTACAAAGAGTAATTCTCTCATCATTGTTGGGTTGGTCTTAGAGTTTCCAAATCACTAACTTAAAAGCAGAAATTCGTGAGAGCTAAAACACATACACACACACACACACACACACAAGAAAAAAAAAAAGAAAAAAAAAAAGATAACTGAGTAGATTAACCTGTACACCAATGAAATCTAGGTCAGGCTTAATAACCTTCAAATTGCAGCTGACACAATGAATATTAAGCTAGTCCACCATGAGAGATGCATTCATGAAGCCAAACCAATTTAGTTTTTTTAGAAGAAAATTCATTACAGCATACTGACGTTTATGTGATTTTTCCCTGTACAAATGTTTTACCATTTCTAGCAAACTTGTCACGTATAATTAACAGTGGTTCTCTAGCAACAATATTTGTAAATAATAAATAATCTATGAAGAATGCCTAAATTAGGGATTTTTTTCCAGCACAGATTTTTAACAAAAGATGGGGAAAGGAAGAATGAAAAGAAGGAAGGTAATTGCTTTCCCTCTAAAATGTAATTGGAAGAAGACTTCTAGTAAATTGAGAGCTAAAAAAAAATTATCTTCTGAAAGTACTATTAAGGAAAATTTCCCACAGAAAACAGTAATCAAAAAAAGGTCTTCAATAACCATTTTCTATATTCAACACATTTCAATCATGTTTTCTTTATCCTGTGAAGACAACACACTTATTTTATGGTGTGTATATATATATTTATATACACACACACACACGTATACAATAGTCTATTAAAAAAAAAAAAAAGTAAAATGTAGCATTAAGCAGCACTGAACTTGTTCTCGGAGAAGTGGCTTGATAATCTGTTATTTACACAGTTCAGTCATAACCATGTTATGAAATTTGTTGGAAAAAGACAGAGGTTTGATGACTACTCTTCTCTATGCTGCTGTCTTGTATAATACAACAAATATTCAACAAATATAATACCTGATAAAAAGTTAACATTGTTTCAAACAGTTAATTACTTAAACCCAGACATCTGAGCCTTATGGGGGGAAAGCCCTCCCCTGCCATAACACATCTCACCCTGGGATTTCTGCTTCACATTTGATACTCTAAGAGACTGTGCCTAGTCCTTGAACCTGACAATTTTTGTAGAGATTTCATAGAATTGTTCATTCTTACAGGATACAGTGGCTGCTCCACAAATACTTCTCTGCTTATGGGGATGGGCAACCTGCTATAGCTGACCCTGCCTGAACAAGTAAGATGGACTAGATGATGTCCAGAGGTCCCTTCTGACTACACCCATCATTGTGATTCTGTGATAATGCAGTTCTATGATCTCATGAATGGGCTCAGATGACATTTATTAAAAATATTCAGATTTGAAAAAAATTCCCAGTCTCTGCTTCCCTGAAAGACCAGACAGAAGACAATGCTATTGTTCTAACCATATTCCCTCTTCTCCTCCCCTAGGAATTTTAGGAAAAGGAAATTATATTAGACAAAACAAAAACAACAAAAAAATCCACTGTTCAAAATGGATTAAAGCCTCATTAAGTAGCAACCAGGACTGATGTTTTCAGAGAGTATGATTTATGAATTTTGTTTGCTTTGTGCTGTACACCAGCAAACAAAAGAACTGCTCTGGAACCATTCCCTGGTGGGGGAAATGTATGCAGAACAAGTTCAATTTTAAGACTCTCAGGCTGCATTTAACAACAAAATTATGTAAAAATATTAGGTTATTTTCATTGCATCTTAATTGAAATAGTATGATGTCATTATTCATACTTACTGAAGTGTTTATGTTCTGCCCAACATTATCTTCACTAGTTTTTGATGTTTTGCCAGACTGATAAATATGAGAGCAAAGAATTTTCAGCAAGCTTGTTAACTAAGCAAGTGGTTTCATAACATGAAAAAGTCTGGGGTTTATATACAGGAATCTGCATCAGATCTAGCTGTTGTCTACTATTCCAGCACTGCCCATGAATTGATAAAGGTAATGCTAGCTCTTTAAATGTTTTTATGCTGTTTATACAAAAGATGTTCTTATGTCATCCACAGACCCACTTTAAATTCAAAATATTGTCCTCAGCTTCTCTCTAAAATGTAATACTAAAATAAACACAATGTTAAATGAATACTTGTCTTCATTTTAAAACAATGAGAATACCACCTACTGTACAAGGAATCAATACCGTGTATCTTAATAGAAATAATGCACACCTGCATATGCAGTATCTTAAAATTATATACTTTGACTTGAACACTACAAGTATCTTCTGCTAATGTGAACATAAGCAATTAGTATTCTCTTCTGGAAGACTGATCAAAGAAATGGCTATCAAAAGGGATATTTGTTATTTAGAATCTAATTTATCTGGCCACCAATATACAAAAATTCTGCAAAAAAAAAATCCATGAAGCTACCTTTAATTCTGATTTTTCTGGCAACTCTGATATTCTTTACCAGAAATATGGACTTAATGTCTTATAAGCCAACAATTAAATACAGAAATAATGGCGTTATCATCTCATGCAAAAATGTATCTAGTCATTTGAAAAAGGTCTAAGAAAATGGTGACATGATTCATATACATATGCTGGTGACATGATTCATCTCATTGTACTTTTTTGCAATTAGGCTGTATCTACATTATTTCTGATAGATAACTGTCTATCCCTTCTCAAAAACCTCTATGCATTCCTATTATGGGGAGGTTAAACTCCTTTCTATGAACAATTACCTTGAAGGATTGTATGAGGTTGGAACCAGGTTTAAACAGATAGCTGAAAGAATAATTATAAAGGGACTAACTAGATAGCTGCTAGACATTATACAAGGAAACACAGTTTGAATTCTGTAGTATATAGTAAGGATTTATTTATTTATTTTTAAGAAATGCTGCAATAATAAACGGATCTTCTGTACATCATTTCATGGACAGCTTTTCTGTGAAGTAGAATAATACACCTTGAACTAATACAAAGATTTTATATTTTGCATATGTAAACATCATGATTTATATGTCTGATTAGGCATGCAACCATGCTTTTAAACTACAACAGGTGATATCTAAGGGCAAGAGAATAGTTGCATACTTAAATAACAGCCTAGAAAGAACTGGATGAGCCAGAGTCACCAACATCTATTTAAATATGCTATGCCATTTTCAACATAATTAGTTACCTAATTGCAAACCCAAACTTAGTCAATGCATTTGCACATGTAATTAATTACAGTTTGTTTAAAAGCACTTCATTTGTAATGATTTATTCTTCATTTCCTGCAAATCACATTACCAAAGGATAGATCTGATTTTCAAAAACAACAGAGACAAATACATAAAATGAAGGCATTAAATAAAAAAAAGCACTATAGGGTAATATACCATTAGTGTTATCTAGACTTTCAGAAACATACCTTTCTTCTTTTTTTTCTGAAACATTTTTAATGATTTCAAGCTACAATATACCTAAATCCTAACAGTTATGTGTTAAAAGACTCCTTAAGCTTTCTATATAAACAGAGCACCAATTATATTGGTCATATCCACATTGTAAACCTCATGCAGGCAGGTAATTGTCACCAAATAAAGCCCCTATTCATTGGTATTTATTATTTGTGTCATACTAGCATCTAGAATATCTACCAACAGATCTGGAATTTCACAGCTTTTCTATCATGATGTCCCAAAAACATAAAAGTTGCACTGGATGCAAATCAGTATACAGGCATGCAAAGAAACAAGGAGATCAGCAGAAAGAGCAACATAAAAGCATCTTCTGTTAAGTTGCAAATATTAAAAAGATTGTCACAAGTGGCTAAGCAAATGGATTCAGAGAGGTTTACCTTTTTTAAAAGAAAAACATCTAAGAAACTAGACAGCATTTATTTTAATTATTAAATCAGTGGTCACAGGAAGTTCTTTCTCAGGCTGCAAAGAAGATGATTTATCAGTGGACCCAAAGAAACAGAGGTGACAAGATAAATCTATGAGCAAGAATAGTCTCAAAGTCCCCTAACACCCCCACCCTGCAAAAAAAAAAAAAAAAAGCATTTGTTTGTAAAGACCACAGAAATCAGATCTAATCAAGTCTAAAGATACTCAGCTTTTACTACACTTTTACTTCTGAAGAGACACAGAACCCACACACATATTAGAACTATGAAATATTCTTTATGATGACAGCCTAGAAGGCATAATTGCAGCCTGATTTGAGGACCAACAAAATCATGCAGTGCATTTTGGCAAGTTGACCCAAGTGAGCTGAAACACAGTGTGACACAGACTGAGAAAGGAAACAGTGAGACCAGCCTGGATGTAGGGCAAATAAGAGCCCTGGAATAGATGTCAAATGAGAGCTGGCAATTGCACTTCCACAAGAAGGTGTCAGGGAGGCAGAGCAAAATTTTACTTTGGACAGTTGGAAGCAGATCTGGAGTATAGATACCTAAGGCAAACTTAATGATGGTGACAGCACGATATATGTTCTAGCAAATAACTTATGCAGAGTATCAGGTCACAACTTAAACCTGATTCAGTGACGGGGGAACAAAATCACAAAACCCAAAAAACCCCCTTGGATTTTATACTAGAAACAAGCTTTGAATGCAAGGAAGAAAATAAACTATAGCTGATAGATCAAGGAAGATAAGAACAGAGTAATGATCTGGAAATTTGGCTAGAAAGACTTTGGTGAGAAAAGTTTCAGGTGAAAGGGCAAATCAAACTGGACAGTGCCTATGACAGAAGAGTAGGCCAGGAACATGAAACACTGATCATAAAAAAAAAACCAACACAAACGTTTGGCTATTCTATAGATGGAAAAAGAAATTAAGTGAAATGAGAAACATGCTAAAAAGACCATTGGGATCAAGGACAAGTTTAAGACAGACAAGAATAATGAGTCAGAGTGAGGGTAAAGAGCCAGATAAACAGGATTAAAAATTCAGAAGATTAAATAAAAGAAGATGAAGAACAAACCGTTGCATCTGTGACTAGAGGAAGGACAGCAAGTTGTAGAAGAATAGGAAGCAATAAGAGGTAAAAGGGGGGAACGAGGAATCACCTTTATCCCATGGAAATTACTGTATTTGCATAAAGA
This sequence comes from Ibycter americanus, assembly GCA_035590275.1. Lineage (NCBI taxonomy): Eukaryota > Metazoa > Chordata > Aves > Falconiformes > Falconidae > Ibycter > Ibycter americanus. The sequence goes on along the minus strand of JAVJGI010000060.1, from coordinate 48,832,935 downwards.
CTAATAGAGTTGAGAGAACAATCATTATATGTATAGAATTTATGGAAATGTTTATATTTTATTTGGTGAAATCTTTAATGCCAGAAAAATCTTGAAATGCAGTTGTCTTCCAATTGTTTATCATTGTATCTCTTAAAAGTGATGTAGAGATTGAGGGGAATGTGTAGCTGCTAGCAGTTAATAACAGCACAAAAGAAGGGAAGTTACTAGACAGAGAGACATGATGTAATTGCATGTTCAATTAGGCCTTCTGTTCAATGCACAGTGTGTCCTTTCCCATTAACACTATTACTTATTACAATAATTATTGTCCAGAAGTAATTTTCCCTGGACACCTCCTCCAACAGGATCCAGGACAAAGGAAGAAAAGTGGCAGTGCCTGAAGAAACAACTGGCACACAGCATCTCGAGGGAAACCAGGGGAAAGTAAGAGATAAGCAGGTTCAGAACAAGTTCAAATAGCTTAAATTTTTCTGTTATGTCTCTTGCCCGGAGAAGTGCTTTTCATGTATGCATGTAAAAGCACTGAAACTCTTCTAAATAGCTGTACTCCCTCCTCCTCCTTCTCCCAGGTAGGAAGAGAAAATAAAATTTATTGGCTGCAGCAGACTTTATTTGCATTCTGTCTTGTCATTTTGACTGTACTAGTTGCTGCAGCTTTGTCTCCAATGAGACTGGACTCCTTTTGAACTCTCCTTACAGTGTCAGCAATGGCTGTAGAGAACCCTGCTCTTCCAGCCATGGGTACCACCGGGCAATTGTGAACACAATGTTATGTACATATATGTGCACACATATATACAAATATATACATGTAATTATACACACATAAAAGCATATATAATAATACAATATATACTATACATTTTACACTTGCACACTGAATGCATGTCTCTGTGTGTATACGTATACTTTTATACAACAAAATCTCCATGTTTTGAGGACAAAATAAATACCGGGAATTGGAATTTAAGTTGGTAATTTGCTTCCCAAGATTATATCTAGACCTTCTTTAAATGACTATCTCTGCATTGCCAACTGCAATCACTGAAAACTGATGAAAATTTCTTTAAAACCATGACATTTTGAAAGGCTGTGATTGTGAAAAGAAATTACCTTATACTCAAGCCTTCTGTTTTCACTTTATTACCTTACTATGGGAGCTTATAACTGATCCAGCTCTGTATCTCTAAGTTTCAGTTTCCTCTGTGGTACAGAGTATTTTAAGTTCTGGGCTTCTAACCAACCCATTTGTCTATTAAAATTAAGAGAATCAGCCTACTGCCACACTGTAGGTCTCAGAAACACTTCCTGGCTTCCAGATCACCCCTGTTCCATCCTAGTCTTATGTCAGTACTAGACCCACAGGTACATCCTATTGTCTCCTTCCCTTCTTCCCTTGGAAAGGAAAACCAAGTATACAGAGGCCAGAAAGGAGGAACAGCATGAGCTATGCAGAAGCAAAGACAAGTGGTGCATTATGGTACATATATCCTTTGGAGATTAGACACCATTTCTTTTCTAACTCTATATAAACTTCCCGAGCTCTGATGATTTTAATGGAGTCAGGAGTTTCCTTCTAGAGAAAAATTTTTAGGCCAAGTCACCTTGAAAATACAGTCACAAGCAACACAGCCACATTTTGTTTTCTCACCCCAAAAGGACATGGGATGGGACTAATCTCATCACATTAAATATCTACTCTATGGACATTCACACTTAAACTAACAAACAAAAGTAAAATGAAATTTAACCATCTCTTCAAAAGTTTGTTTAACCCGTCATTACAATCTTCCAGTGGCAGAAATACAACTTTCTTGCATAAAATAATATGTAGTATATAACAATCCTTTAATTAGCAAATAATTTCTAAAATTTAATGCATAACTAACAGTTTAATCCAATCACTTCTAATTTCATGTTTTCTAAAGCTATGGGGAGTAGTTAATCATATCAATCATGTAGCAAAGTTTTACATATTGAAAATTGTTATCAGATCTCCTCTATCAATCTTACATTTTCTAAATGTTCCTGTTCCTTCAGCCTTCCCTAATCTATCCACTTTGCGTGCACCTTTTAGGTGCACTGAAAAACCAACCTGCTGTTCTTGCTGAGGCTTCTCCATTTCTGTACTGAACAGAATAATTATCTACTATGTCCTAAAATGATGTTTCTGTTAAGTAATTAAAGTTAGTTTCTATAAAACTATCATATTCCTGCTTGCTATTTATATTATGTTGCACAAATTCCCCCCATTCTAACCTCTTTTCTTTTATATCAACCCCTGGCCAATTATTTCATACCTTGCAATTTTCATGACAAATGTGATGACAAGAACAATGTCTCTCTGGGAAGTAAAAAGCACATGACAAACTACCTTATCATCTCTGTCGGAATACCTATATTGATGCATCCATACAGGAAAGAGATAGTCTACTCTGAATCTACATTTCATTGTTTGTTTTAAAATAAGTTGGTTTCTTTGACTGGATTTTTATTATTTTTTTTTTAGGGAGGTTCCTTGGAGAAAAGATTTGCCCTATCCCATACTATGGACTGGGGAAAAAAATTATTTTCCTACTCTGTATTGTCAGATACTACTATGCTTTGTTTTGTTTTGGATACCAACTCATTGGGATTTATTGAATTTAGCATCTCCAGTTCCAAGAGGATTACCGTTAACATATCTTCACTGCAAGGAAAAAAAAGCTGTAGCTTATACTGATGTCAGTGCCATACATTCATCAGCTTACTGACAAGAAGTCCCCTAGTTTGGAGATCAAATCTCCTTAATGCTCCCAGTGCAAAATCTTGCATTTGGATATTTCATTTAGACAATGTGTGAAATCAAATATAGATTCATAGTTTCCTATTGAACTTACATCTGAGAAGACTGATTCACATTGATTATACCAACAAATACATGGAATATATCAGTCATACAAAGTAAGACTGATCTAGTTCTTAAAAGAATACAGGTGGTTGAGAGATGTGTGGAACGAAAAACTTCAGTACATTTGGTCAAATATGTTCTTATACTTATTGTTATAGGCTATAGCATATTAGCTATGACATTAATTCACTTCTAGAAGTCAGTAGATGCTCATGGAAGAGCAATCTCAGACAGATACTACTATTAGCCTCTTAAACATACATTTTATCTCCCAGTACAAAGCAGTATAAATTTCAGAAAAAAGTGTAGCTCTAAATGAAGTGAAATAAACATAAATTAACTACTCAACATATACTTTCCCCAGGCTAGAAACTCTAGAACTCTCCAGTTTAATTTATTTTTGTGCAGTTCCACTGTAATAAAATAGACATGTAAAAAAATTACTTAACTTGAATATTATATCAGGGAAGAGTCACTGATATATTTGCAGATTTGCTACCGGAGTTTTCAAGATTACAGCTCAACATTTTTTTAAAGCAATGACCACAGAAAATAGAAAGTATTAGAAGACCAGCTATGAATTATTTACAGCTATATTAACTATATATTATACAATCATATATTCAGTACCATATCAAAATCCTGAAACTACTGTTTCATAATATCTATATAAATCAAAGTATGTTGTCAAGACTCAAGAGAAAATTGTATTTGCTATTGCTTCTGCTACAGGCATTGCCCAAAAGATGTAATACAGTGGTTGTGGAGATGTTCTGTACTGTGACAGATCTCCAGAGCCTCTTCCAAAGAAGAGCAGAAAAATGACATCTGCACCTATTATTTTTAGTGAGTTGTGGAAATATGTCAGGTTTTCCATCCCTCATACTGTCACTGTTGTTCAGCTTTTCCATTTTCACAAGGACAAAATTACAAGTACTGTTCCTGGGAGCAGAGAAGAAACCATGTTTGCAGCAGGACTGAGACAACAACAGTACATTCTTTTCACTTAGATTTTACTGACTGGATATAGTACTTTCTTAAATTTTTGTGTCACAGAACAGCCTTATGTCAGTATAATGTGTGTCATCATTTCTAAGATAACTGAGCCATAATTTCTAAAAGCCAAAAGTGAGATTTCTCAAACCTGTACTGACATGCCTTGATCAAATAATCTATGAAAGCTTGGCCAATGACATGTCTCATTCATGTACCTGTTCAGTAAGTGTGATGTAGAAATTCCAGTGCTTACCATAATACAGAAATCTGATCCACCATTCACTAAACACAATGGAAAGATTTCCACTGATGTAAGTGATTTCAGATCAGTTCTTGGTTAACAGTTACATTAACAGCACTGAAGGGTATCCTTAGACATGTCACACTCCTTGGCTTCCTGTGATCTCCTGTGCATAAACACATATTTAGTTTTGTGGAGATTCTTTTCAGGCACATCGATGACAATGGCACTGAAGAGCTTGAAAGAGTTTTATTAGGTGTTTTGTTTTTCCAGAACTGACAAATAAAAGGAAGAATTAATTATTTCTTTGCTGAAATTGGGAGAAACTGTCTTCTGCAAAATTTGACAGCTTATTTGCTTTCATAACTTTGTGGGTCAGAGTACTTATAAACAATCCTGACTGGGTGATCAGAAATCCACTGAAGGTTTTAAAAAAAAAAAAAAAAAATCAACATCATGCATTCATTGAAAATCAGTGTGATTGCTACTATTAAAGAAGCTTGGAGAAAATTACAAAACACAAGGTTATTAATTTTCTATCACCCAATGTTCTCAGAAATTCTCATCAGCTTTAATGCACATTAAATATTGCAACTTAACAATAATTAACTGGTATTTATGTCTATATAAATTTGGCCTTCCTTAATTAAGGAAGATAGGTCCCTTTCTTTCAACAGTCTGAATGTCTGCGTTGCAGCACAGCCAGACAGTTTCATGATAATGCAGTTCTTAACTGGATTTTATGTTTGAAATCAGCTGGTTTTAAACTTACCCAGGGCCTTGATCTACTGTAGCCAACAATGTGATACCAAAGGGATTTTGATATTGGCCTGATGTGAGTATGGCTTGGTGACTCATGTAGACAAGACTTAAACATTTAAAATGACATTAAAAGTAATTGATGGTGATTTGGTCAGAAATTGAGACGCTTTAAGTATTTATTTTAAGTATTGAAGAAGATTAGTATAATCACCACGGCTGAGATGGAGTGGAGGTATGTCTGTGAATCTGGAACTCCATTCTGTTTTGCAAACATGATTTCTTTTGTGAAGCTCCCATTTGAATCACAGGTTTTATTTTGGAATTCAAGATTCACACGGTATTGCATCTTCCTTTGTGGACTACAGACTACACTTGGCAATAAGATCTTTATATCTAACTTAATTAGAGTATCTGAAAAGCTGGCAGGGAATAAACATGACTAATGATTCTGATTATCTCTCAAATGCTGAGCTATCCAACAATCTCTCCGCACAGAACCTTGCAGGGTGATCACAACTGACGATGTTTATATGTCTGACACTAGAAATAACTATTGTAGCAAATCACACTTGTATTTGTGCAATACTTTAAAATTAAGGTAAAACCAAAATAAAATAACTAGGTTCAATTTAATCTGAATTTAAGGGGCAATTTCTGGCAAATTTATCATTTTCAGAATAAGTGAAACATTTCATTCTCTCTGCAGATCTACAGGGATACAAATCCTGTTTTCAGAGATGTCCTGTTCATGACAATACCTTTGTTGCATAACTTTTTCAAATAAAGCCCAACAAGAGGGAAAGCAAAACAATTTAAGTTGTTCAACTTAATTTGTTTTCAAATTTGCATTTATTGCCAGCTGCTATGACTGTCAGATGGAGAGTTTCAGGTACTTGAGAACACCAGCTTAGCAATCTTTCCTTGTTTTAAGAGACGTGAAGTTTATTCCTCCAATCTGGTTCTATTTAATTTAAGCAGAATTTGTCTCCAGTGAGTAACGGGTGTTTTGAATATCTTGCAATTAAAGTCAGTGTGTTTAAGCATATATTATATACTTAATTTATATTTAGACTGAAAGCTTCAGTTGCTTGTAAAGTGACAACACAGAATCTAGGTTTGAATAGCTGCATCATGGTTCATTTCAATCTATTTATCAGTTCTGTTCCCAGCAGACCTATCTTCCACCTCTTGATTTTTGATAAATTCGGCAAGGATTTTTTCTCATTCATGTATACGTCAGCTACACATATTTATAAAAATACATTTATATGAGTAGATATACGTATATATATGTATTCTATATCCACATTGAAAATCCAGGTACACTATACAAAATATTTAGAAGGGGTTATAAATTTAGCAAAAAGAGTGCCTTATCACTTTCCGTCCTTACTGTAAGCTGTCACTGCCAGTGCTCTATACAAATTTCTTCTCCAGAACAGAGCAGCTGTCCCAGCAATCATATGTTAAATAATGTCTACAAAACAATTACACTGGAAGCTGGTCACACACCTTAACACGAGGTATACTCTTCTATTACTGACCACTATTCAAATATCAGCCAGTGAGTCAGACACAAACGGTTTTCACCTGCTGTTAAAGGTGTACTCTTATGCTCCAAAGATGTACACCATCCTTAAGCAACTTCACATACACGGAAGAAAATTCAAAGAACAATTCCTATACAGTAAGTGACTCAAAGATTTAAGCCCCAAAAGGTTGCTGGATGTTTGCCAAAACTTCGGCATGAAATTTTTAATTGCTTCTCATAAACCATCTAATTTGTTATGAAGAGTGACTCGTGTGCCTACACATAAGTGACTGGTGCTATTTTAGGTAGTCTGCTGAGACATCCTCATGACAAGGGCAGCTATAACACAATGTTCAAGAGAATTGTGCCTTTCTGAAACTGTAGCTTATAAGACCAGACAGGATAACTAGGACATCTAAAATGCCACTAGACAAGTATGTTTAAGCAACTGAATCCCACCTATAAAGCCTGTAAAACTTACGGTTTCTTTTTGGAAATTAAAGGTTGCACAAAAAGACATTTTTAATTCATCACTCAACTTCCAATGGTAAGACCTTGGATTCAAGAATTTCAAATACAAATTACATGATTTTCTTTCAGCACTGAATATACAACATGAAAAGTGCTCATAGCAGGAAACACTTTACTTCAACACCTAAAGAAGTAGCCACTAAGAGAAGAAGGAAAAAACCATCTTTCAGCAACAGATGTTAATTTCTTGTCCTTGTCCTGGCAACAATTCAGTATCAAACAGTTAAGTACAGCAGAACCGAATTGAGCACCTAAAAGATGAAACTTGCCAGAAACTTCTTAAACTCTAGTTAAAAATAACTGTGGGCCAAAGAGTAGATGTTCAACATATCCTGGCATGTTCAAAATGATCTTTACATGCCTGTGTACGAAAGGATAGTGCATACAGATATGTAAATATTTTTAAAAGAATCCTCAAAATCTGTTATGTATATCAAAGGATACACAGGAACAGAACACAATTACCTATGCAGAGGCTTTTACAGACTGACTTTAGCAGTGGTACAGTATGTATAGAGGATACATGAGCACAAGGGGTGAGGGAAGAGGGGGCGAACAGAAACATAATTTCCTAAAATGTTCCTTAAACATTAAAAGAAAAGAAGAAGGGGAGATTAGAGGATGAGTTACACTACACTGCACTACAGAAGCTGATTAACTGTTGATGCAAGTATTTCTACTGTAAATGGTTAGTTCTGTCAATGCAAAATTTTTAAGTTTTCACATTAAATAATGAGTCTCAAATTACCTACAAAATGGTCTGGCTTTTCTTTTATATCACTGTTCTGGTTTCGGCTGGGATAAAGTTAATTTTCTTCTTAGTAGCTGGTGCTGTGTTTTGGATTTGGTGTGAGAATAATGTTGATAACACACTGATGTTTTTAGTTGTTGCTGGGTAATGTTTATACTAAGTCAAAGACTTTTCATTTTCACAGGCCCTGCCAGTGAGACGGCTCAAGGGGCACAAAAAATTGGGAGGGGTCACAGCCAGGGTAGCTGACCTGAACTAGACAAAGGGATATTCCATACCACAGAACTTCAGGCTCAGTAGAGGAATTGGGGGGCGTTGTCTGGGGCCTGCCAGTCACTGCTCAGGGACTGGCTGGGCATCAGCAGGTGGTGAGAAATTGTATTGTGCATCATTTCCCAACCCCCCACCCCCTTTCCTTTTTGATTTTATTCCCCTCACCGTCTCTCCCTGTTATTATTGTTGTTGTTGTTATTATTATTATTACTATTACTATTATTATTGTTGTTGTTGTTGTTATTAGTGGTGGTGGTGGTGGTGGTGGTGGTTTTGTTATTATTGTTGGTTTTGTTATTATTATTCTTATTATGTTTCAATTATTAAATTGTTCTTATCTCAACCCTTGAGTTTTACCTTTTTCCCCAATTCTCCTCCCCATCCCATTGCAGGAGGCAGGGAGTGAGCAAGCGGCAGCATGGTACTTAGTTGCCAGCTGAGGTTAAACCACAACAATCATCATCATAAAAATTCACATTATGCACACAGAAATGAAAGGTACAGATGTTGCCCTGTGCTTTAAGGTTAGTAACATTAGGGGCTCTTCCTTTACAGCCCTGTAACCTTTAACCTGTAGCATTAAAGTCTGCTTTTGTCTTTCACTGACATACCCCAAGGCTGCTGTGGCAATACTTTCTTACCCTATACTCCCAAATGCTCTTGCCCTCATGGCCTTGTGTCATCAAATTGCAAGACTTTGATATGTCTCTGATGGGCTTCTTGTGGGAACAGATTATGACTGATTTTTAATTCACCCTTTCTCCTCCTGCTCCTCTTTCACCTCTCACTTTGTAGCTTTTGGTCTATAACTTTACGGCCAGGAATATGTAGAGCTTAGTAGATAACATTAGTAGATAATTATTATTTAAATAGCACAGAAGCAGTATCCAGAAATACACCATCACAGAACTTCGCAACACGTTAAATGAGTGCAACATCTGCACCTGATCAGTGTGCTGCAGTCAGCACCATCAGCACTACTGTGTAAGAGAAACCAGCTGGGACACCAAGCTGGTCCTTCTGTAACTATAGTCACTATGGGAAGCGTTCAGGGGAATATCTATGCCACTGGAGAAAATTATGGGAAGAGGAGTCTTGCCTGGAGATATCCCAGTCCCTTCCTTTCCAGCTGGCCACTAGTGTAGCTTTCTCTTCTCTTTCTTTGTCTCACTCTCTTCTTTTTTTTTTTTTTTAATTTTCAAATAAATTTCTTTTTTTCATTATACTACCAACTATGGACCTCACAGGTAAGTCTGTCTGCTCAGTCTTTGAGCAACACAGAGAATACCCAGATTTCAAGAAGTCTTCTACAAAACTCAGTAGACATGTATATAGCATTCCTGATATATCTGCTATTTTTGTCCATGTTTGGGCAATGAAACTGTTTAAGTCTATGTGGCCGAGCCAGAACAAAAGTAATTATGAAAATTCAATATTAAATATACCTCTATATTCTCTGAAAAAAAAGGATATTTTAATTGACAGAGGGGAACAGTTTGATTTAAAAGTCCTCAGGCATTTGTTATTACTTCAACAACTGACCCAAATTTTCAGATTCTGTGTAGTAGAGATCCCAAAAGAACAGATCTAAAGCTGATCCAACTGAACCTGTTCAAACAGCATCAATATGGCCCAGCAGATGATGACAAGAATTAGGGGTTTCTCAGTAATCTGTCAGGAAACTAAAGCTTTCTTTAGAGAAATACAGAAACCCAACCAAAGAAGCAACATCCTAACAATGTTATCACATCTCTCAAATAATTCAAAATGTTCAAGATTTTTTAGATAAATAGCTTGAGGAAACATAGAAGCACAAACACTGCAGCCAAACATAAGAAAGTTCTTTCAACTTAACGATCTAAATCTGACAATGCAAAAACATGTCGTTGAATTTTGTATTCATATAGAATCAAAGGTAGCAGTTCACTAATTCCCTTAATTGCCTTCCATACGTATGACAAAAGTGAGCCCTCTTCTATCCCATGTGAGAGAGTTCTTGATAGAGACCAGCAAGCGCTCCATATTAACCTCTGTCTCCTTGGAAAGAAACTAGAATTAACACCAGCTGAATAAAACTTAGAGGAATGAAAACTATTCTGGTACCTAAAAATTCTTTCTGTTATTTTGCCCTTTTCTTTTCATAAATTACGCTCAAAGAGTTAATTGTGTTGAAATAAACATTAGCATAACACCTAAGGATACAATTTTTTACCTGGCTATGGAGTGCTGGCAGCATAGATGCTGAACCTAAACTGTAGAATAACTCATTAGGAAATATGCAATAGCTGTGGCAAGATTTACTGTAAGTATGCTTGAAGTGTTTTTAAAAATTAATATTATGCTGCTATGCTTGGCTTAATTAGTTTTCTTCTTCATTTACAAAGCATATCTGTCTGGTTTATGAACTTAGTCTCTATTCCCCATTCTTGAAAGCCTGTTTAATTAAAGTTTTAACTACTGCATAAGCTTTAGAAACAGTAGAATGACTTTTATTACTAGAAATCTACATCCTTATTTTAAATATGATCATACCTACATATACTTTATCGGAAATATGACAAGACATGCTCAATAATACTCCTGAATAGACACATGATTCTGCTACTTTTAATTACACGTTATCCATTTCCACAATGTTGCATGTAGGCAATTTTGGATTTTGTACAGAAAGTTGTACTGGTAGTGGAACTGTGATTAATTTACCCAATCACCCAGTCCGCCCCCTGAAATCCATTAAAGGTCACCTTTCTTTTTTAGGTACGTACCTATTTCTAATCTGTTCATTGATTTCCTCATCCATTATTCTATTCTATCTCTTTTAGAGGTCCATCACTTATTATACTCCCACCTCTACTTGTAGGGCACTATGCTTTGGTTTTCAATTATAGCAAATCCTATCACAATCATTTTTAGCATTTATCACTTGCTCCCATTCATGCTATAATAAATGTTTAAATACTAATTTATTTTTGCTATATATACAAAATTGAAACCCAGCCATTAGAAATGCTATACCTGAATTTCTGGAAATACATGACATACAGTTTATCATAACATATTTTTGGCTGCGTATTAAAAAGCTTGTGGCATAATGGTCAGCGAGCAGAAATTATTTGTGCAATCACTGCCAACAGACTAAAGTAAAGCAGAAAATATTTTTGGCTCCCCTATGTACAGATGCTGGAGACCCTGCTTAATGACTTGTTACCCATTATACCCAAAATACACTACAGTTTCATCACACAATTTACTCCACAGAAGCAGAATGTCAACAATAGTCAGTCTGATAATGAAAAAAGATAATAGTCATTCTCCTTCCTATTCTCATTTGAATCTCATAAGTACTGGGGTGATCAATTTCAAAACCTTATTAGTTCTGCTACTGTGAACTATTCAGGACCTCATTTCAAGATCAGTTTGCAGCGCAAAACTATGGAGGTAATCTATTTAAATGAACAATTTACAATTAATATTTCTGCCAACATATATTTGCAAGTTTTACATAATAGCAAACACAGTAATTTCAAAATTTTCAAATTAAAACATGGGCAATTCTTGCGTATGGCTGACAAACAGTGCTATAAAATATGTACTGGCACTAAAAAATTTTGTCAAGCTGTAAATCCAATGAAGAAAAGAAGTAAACAAATGGAAAACTTTACACTATTTTACTAAATAAATAAATAAATAAGATATAAAGCATCATCAGTTCATTCTGTGTAGAATTCTGTATTCATTACTCCACTCAATAGAAAAATATGAAATGTACAAAATGAATTATAAATCTTTGAAAAGGTGTCATTTTTTGTATTGTTTACATATGTTCTTACAACGAAAAATGGTTTCTTTACATATGCTCTTATCCCAAGAAATGTTTTAACCAGATTTTTATTTAGACTGAATTGGCCTATGTCCTTTAACATTAACAAAGCTAAGATGGTTCATACCAGCTGAGACTCTGATCCTATGAGAGAGTATGTTCAGATCATCACAAATGGCAGTGTTGGTGCATTTTAAGAAGTTACTGTGCTTCAGCTGGAGTTGGTAAGCAGACATGTGGTCCCTGTCAGCTCATTGCAATGCCAAGTACATGGTGTTCACTCAAGCTGCCTTCAGCAGTTCCAAAAGGGAGCCCAGGGGAAAGCACTGGAAAGATGAGCATTTAGGAAGAACACTTTGGAGGAGAGCTATGCTATTTTTGTATACAGTTATCAAAAGTGATTCAACTGCTGTTGTTTCCCTACATATGAGTGGAGACGGAAATTAATCTTCTTCATTAGACTGGAGTAGTATCATGCATGTAGTCAGCTTAAATGAATCACATGAGGGAGCAGTATCTCCAGCTGTGGGGGACAGAAGGAAGGAGTGGGGTGGGGGAAGAGAGCATGAGTGAATCTGTGTGTGTGTGCATGTGTGTACACAAAAGCAGTACTTTTAAAAATCACCAATTCCGTGATGTGTAGTTACCCAATCATTACTCGATTTGAAACAAACAGAACATCTGCTTAATTCTTCCTTCAAAGGAGACAAAGGAATTCAGACCAAAAAACAAAACAAAACAAACAAAAAAATGCCAAACAAAACAAAAAGAACAAAACCAAACAAAAAGTCATCATTTGGGACTCTGAAACCATGATTATGACCCAGATAATGAAACAACCCCACACTAAGCCTAGTTCACAAGATAGTTTTCTACTCATTATTGGTAGGTGAATAGTATTCTTTCACCGTGTCACTGGCTGAATTCAGCACCCTATATATATTCAAGCAAGATAGAGAGAGGACTTTTGCACTGCTGTAAAATGAAATAACCCATAAGATTCATTTACATTATTCAGAGTAGACTCTTCTGTTTAAGCATGTTTTCCCTCAATTTGCAAACATAAAATTATCCTTGATCCTAGTACTGCACAAGCTAATAAAAATTGTCCTTTTGATTTACAGAAGGCAAGTGTGTGCATGAATCACCAGGTTCTGAACCTTGTTTGCCTTCCAGCACACCTAGAAAAATCTGCTGCTGAAAAATACATGAACTTATTGTTCATTTTCTGGGATGAGGAACCCAGGGAGTTCAATTCATGGCTGTTCCACGAACTTCTTATGTGAGCATAAGCCTACAACAACCACTTTCATCCTGACTTCCTCTTCTATAAAATGGGTTTAATACTATCTCCTGCCTCCTACCGCCATCTTTGGTCTTGTCACACTGAGATTTTAATTTAATATATACAGACAAGCATCACAGTTGCAATGGAGCTCAAATTCTATCCAGAAACTACTTAAGCAGACATTCAAATTTTTAGAAGATGTAGTCCTGAATTGTTCAGGACAGACCATTTTTACTAAACACATCCTTTATTCTTATATAGTATGGACTTCGGTCCCAAATATCAGACCACGAATGACATTTGTATTTGTAGCTTAGAAAGCAAAGGGGAAATAACTTGTGGAAATTAAAATAAATGAAAGCAGTTATTAACTATTGCATTTTAAAGTGTTAGTGCATTTTATTCACTTGCTGCTCACTTTTTAAAAATCTTCATAGAGACAACCTATTGAGCTTCCTATTGAGATGATTATACTTGTATGCATGCCTTTTCTAACCATCTGATGTCTTGGAAGCAAATCAACTTTCAGTGAAACAGAAATCAAATTCATTTAAAGAAAAATGCCTACAAAAGACATGCTCTCTTAGGCAAGATTAATACACTGTATTTGTTTAAGCTTCTAACAAAGAAAACATTCCTCTAAAAGTGATGTAACACATTTGAAAATTAGTATTTGAGATTATAGAATCATACGATAATTCAGGCTGGAAGGTCCCTCAGGAGGTTTCTAGTTCAACCTCCTGCCCAAACCAGGGTTAGCTACAAGATAAGGTGAGGTTGTTGAGGGCTTTATCCAGTCATGAACACCTCCGAGGATGGAGAGCACACCTTCTCTGGCAACTGCCCCACTGCCTGACCATCCTCATGAAGAAAATGCTTCTCCCATCCCATCTGAACATCTGAATCTCTCAAGTTATGCCCACTGTACCACTATGCCTGGCTCCATCTTCTTGCTAACCTCCCCACAGGTACTGGGGGATTGCTTTAGGTGACCCCAAAGTCTTCTCTTCTCCAGGCTGAACAAGTCCCATCTCCCCAGTCTCTCCTGACAGGGCAAGTGCTGCAGCCCCTGACCAGCCTGAAGGCTTGAGGCCCTTTGCTGGATTTGTTCCAGATTACCAATGTCTTTCCTGCCCAAATCTGGACACACAAGTCTATGTGTGGTCTATGACATAAAGGTATTTTTCTCTTCCTGAAACAGCATTTGTGCATATCACAGCCCTGTTCATAATGATTGTGTTTAAAATCTATCAAAAGGCCTCAACACCCTACAAGATAATTTCATAGAAAAGAAAGATCTGCCTATTAGTAGTATGATCTGCTCTTACATTGGTCTATGCTCAGTGTCCAGCACATGGAAGCCAGTCAGGGGAAGCAAACTGGTGACCACAACTCTGCTGGATATTTGCACATTTGAAACGTCACAATTGACCAGTGGGATAAAACAGTACAAGTTACATGCTTTCAGCTGCCGGTGTGAGCACAGTCCAGACAGGCCATGATACTTTAGCAGTACTTTTCCCATCTCTTCCAGATTTTTGTTCTCCATCCTTGTAGTTTTCAATGCTAAAGACAAAATGCTTGTTTGCCTCTTTTCTCTTAATTCTATAATATATATAAGCACAAGACAGAATGGTACTTCACACAGCTACAGCTAATGCTGGCAATAAGTGTCTGCAGATACACTTTCTGCATAAACTGAAGTATACTTCACAATAACCATGGCTGCATAACTACAGGGATTTATTGAAAGCCATGAGAAATGTTACTCCAAGGTGCCTACCGAGCATTTAAAAAACTCCCCCACTGTTTATTACTTTGGCAGATTAAAATAGTCTTTGAACACTACTGAGACTTGTTATGCGCAGTGTTCACAGATACGCTATCTTAAAAGAGATGCTGCTTTTCACATTTTAAAGTGCTGCTCCTCTAATTAAACAAAACCAAAAACAAACAAAAAACCCCAAAACAAAAAGGAGAAGGCAAAAAGGAAGAAATAATAAAAAAACCTTTCTCCCTCTTATAGATGCAGCTGTCATTTGTGGCTTGCTTCAGACGCACACTAATGGAGAGTAGCTGAGTATATATTGCAATTGCAATTGCATACTCAATTTTTAGTATTTTTGGGTTTAGTCTGAATAGTAACTCTGAAAACTCATGTTATTGATGGTCTCTTTTTTATTGTCTCTTAATGTTGTCCAAATCAAACCTCCTTACTTCAGAGGTAATAGGACATGTTGTTTCTTTTTTCTATAAGCTAACACTGCAAATTCTGTACAGTCTCAGAGAATCATATTACCTTGGTTTTTTTCCTTTAATATTAAGAGTTCCAGAGGTCACACTGGCTCTGCATTGTAACTCCATTACTTTCAGTGAATTTTGACAAATGAAACCAACTGAAATATCGAAGAAATGGTATTGATGATACACACAATATTTTAGCAATCTTACTGCTGCTATCTACTGTTAGGAAGAATATATGTCTTTAAAATGTTATGGATATTAAAGGAATGAAGACCTTATTGAGTGGAACAATGAGTAAATATGGCTATAATATTAACACTCACACTTTCCAATGTGGAAAAAAAATAAGTAAAAAATTATTCTGGAAAACGATGTCTTTCTATTTTTTTGCATTTTCATATATTATGCCTTTGTGAAAAATTATTTTACCTTATATTTTCTGAAAACAAAAGATAGCACATTTGTACATTTTTTTCCTGAACTTCAACTTTCTATTCTTATTCTTTCTGTCTCTTCATGCACTTTCCTCAGCTATTACAACCAAAACCTAATGCAAAGCAAAAGCATTTCTCCATATTTTATAATAGTATGAAGAATGCCAAATTTTAGAAATCCAGCTTTGCAGGTCTTCATTACTGGGCCTAAAGATCTATAGAAAATTAGAAATTCATTATGGATACAAAAAACTCTTCATCTCAGGTTTGTCAGATTGTTTTTATAGCTTAAAGATGCTGTACCAATATACATTCCCATCATTTGCATTTACAGAAATGGAGTCCGGTCATGCAAGGACCCTGCATATGGAAATGGAGTCAAAATCAATGCAAACTCCATTTAGGATACTTGAAAGGATACAATCAATGCTGAGGAGCCATGACAGAGCACTATAGCTGGAACATAATAAAAGCTTTCTTTGGCTTAAAAAAATCCCATCTGTACCTAACAATAACTACTTCAAAATAAACTGCATAAATCCTACGAGATATGCATGCTGTACACATGGCCACAAAATAAAAATATTTTGGAAGACAAAGAGTTTTTCATCTAAGGGGTAGTTTGACTGCTACTACATCCTTTAGATACATAAAGTACAAAGACACAACAATATGAGACCTGCAATTAGTTAGTCCAAAGGAAAGATGGTCTAAAATCTGTAATCTGAGGACAATGCTGTATCTCCATAGAGCACAATCAGTTCTCATTTTTGTCAAACCTGCTGGCAATCTTCTCAGTGCGGATCCTCACACTCACAGATCTATACTCACAACCCAAAGAGACAGTGAACTTTGCGGAAGAAGGGAATAGGACACAGCCACAAACATACCCTGTGTATCATGATCAACTATGATTCCTAGCCTTTTGATGTCTTTCACTGATAATCCATTTTTCTATTCCAACTTTGAGCCAGTGCAAGCAGTACCTTACCACATCACCAGTACCTCAGAATAATTACCAGAGGTCTTTGTGTGTATGTCAGGATGGAGAGGGAACAAGATGACTCTTGCTACAGCACTAGTGAACATAAAATTATTTCTCTGTGATTAAATGGCGAAGGCCTGGATGAAATTCTTGCCAGGTGGTTGTTCTGAAGATGTTACATATAGAGATATTCTTGTGCCGCAACACTGGCAAAGCCTGAGTTTTTCTGAAGGTTGTTCTGCTTCCTAGATGCAGGCAGTAATTTTTTGATATAGCCTAACACACCTTGCTATCAAGTAGTAGAGTCTTTGCACGAAGACAGCTGTTCTGTTGGACAACTGTCCTTGGTCCTCAGTGAAAACAACTAGCAGCCACAACTATCTGATGAAATTGAGCTGGTTCAGTGAAAAAAAACAGTAAGAAAACTTGTTGATTGTCTTTTTCATACTGAAGGGATACTGGATGCCACCTACTCTCTGAGAAAGACAAAAAAAGGAACTAACACCTGCATGGAGTAGTGAACGGTTTGTTTGAAGCTGAAAGGGTTGTCCAACATTCACATTCCCAACCAGTCCTTCTTTGTTTGTTAGTTCAAGGTATAGCAGCAGCCTTGCCTCCCTGGCTCCTCCATCAGCTGTGTCAAAAACTTATCATCAATCTCTGCAGGAACCTCCTGGATTATGTGTGCCTGGCTGTGTTGTCTTTCCAGCAGCTATCAGGGTGCTTGAAGCCCCCCGTGAAAACCAGGGCCTGTGATCGTGAGGCTACTTCCAGCTCTCTGTAGAAGGCCTCATCGACTTGCTCTTCCTGATCAGGTGGCCTGTAGTAAACATCCACAACGTGTCACCCGTGTTAGCCTGCCCCTTAACCCTCACCCATAAGCTCTCAGCTCCTTCTTCACCCACCCATAGGCAGAGCTCGATACATGATACATTCCACTTGCTCTCACATAAAGAGCAACTCCACCACCTTGCCTTGCTGGCCTGTCTTTCCTAAAAAATACAAAGCCATCCATGACAGCATTGCAGTCATGCAAGCTATTCCACCATGTCTCTGCAATCGTAATGAGATCGTGGCCCTGTGACCAGACACAGACCATTAACACTTGCTGTGTATTGCCCGTGCTGCGTGCCTTGCTGTACAGGCATTTCAGAGAGGTAACAGAGCATGCAGGCTTCCCAAGAGGGGTGCAAGAGGATCCACCTCAGCCACACGCACCTGGAGGTGGTTGGCCTTCTGGTTCTCATCTTGAGAGGCAGCTAAGGAAGATTTATGACTGCTGCTGTTGGCCTGGCTTATTCCCCAGCTGGATGCGATGGTGTTAGCATTGTGACTTGGGACACCCACCACCACCCAGCCAATTCCTTCAGTTTAAAGCCTGCCTCACCAAGCTGGCCAGCCTGCTGCCGAAGATTCCCTTCCCTCTTCTAGGCAGGTGGATCTCATCCCTCCCTAACAGGCTACAGTCAGCAAAGAATGTCCAGTGGACACAGAAGCCAAAACCCTCACAACGGCACCATCCATGAAGCCAGAAGCTGATTTGCATTATGCATCTACTTCTGACTGCACCCTTTCCTCCCGCTGGTAAGATGGAAGACAAGATACCTTGGGCACCGACATTTTTCACTTGCACCACCAGGGCTGTACAGCCTTCCTTGGTTCTGCCCAGGTTCTGGTTTGCAGCGCCGCTTGTGCCCAGGCGCAGCTGCAGCAGCGGGCAGCCGCCTGTGCTCCTGACAAGTCGTGGCGCTCCCTCGGCAGCACCTTGGACCTGGGCTGCCGGGAGGCAGCACCGCTCACACGGCTCCCCGCCAGGCCGGCAGCTGGGTGCCTCGGTGGCCCTGAACAGTCACCCACTACAAGCACATGTTGTTTCTTTTTGCGGTATCTACTACATGCTGCTGGTACAGTTTCTCCTCACAGACCTTACTTGTAGGTGTCTACAGTTGTTAGAGCTTCATGTCTGGTTCTGACTGTGATGCTGGAGGGTGGAAACTGAAGCAGAGTCCTGCTTTTGTCAGTCACCAGGGTCCAAGGTGCCTCATTCTCTGTGGTGTCCACTGCAGGAACACACTTCTGGAGCCACCTGTCTCCATCTCAGCCCCTCTAACGCCGCGCAGCCTTCTACTGGTTCCCCGCGGCTCGGCTGCCTGGTGTAAAAGATCCCCACCCTGCCCACATCTGAGGCAGCTGCTTACGTTTTCTCCAGGAGAAGGGTCTGGGCACTGGCTGCAACCCATCACCTGTACCGAGGTCTCTGTCCTCACCAGTTGCGTCTGGGTGGAAGCGTCAGACCCCTCAGGGCGCAGCGACACCGGCTATAGCCCAGGCGAGCGCCCGCTGCTGCGGCAGAGCCCTGTGGTGCTGCCCGGGGCCACACCCATGCTTGGCTCCATGGGTCCCGGCACCAGCAGCCCCCAGTGTGCCCCGGCTGCTTGGCCTGGCCCTCTGCTGTGGGGCTCACCATTCACTTCAGTTAGTTCTTAATATGGAGCTGAAGTATTCCCAGACTATAGGATAATTATTTTCAAAGTTAGATATAAACCACGCAAGTTAACTCTGACATTGTTTCAAGATGTTGGAAACCACTATAAATTTTTCTTACACATTCTCACTGGCCAGTTTAGTTTACTTGTTTAGTAAATGGCATAAATCCAGAAAATAAAGAAAAAAAACCAACCCAGGTATGAAAATTAAGCCTACAATGACATTGACAATTTCCAAGAGATTTATCCCCCCCTCCCCCTGCCCCCCTCCTCCCCTCCAAGAATTCAGTATCTAAGGACATCCTGCTGCAATACCAAAATACAAGTCAAATATTTAAATATTTAATTTTTCTAAGAATTTCCAGCTGTAAGAATTGCTTTAGAAAAGCCGGAGCTATGTTCTTTAGAAATGTGCCTATATCAGCCATTCTTAACAAATCTCTACTCGTTTAGGAAGACCAAAAAGTGGACACACCAGTTAGAAGAACTTACGCTAGAGTCAACAGGGCCAGTGTCTTGTGGAGCTTTGAAGTGCCATAAAGCAGAGAGCTGCAAGGTGATAAGGTTGTAGAATGAGCATGATCTTAAACCTCTTAAAGAACAGTGTAGCTAATGACCAGGTTGCTGAAAAAAAAATGGTACCAATGTTTCCTGTTCCTACTTCAAGTTCTGCGAGGAAGTCTTCAAAAATTTCTTTTGATCAAGTGTTAGAACACGGATTTGTGGCTGATGGGAGGCAAACACTGATCCCAGGACATTTTATACTCAGAACTCAAAGAGAAGGACGCTTTCTGGAATTTGGATCATCACCTTTTATCCTGGAAACAAATATGCTTTTGCTCTCTGAGTTCTTCAGCCTAGTGTTGTACACACCACAGGGTGCCACAGACTGTATATTTGGTTGCCTCCCAGTGCACAAACGAACGATCTGGGCTTCATTTATTCTGCTTTTGATGATGCTAAAGCAGTTCAGTGGGTAGACAGTTTAAAATTTTTTTCTGACTTTTGGGCCTAATCATTCAAACCTGACAAATATATCCAGGCATTCTTTTTTTAAAGTTATATATAAGTGTAAGAAAATCATTTCAAGAATCAACCCAGCCATAACATCACAAGGCTAATAGATTTTATTTCTATACACTGATTGAAGTGCGGCTTTCTCCCAAGCTGGAGGACACACTCTTTTAAAAGCAACTGCATTAGCTGATGAGTTTCATGGATGCATCTGCTCATTACTTACTGGTCCCAGAGTGCTGTTTCCATTCAAGACATGGTGAGATTAGGTGCGATATTATATTTCAATCTTTTAATATCACCTGATTCGTTTTTCTAGAAGTGGATTAGGGAGAGATTTCACAAGTATTCTGCCATTAGCAGAGCGAAGGATGTTTTGTTGAGAGACTGAGTGCAGGTGGATCAGCAACCTCTTCAACCAGGTAGCTGGAATCGGTAAACAAGGTGATGTTACAGCCTTAGCTCTTTCAGGCGCATGGCATGACAAAGCTTCTTGCACTGTGAGTGACAAGTTTGTTAGTTGTTCAAAATAGAAGAGTAACACCTGTGAAAAATACGGGCCTTTTAAAATAATTAAATGGTCTGCAGTGAAATATGCCAAGATTCTAGCAACAGAGTCCAAATGATTTGTAGGTAAAATAATGCATGAGGACCAACTTGAATTCACGAAGCATAGATTAACTTCAGACTCAATCTGTAATGAAAGGTTTTGTTTGAATTCAGATTGCCAGTGATTTAGAAGCCTGAGTGTTTGCAAATGTTTTCAAGACAAAAAGTGTTTAACAAAACTGGAAAGAATAATGAAATAAGTGTTGAACCTTTAGCAAAGTTTAGGTAAGTTTGTGGCAAATCTTCTTTCTTCCACCTCCAAAAGCAGGAACTAGTATCTGTGAGGAGGTATTATGCTATTTCTTCTGGTTAGTATTTATCAATGTGTATGTGCAAAATGGGGATATTTCCTTCCTTTCTTTTACAATTGTAAATTTAGAAGTTTCCTTGCAGATTGTGTGGCATTCCTTGTAGTGAATTGACAATACTCCTAACATTGACAGGCTTACTGCACATTTATCCGATATTCAGCAAAAAAATTGTATTAAATCTGAGCTAGTTGCTAATTTGGAAACCGACCACAGGTATTCCATTCAATGCATCTTTAAGGAAAAACAGGTTTTCAGTTACACAACTGCAGATATCAATTGCAAATTTTCGGTTTAATTGGTCTCATATCAATGGTAGATAATGACACTGCCTACTAGACTGAAATATCTGTACTGCAAGCACACAAAATAAAAAAATAAATAAACAAGTACACAAATAAACAAATAGAGAAATAAATAACTTCAGTCTCCCTCTGACTTTCCAGTGGTAGTGGACATATATTAACACTGTCCTTTGAAGCTTTATATTTTCACTGTGTACAGTGGAATGTACACAAACACTTTTGTCAACACAGCTAATAATAAAGCACGATCAAAATCAAATCCTCTGAGCTTTGTATGTAACTCCGTTATTCACGCCTTTTTCTCTCTTCAGTTCCAGTGCCATATAATATACACACTCCCCTGAAACTACCCTTGAATTATGAACCCTCTTGAGGAAATACAAGTATTGCTATAACGAGCCCTTCATGTTGCTCTTCTCTTTCCATAAAGTTTCTGATTGACAAAT
Organism: Ibycter americanus; assembly: GCA_035590275.1. Lineage (NCBI taxonomy): Eukaryota > Metazoa > Chordata > Aves > Falconiformes > Falconidae > Ibycter > Ibycter americanus. Next base: position 48,811,018 of record JAVJGI010000060.1, on the reverse strand, counting down.
GGAAAGATTTTTTTTTTTTTGTCACAGTTTTGAAAAACAGCTTTCTAGTGGAATATAGTTAATTTATACTGCTTGTTTCTTTTGTAATTTTTCTAATTAGCTTTGGTGTTGTGTTTGGTGAATGCTTGTGCTTGTGTGACACAGAGGTTCTCTCAGGCTCTCAGCCTACAACATTGTAGACCCATACTCATATCAAGACCAAACACTATTTGGATAGACCTGCCTGTTATGCTTCAGAGGTGTAAAGAAAGCTTTTTAAAGGATTAAGGGATCATATATGATTTGATATGGAAGCCCAGTATGGTATGTTAGCACATCCATGATCTGTCTAACCAATAATTCAGTATTTCTTCAATCAAATGTCACTACTTCCTTGCTTTATTCTGACCTTTTGCCTTATGTTTTTTCCAATCCCTTCAGTTGTACCTATGCAGGTCCTGGAATGTGAAACCCCCCCTAGCCCAGATTCATTTTTCTCACTGTGTGTTACCTGCCTATGCTGATTTCTGCCACAGCCAGCTAAGTTGTCTAAAAAGATTTGTTCTCCCAGTTGTGCCACACAGGATGGGGCCGGTTTTGTTTTCTTCAGTAATAGCTCCTCTGTCCCTGATTGCTGTCATTATGGACTCAGGAACCTGGGAGCCCTGTGCAGTTCCACTTCTGTGTGTCCCAGCTATGTTCTGTCTTCAGTCTTGGGGCAAGACTCAGGAATGCACCGGTCCCACTCCTCCCCTTTCCAGCAAACTTCTTCCTCAGTGAACATGTTTCTGTGGAAATTAAATCTGGCATGAGGGGCAGCTGGTGTTTTCCAAAAAGGCCCATACTTACATAAGAAAAGGACTGGGATTCTGGTGCATGCAGCATAGCAGGCAAGAAGTTGTGTAGCGCTTAATGTTCGTGAACAGCAGTTCATCACAACTTTGAAGTATTTATTTGGAATTAATGCAGCCTTTACCTCTTTTCTTATTTTGTATCCACCTCTGCAAAGGTCTGATTTCTTCCTGAATAATGCCAATGACAACATTAACACTGAAACAGGTAATGAAAATAAACTTCTCTGGTGTGAATTTTTTAGTAATCGTATTGCTCTGATCTTGCGTAGCTCCAGAGATCTTTCTGCAGCAACTACTCACAACTTTGCAATTTTCTCATCAGTCCAAGCCAAAGTGATACAACTAGGCCTTGTCAATCTGAGCTTTGAACCCTTGGTCCCAGGCAGCTAAACCTCTACGGAGGCGGGGAGGTAACAGAGAGAAGGGGTTACAGTAAACTTCTAACCTCTTACATAACAGAATAGGATCTATGAATTTGGGATCAAAACCCACTAAAGATGGCTCCATCTTGGTGTGTGAAATAATAAATTTGAAGCATGGGGAATAATATAGGCCTGTCTTTTTGAGATTCTCTTCTTCCTGGGGAAAGTGTTGGCCTATTAGCATTAATAAACTCATTTTGGTCTTCTGAATAGTTTTGTAGTTATTTGATGTATTTTACAATGAAGGACTGAAGTTGTCTGGAATGTCACTTATCTGAAATGTGATTGACTCATATCCAGGAAAATAAAATTTCTGGTTTAGTACTGTGGGAGTCAACCTGGTTTCTAACAGCGGTGGATTTCTCCTATGTAACTACCCACATAAAATCAAATATTGCTCATGATTCTTGTTTGGCTCTACAGTCAAATGACCTGACAGATTTCTACAGGAAGATTAAAATCCGATCTACTGACCCCTGCTGTCTCCCTGCCCCTCTGACAGAAGTCGCAGGGACTTCTGATCCTTCTGCATGCCAGCTCCTTTCAGCCTGGTTCATGACTGGATTAAACACCTCTCCCCGGAGCGGGCAGGGGAAGCTGGCCCCTGCCACAGCGGACGGGGGTGCCAAGAGTCCCACCGTTCAGTTTTAAATTGCCTCTGCAAATCTGTTGGAGGCCTGATTTAAATTCTTTATCCCATACACCTCCAACCTCTTTTGCCTCAGAGAATTAATGTCAAAGGCCTCTGAAAGCAATTCATTAATGATTGAAAAGTCTCTAGAGGCCACACATTGAAGGCTGAATTTTTCATGTGTATAGTGAAGATGTCAAGGTAAATAATATACATTTTTAGAGGCTACTGTGCAATTACCATTAAATTTTATTCGCTTTTGAAAGGAAATGCCTTTCTTTGAAGTACATTAAAAATTATAGTAGGGAAATATTAGTTGTTATCTTTTCTGAACTTTGAGGTATGGTTTCTCTTTTTGTCCGGAAAACATTCTTCAGTTCCTTGCAAAACTATTTTTCAAACATCAAAAGCTTTTTATTAAACAAAAATAGTGAGTGTTTGAATGAGGAAGAGGAGCAGAGAGTTGCAATCTGTGGCACAGCACAGATCTCATTCTCTGAATGTTGGCAAAGCATTGCTACTCTGCGCCTGTGCGTGCAGGCACGTGCATAAATCATTTGCTCAGGTGAAAAGTTTACATTAACAGCAGTTGTGCAGACTCATATAGCCAGGAAAATCAGAGGCTGACACAAAATGGCAAATATATTGCAGCATAAAAGGCCACTTTGGCAATTTCTGACAGTCTGGAGCATTAGAAGGTCAAAAATCAACAGCACATTGTCCTGTTTAGTGAGACTGTGCTACTACACTCTCTCTGTGGACTCTTATTATCTAAAATAATTGCATGCTCTTTTGAAATCAGACAGCCATTCAAAGACTTTATTTCCCATTTTAGTAAGAAATGAATCAAGTGTAGTGAACAGCTTACTTTATTCCAGCAGTCCTTTTAACATGCAAATAATAGCCTTTCAGTGAAAACACTTCTGTTTATGCCATTAAAGATAATGTAGGAACAATTGATAATTGTCCAGTTTAGGAACTGTGTACCTAAAGCTTGCCTGTATTTTCACCTATATAATAATAAAAGATCTAACAAAAGACTTTTTTTCTAACTCTGCTCGTATTTCTTCCCTGTGTCAAAACCAGTAACAGAATCTGTGCTGATTACTGATGTATCAGTCTCTCTATCTTACCATTTACAAATTTCAGCCACAGAAAACTGTGGGCTTTTTCCTAATTGTGTTATTTTAGAAAGCATTAAAATATTTTATGAGAAAAGGCACTGAAGACAGATAGACTGGGAAGAGTCTTGTGGTTCATTGCTGAAAGAGGAAAAGATATTCCATATTTTTCCCCAGCTCACCCCAATACTTTATAAACAAAAGAAAAACTTCCTCAAAATGTAGAGATTCCTAGAAAGCACTTTCATTTTCACTCCCAATTTCAAAAGCTGTTCTTGACAACTCTTTAAAGTAAGGATTTCTTGGAATCTCTTTTCTCAACCTTATGTTACCAGCCCATCCTTATTTCACAACACATGGACTCTGCACCTCACAGAGACCTCGATAAATGCATTCCACTGTCTCCAGAAAGACACTGTGAAATTTATGTTCAAAAGGTTGTCAGTATCAAAGGGCACACAAGTCATGATCTTGTCCAAACTTTAAAACAAGTTTTATCAGCATCCTGACATCACACAGTACATGGAAGTATATTAGTCAGGATTATTGAAAGCTTTGCCATGAGTTAACTGTATTTCTTAACATTTGAGAAATATGTGCATCTGGAATAGATTTGCAAAAGATATCAACAGTAAATGGAGGAGAAGTATTTTCTGCAAAAGGGACATGAATGCTACTTCAAACATTTAAAAGCAAAATGTATTGAATTTGTGTGAATTTCTGAATAGATTTCCTTCATAGGGCATATCATAATAGAACATTAGTCAGCTCTGAATAGGTTTATGGAGATATCTTAAAGTAACCTGTAAGTGTAGTAACTGTAGCAATTTACGGTTATTGTGAGTTACACTTTGGATTCAGGGACTGGACATATTTCAGGGTATTTCATCAGTTAACATCATTTTTATTACAGCTAAAGAGGAAATATTTGACTTCTTTTTTACAAGCATGACTGTTTAGAAAACAGAAATATATTCTTAAGCTATAAAACCAATGACACCTTTAAAGATGTTTAGCTGTGGAAACTCTGATACAGTCACTGGGAGTCAGAATATCTCAGCTTGATTCTCTGCTACCAAGTCATCTTACTTTAGAGCTAACCAGAAAAAAAAAAAAAAATTAAAAGTTGGTAGAATTTAAAAAACACAAACTTTTAATGTAATTTTGGTTATTGACATTCCCTTCTTAAAAAATGGAATCTAGAGTTGAAGAAAATGAAAGGTTGAAGAGAAACATTTGCCACCCTAGTAAGCCAGGCAGTGTAACTGACTATTGTATATTCTACTCCTAATCTGTAAACATGCTCTAAAAAGTCATCTGCTGGGATGGAAACCCCTCAGTGGTCTGAATCTTGTTCCAAACCCCCCAATGCTTGTTTTTGTCTTAAAAGACAAGGATGGAGTCCCTGGGTCTAACATTGCACTTGATGTAGTAGTAGAAAGTGGTCCCAGATTCGAGTCGTTGTTATAGACAAGCTTTGCATACAATAAACAGATTCCTGGTTTTATAAAAGCAGATTTCATTCTTGCAGAATAAGCCAGAGTTCTCATCTGTTTTGCTTTGTGATTTGTTCTTTCGGAGGAGAATTAATTAAAATGTTGAAGTAAATAAATCCTACATCTTCTCTTGAGGCTTTCTCTTTTTGGCATCTGAATCACTAACCTCTCTGTTGCTATAGACTTAAAATAAAACCCAAACCTTTTATTTCTGAAGAGAAAGTTTATGCAGAAAACTAATTCTAACCTTCTATTCTGATTCCTGTGACAATAGTCCCATTTCTATGCAAGCAGAACTGTCCGCCAGGAAATTTCTCAGATGTCAAGAGTCAAAGTATAAATATTAGTGAATCTAAGTTTTCTGTAGACAAAACAGCCCAAAATAATTTTGTGACCTTTCAATTAAGTCATGCATAATATGTTTGTTTGCTTTTATCCTCACTTTGTTTTTTGACTTCTGTGTGTAAGCAAAAAGCTTGGAATGCACCCAGCTGAGGAAAAGATAATATGAAGGATAATGTAAAAATTGTGTTTTCATTACTTTATAGAACTAAAAATTAATGTAACTTATGCCTATAGTTTATATCTACAAGTAGGCTCTCACCTGTTTGAATATACTAGCTGGCCTATTCCAGGCATTTTTAAACGCTTTTTCTCTTTGCCGCTGGTGGGAAAAAGGCCTGTCATGTTCTTTTGTTAAAAGTAATTATAGACTTGTTCTCTGCTAAGAAGTATACATAAAATTTGTACAGTAATAAAAAAAAAAAGCCCCAACCCTTAGGTAGTATGCCATAATATTCTGTAGTATTACCATTTCCCATAAATAAAGACTGTAATAAATTGGACACCAGAGGCAGGATACATTGTACTTAACTTTAGAGGTCTGCAATGCAGAGTTTTATAACCAAGCTGAGCCTCTTTCACAGTCCGTGGAGAAGACCAAGCATTTTTGGAGTGATTAATCAGACCTCTTTTGGCCATCCACCCTAGGGTGAGAGTCATTGTGCCCTAAAAGTGGTTATTTCTCTCTAGCTATGAAGGGACTTTAGGATTACTTTTTCAGTGTAGACGATTACCCGCAATAACTGCCTGCATTTCTCAGACTAATCCCATATATGACTGTATGGGATCCTGTACATACATTTGCTGGAAGACTTTGGCTAAGGTCAGAGTGCAAAGTGCTTTCCCGTATATAAGACCATCTACAGGCAGCTATAGCTTACTGCCAAGAAACCGTGCACCTCAGAATATTTTAAACTCTGACTATGCAGATGACAAGCAGTAAGGCACTGCAGCTGGATCACATCCAGACTGTTTCTTAACCCTAGTCCCCACACCTACTTTTCCTACTGAAGGCAGATGTAGCAGCAGGACACATCATTAGACAGTAAGATGAATTTCAGTTACCTACAATTCAAATTACCTTAGGAATACAATTATTGGGACAGTTGGGGCAACTACGTGGCATTGCTGCAAAGGCAGCTGATCCCATGAGATGGCTGTGCCAGGAATGGTGTGACCCTCACCTAAAAAGGGCAGGTTTTCTCCTGACTGAGTAGTCCCTCACACCCATTTCTTCTCTGAATGTCATCTCAGGCTGGAGACTTAATGATGATTTGCACAGTGTGCTTGCAAGCAAAGTATTTACAATGAAGTACATACACAGATCTGTCATCAGAAAGATGATGTTTTCAATCTACTTGTCTTAGGTTGGATGTAGCTTTGAGCAACCTGGTCTAGTGGAAGGTGTCGTGACCCATGGCAGGGGGGTTGGAACTAGATGATCTTTAAGGTCCCTTCCAGCCCACCCAAACCATTCTGTGATTCTATGATACAACGACCTGAAAGGAGGTTGTAGCGAGACAGGTGTCAGTCTCTTTTCCCGAGTAACAAGTGATAGGGCAAGAGGAAATGGCCTCAAGTTGTGCTGGGGAGGTTTAGATTGGATATTAGGAAAAATGTATTCACTGAAAGGGTTGTCAAAGAACGGAACAGGCTCCCCGGGTAAGTGGTGGAGTCACCATCCCTGGGGGTATTTAAAAGACATGTAGATGCACTTAGGGGCATGGTTTAGTGGTGGACTTGGCAGTGCTAGGTTAAGAGCTGGACTCAACAATCTTAAAGGTCTTTTCCAACCTAAACAATTCTATGATTCTATGTTTCTATGAAAAATTCCCGTTGGCTTCAGTGAGAGTTGGACAAACTTGCAAGATTTAGTCTTTTCGCTCATTTTAGAAAAGAAGCATAGAGCACATCACAGAAATATTTTCCCAATGCCAGCAATTTAAAGGTGTTTTCTGTTTAATCATGGGGTTCTCCTAAGGCTACGTTGCCATCTTTACCATCAAACTAATCTCTTCCAAGCAGTGTGTGTTCTGAATACCCATCTTCCCACAGTGCTTGCTGTATCACAGTGTGTCTCTTATCTCACTAGATTAGAGGGACATCTTGCACAGTCTGTATAGGTTTCCTACATTTCTTAGCAATGTGGTGTTTTTTTTTCTTTTTTCTGGAAGCAGTTATTCATTCACTTCGAACTAGAAAAAATTATAACAAGTTTTTCCCCTATGAGATTAGAATACCAGTTCCTGGCAAACTCAGTACTCGTTACATAAAGAAGTGCTAAGGCTCCCTTGCGTCTTGTTGTGTTGGCAAAGTGTTTAAATACTCAATTAATCTAATATCTTTATTGTCATATAAAGACACACAACAAGGTACTCCAGCATAACTAAGTTAAATAAAACTGGGATGTTGCTGGCTACAAGAACTGCAAATGAATTTTGTTCAGCAGGAACTTTTCTTCCATGTTAGTGGGAGGATGCCTTAAAATGTCTTAACCTGCCTCAGCTTCTAAGTATTTCACTTTAGTGCCATGCTTCATTCCATGATGCTAGGAAAAGGAGTCTAAGTTTTAAAATGTTTTTATTTAACTAGGCACTGAACACATTAAGCTTAATCATTCACCCAAGGTTTTCAGGTTTACAAGATAGGCCAGAAAGTTTGGTATAAGACAGAAAAGGACCATGCAGATATCTGTGCCGCAGAGACCTCCTGTTTGTTAGAAGTTTTTTTCACTGAAGTAGATGTGCAGAGCAATGAGACAGTCAGTCTAATTTCAGGTATATTTTATACACTGAGATCAGTGAATCCACAGCCACGCCATCACAAAGTTCCAAATGAACAAGCACGTATCCAGCAAAAGTAACTTTCCTAAGTCTGACACTCAGATAATAACTGAAAAAGAATCATTTTTTTAAATATTTACTTGTAAGAAAGGAAACTGACTTGTATTTTGCATCAGGAGGTGCTGGTTTGCTATGATCCTCGTAAAAAAAGGCAACAGACTCTGCGAAGTATAATTTAAAATGCTCCCATGTTGTGTAGAAATTAAAATCCCTCCAGGCAGTTTGCTAGTATTGCTACAGAATAAAAGTCCCTTTCATACACTAAACTCAGCATTTTGGGGGGGGAATATACTTGAAGGGAAGCAAGGAAATACTTGAATTATATGCTGAGACAAGAAACCTGTAAGAGTTGCTCAAGCAAGTGAGCTTCACCAGTCATTCTCTTTTCCACCCTATAGGATCCAGTCACATGCCTTCACAGCATCACTAAATTCAGAAAACAAACGAATAGTGTGGAGTCAGGACCATAAAGTAATGTCTTTCCTGTTACAGAGCAGAGAAAGAGAAATGAAGAGAGATGTAAGTCACAATTGCCTTCTTCCTAGAACAAATTGATAAAAGAAAGCACATTAGCTTCTTGGTTGTTTCTTGTTAAGGTCTTCCATTCCAAACTCTAGGTGTACTCTTACCCTTACCCAGGTTTGTGAGAATTTTGATTTATTAAATTATCTGAGACAGGTTCTTCTCTGTAATTTGACAGCAGTCCCATGTCTTTCCTGGCTGCCAGGCTAACTCCATTCAACATATATGCTGTTCACATTCAACATGCAAACCACAGAATAGTACTTGTGTACAGTATTGTTTCTGATTAACAAGTGCCTTTGATTTCCCATTTCCTTTAGCAGCTGAGGAGGCAATGTTCTGAATATTCAACCTGATGATCATATTCTAAGTGTTTACAGATTTCACTTCAGGTGAGAAAAATGTTTCTCACCAAAATTCCTGAGACTTCTTAGACATAATGAAATAATTTATTTGAGATTTCAAACATTTGAAAATACTAAGTAAACACACATTTTTGGGAGGGTGAATAAAGGAAATTATTTTTTTTTGCATGGTAATGTGCAAAAGCATGCCTTCCTTTATCTCTGATTTACCTGTCTTGTCTGCCAGACTATTTCGTCCTATTTTCAGCAGTATTTGTAAATCCCATTGTAGGGTGGCTCCAAAAGAAAATTAGACTTTTAATTTCTTACACATATAGATATGTATACTTATAGATCTTTTAGGTATTTTCTGAGGAGCAACCTGCTGATATGCCACGAACCAGAACACTGCGAGAGGAAAACTTAGAGCTCTGAAGAAGTACAACAGGTTGTCATTGCAGGAGTGAACCATCACCTGGTACTCTCTGCATGTAATTTGGTGTGATGTTCTTTGTATTCCTGATGGATCAATGTATAATCAGTCTGTCAGTGAGGCTGGCTGGTACAATTTCAGCCTTTTGAATTTTCTGTGGGAAATAACATAGGGACATGAAGCTTCCAAAGGAATTCCCCAAAGAAAAGCAGAAGATCTCTTCATGTTGGTTTTAGTCATTTAGATACATGAGATAACTAGAGCCAGAATTTCCCCATGTACCTGAAAGATGTTGGCGATCTCATGCCAGGGGTTCCTCCCTTATCCATTACTGTACAATTAGACCGTATCTGACAGAAACAGATTAAAATTAGCTATTACCTTCACTTGTTCCACATTCAGTCCTACAACATCTTGTCTATTCAGCCAGCAATTCTCAAGTGACATGAATTCAGTATGAACACTGTTTCCCAAGATGTGAGAAAATTAAATCCTATAGGGATTTTCTGGTAAATCAGTGTAACATTTTGAAAATCTCTGAAGGAAACATGAAATGGGATTAAAGACAGAAGATAAAAATAGAGGAAGGCAAGGACAAAAAAGAAGGCTGAGGAAATATAGGACATGAACAAAAGAGCAGATTGAGATATAGCACAGCTGAACTGCAGGCAAGCAAAGATTAAGCAAACTACAGAAAGCAGATGATGTCCAGTCATTATGGGATTATAGAAGAACAAGAACTGCACAAAAGGAGCACCAGAAGCTGAAAATAAGGATGATGCTCTGTTTCATTTGAGATCACTGTCAAAACTTCAGCTGATGGCAGAATTAGGCTATAAATACACAGGAAAAATAAGTGTACATATATAATATATATGTGTGTGTGTATATGTATGTGTACGACTTGGAAGTCATCTCTAAACTTGTGGAGGAAAAGAAGGTTATCAGGAGTAGTCAGCACAGATTCACCAAGGGGAAATCGTGCCTGACCAACCCAATAGCCTTCTAAGATGGAATGACTGGCTGGGTAGATGAGGGG
>JAVJGI010000060.1:48762643-48800892 GCA_035590275.1 Ibycter americanus | reverse complement strand
CAGGTTACTGAACAGACTTAATTTTAAATGTTACTAGTTTAATCCCAATTTTGGCTTACTTCACATGAACCTTCATTTATTTGTGTTACTGAAAACATACTATAACTCACCTGTGATAGATTACTATAGATTTTTTTAATTTCCACCACTGCATTTAAGATAAATGAGTTTTAATAAGTCTAATTTCAAGTTATTCAAAGTGTTTTATAACACCAACATTAATTTTTAACAAACTGGATTATATTGACTTTTAAAATAAGGCTTCCTTTGGAAGAATTATCATGTAAACGGTCTTCAGGACCCACTGTAATGATTTCCTACTTAAAGTTAATTCTCCTGTGAATCCATGGAAGACAAAACAAAGGCTGATCGATGGGAGCTACGCTTTGCAATATTGTCTATATACAAGCTGACCTATAGATTCATTCTCAAGGCCTAAATGGTGATTTTCTGTCTATTCTTGAAATTGTTCTGAAGAGGAAGCTCTACTAGCTTATCCAAATTAATTTATCTGTTACAGGTTTGCGGCGTGTACTACACGCTCCTGGGGATTTACAGAACACTGCCGAACTCACTCCACCGGGACTACCAACTGGACTGGAAACCAGAACAGAAAACTGAAGTGCCAGAATTCTCATGCAGTGAGTCTGTAGCATTTTTCAGTCCCTCAAAGCATATTTCAAAAGGTGAAGTACTATGTAGCCCATAATGCCTGATTACCTGAAAAATACAAAATGAAAGGTCAAACTGGATCTATTACAGATCTCTTATCTACATTCCTTTTCAAAAACTAGAAGACAGTCATTATTCTTTTCAAAATTTAACTGTTTTTATCTTATTTAATGCTTTTAGAAATGAAGAACTGAAAAACAGGATTTTTCTGCCATGGAGTCATGACACCTGAACTCAGGTCAAAATACAAGGAACCTTTCCTACAGTACTAATGGCTCTGCCTATTTGATCTTTCATTACTTTCGGTAATTAACAAATAGTAAAATGGTAACTAACTTATTTTGATTGATAACATGAGAAAACACAGTATTCTTGTGACAAATTATCCCTAATCAGGCACCAAATAGATAAATACAGATAATTCATTCATCTATGAAAGCAGAATTACAGACTCACAGACAATATTGTCTTATCACCTCTCTCATGGAGCACTACATGAAAATACCTTCCAACTCAGAATTATTTGCAATCCTTTCTTCACAATGGGAGACTGGAAGACTCACCATTGAAAGTGCATATTAATTAATTCTGTCACATGACACCATGCAAAATTTGCAGAGCAACAGATAGACTTTGTACATTTCACTGACCTTCCAGATAAAATGTCCCACAAAACACAACTCTCTGTATAACCACCACCTCTGCAAAACCATTGTACCCACAATCAGCCCCATATGTGCTAGAACCCCACCATACCTAACTGATGATTCCCATTTTTCTGTACCCTGGAACTGAAACAACGGCTCTGTAGTGAGACTGGATGTTTTCTCAGCAAGAAGGAATTCTGATTGATCAATGGAGCAGCAAAAGGCTTAAAGAAGTGCCTTTTTTTAGCATACAGGCATATATACTCCATTTCAAAGACCTGATATTAGGAACGAGGATGTTCAAATATTTCTCCAAGGTCAGTATGTATTAGTTGTGTATCATGGTTCACCCATACCAAAAAAAGTCAGAACAAGAGGGAAAAGTCCCATACTTTCAGATACGTTTTTGTACTTTATCTACGTTACTTTTAATTTCATTCACAGCATCATTTCATGCAGATCAGGAATAATTCAGTATATAAAAATACACAGACACAAAATCTCAAGATATAAAACCCAATTCTTTTTGGTTTGTAATAAAGACTCTTCAGACATCAAATAGGAATCAAAATCTATTTGTTTTCTATACATGTTTTCAGTTACCAGTTATCTGTTTCAGTCACAAATATCCTAGTCACATACCTGCTTGCAGTATCACAACAAAAATAATACATTTTAGAAAAACCTTGCCAGCTTTGCTGTTTTATCATATTATCCAAGCCTTTGCTTTACCCTAGTGCTATGAAGAGTGGCAAGTATTACTTAAATGTAAGTAATGCACAAATACGTAACAAAAACTTAACAAGTTATAGTAGTCTGTTAATTTATTCTTGAGCTAAAAACTAGTTTCTACAGTTAAAGCAAACAGCTGTGGGACAATTTTCATGCATTTAAATAGAAAAAATGCCCATCTGAATTACTGAGATTAATATTTCTATCAATAAATTAATCTAACCTGTTTTACCAAAGACAAATGAGGATCATCATAGAATGTGACTCTCTCACTTCTGTGTCCATGAGTGATTCACTAACCTATAGGCTCATCAGTATTCTGCAAACAGTCTCAGAGCTGTTATGCCCCATACCTTTGTCCATTTGGCCAAGAACACCCACAGAAGTTAATGAAAAGTTCAGAGTTTTAAGGCATTTGAATGTACAGCATAATTAATTTCCTACATCTGGAATTTAAGTTATTAAATGTCTTGTATTATTAAAAACTATGTTCAGTTTCAAAAATTCAGACAACTATGTTAATAATATAGAACAGTGAAAAGTAACACTTGAAATTGCCTTATATTGTTATCTCTTTCTGACATTGCTACAGAAATGAATGAGGAATACTGAATCATGAACACACCAGTCTTATCACTTACATGAATTACAGCACTAATATCAACTACATCAAGGAATAAGTACCTTCTTAAGGACATATGTCTATAAAAGGCACCACTCGGTAGCGTACACTACTCCTATGTTTTTAGTTCTTTAAAGTGATAGCTAGTTTTAGCTGTAATGTCCATAGGTTTTGACATCAAATTATCTTCTTAGTGTCTGTTATTTCAGATATTTTGCTTCAACAGACATATTCCAAGCATTCAAAAGCCCACCAGTGCTGCTATTCACTAGGGCTCATTGAGATCACACTCAAATACTTGATTTGAATTGCAGCTGCCAAGTACTTCTTAAGTATTCACCACACCAGTGCAAGAGTTATTACCTAAATGAATTGAGTCTCAGTCTGCCATATTGTCTGAGAGCTCCCAGGGTCATTCATATCATAGCGTGGGAAACTAGGGATATACACTTCCGGCTTTATGCCAATTCTATTCTGTACCTGGGAAAAAAGAAACCTTTTCAAACAAGCATTTTCATCAAAATAATACTGTTCTCACAAAAACTTTTGATTTACATCTACTAGTAATTTATTTCCACCTAGCCCCGGTAGGAAGGTCTACCTGTCAGAGTAAACCAAGTCTTGAAGTACTTTAGAGTCTACTCTTGCTACACTTTTTTTTTTTTCTGATAGAATAATTTACTCCAAATCAGTTCCACCATATTCCCTATAGATTCCTACACACTGCAGCGAAGACAGTAGTCTATGAGGGTTCTTTGTCTCAAAAATAAAATAAAATGAATTAACTCCCTCAAAAACCCCATGAAATAAACAAACTTACTTTAAAAACCACCCTGCTTTTATTTGCCAACCACAGTATGAAACAGCAGCTGGAGTCTCTAACTGAAAAATCACAGCCATATAATCTTATTGAACAAATGCTGTACAATTACCTGCCTTGATATGTGGCAGAGATATTCTAAGAAACAAGCATTATTTGCACCCATGTACCTTTCATGAGAGAGTGAGCAGTTTTGTGTAGCATTTCTCCTCTCATTAAAAAAGAGACAGGTACAATGCTGACGTCCCTGTTAAGAACAGACAGAAAGAAAATACTAGAAAGTTCTCGTTGTCTAGGATACTGATTTAAAATCCACTGAAAAGCTGCACTATTCCTATAAAGACTTAGAGACTAAGGCTTAAAATACTTACTTGATAATGTCTCCTTCAAGAGCAATCACTCGTTTAATGATCTTCTGTTCAGGGTTTCTAGGAGACCTGAGACAGGGGATAAGGTTATACAATCAGTAATGTTCCTGTTGTTTTAAGAAAATGAAAAGAAATTCCACAAAGAAATAGACACTATTAAAAGTCATTAGGAGATTCCATGTTCTCCTTGATATAGCATCAATCATGATGTTCCACACTGAAGTGAAGCTACTGTAATCATTCCTATTGCAAACCATCACTGAAAAGCAAATGCTGAAGAATGGACCGGCTTACAAACACCGCAATAATCAACACACCTTTTATCATGAAAAATACGCTCCACAACATTAAGAGTAGAATGTCCCACTACCAGTGAAGAGGGTACTTTTGCAAATAGATTAATGTATTAAAACCTGAATTCCCCATCATACTGTGTTAAAACATTCGTGTCATTCACTCACGTTGGGGAAAAAAATGTTCCCTATATTATATTAATATCTATCACTAATTTAAGTAAAACTTGCCTAGGGAGTTGTGGAAGTTTAAAAAGAGTTGTAAATTTTCTGAAGGTTTCAGCTTTATCCAAAGCTTCTTAATGCAATAACATGTTTTCACTTCAAGTTATATTCCTATAAGCATGTTTTATGGAGCGGATTCTGATCGTGCATTAGACAGTAGTATGAGAAGCCAAAGCTGAACTTGCATGCCCAGCCTGAATACTCCAACTTGCTGGATGCATATTAATAGATAGGACCATTAGAAGTGTTACACTACCATAGTTTTAACAGGTTAATGTAGACATATGTGCACCATAAGATTTCTTTCTTTTCTATATACTTTACCTCTTTTTTCTTTTCATTTTTCACTTTTAATTATTTAACTATGCAAACTTAGTAGAGTGTTTTCATGTTACTTAAAAAATTATTTTTATCTGCTGCTTTTATATATGAAAGTCAGTGAAGAAACAAATGGTTTTGACTTTCTGCTGATGCTTGGGTTCTGTCTATTAGACTCCAAGTACAGCCTGCTAGACATGAAATTGCAAGAGCTTTATATTACAGTTTTCACACCAAAAAACATTGGCCATGACACCCTTACAATAGACAAGTACCTTTAAGCTCATCTCTGATCAACTGATAGCACACTAAGATTACACGTCCTTAAAAAGCAAAGCTGAGATGAGTCTGGATGAAAAACTTGCTCACAGTGCTGCATGACTAAAGGCATTTGCAGTTCACTTTCAGTTTCAAAAGTTAAGAAGAAGAATATTTACAGACATTCAATTTTTTTAATAGGAAGCCAAAAAAGTATTCCAAACTTTTGAAAAGTGGTTTGGATTTTTTTTGTGTGTCAATATATTTGAAATATATTTCTATTTCAATGTAATGATATAAAATTCAAGAAGCACAATTTTGAATTTCAAAAGCCAAGCCTGAAACCCCTATTTATACAAAGCAGCGTGGAACAGTGAACATGAATAAGGACTATACTTTGATTCCCTAGTCATCACTGGAATTTTCAAACCATGATATAATTTATGGTAATATTTTATTTAGCATTAATTTTACCCAAAGAGTTGTATATTTCAGCTCAGTCTTATCTTTCATGTTCTTTATCAGGCCAAGAAGGCACATTTTTGTAGTATTTTACATGTCAGTCTTGGGAGGAATTAATCAAGTCTTAGATGCTGATTTAAAGATATGGAGTATCCACAGTGCTTTCTGATGCTGCACCCTAGCAGGCTTCAATTCACATCCAGTTGAGCACTGACCACCTCCTATTCTGAATCAGAGCAGTCTAAGTAAAAACAGCACAGTTTTATTATTACAAACTATTATAAATTTAAAATATTTGCAAAAATTGCTTTACTTTGATTTAATTTTTTATTCATTTAGGCTCAGATTGCAGTATTTTCATGTAAAAATTAAGTAATGGAAATAATACATAAAGTATGTGATGAACTGTGCATTTCTTAAAAACTGAATGAAAACAAATTTTAAGTTTGCTCTTTCAAAATTATGTTCTGGTTTAACACCTTACTTTCAAGGGTTCTTTGAAATTCCTCATGTAAGCATTTTTACTTGATTAGTACATATATATTGTACCTCTCCCTTAATTCTACTTCCTTGGGAAAAAAGATTGTAATTGCCTTGAATAAACATCGCTCTAAATCTGAGATATTAGTACTTGTTCTAAGAGTGCTTACTTTTCTGCCAGTAATGACATATTTAACCAAAACACATAATTTATCAGAAAGACTTCAAGGAATTCCTTGTAGATAGTTATTATAAATCTGGAACATTTTTAATATTTGAAACCAGAATAGTTTTAAGATTAATTTTATACTAACGTTCTGATTATAATTCATGAAAATGGCAAAGAACTGGTAAGAGAGGGAGCAGCAGGCTCAAAGTGGCCAATAACATGGGCACGTTCGGACCAAGGATTTTCAAGAGGCAAGCAGAATGTTTTGTTCAAGAGCCGCAATGATTGAACAAGAGTTAAGAGAGACTAGTTCTGAAGTGATGGATATTGATGCCTTCCTGAAAGGTGTCTAGTGTAACACTGGGATTTCCTTGATTACGGAAATCACAAAAATATGCAGATACAGGCAATTTCTGTCTTTGAAATTTCGCAGCAGGTATAGAACAAATTAAAGAATGAAGGAGAAAAGAAGCCCCAAATATTGTAACCAGTAATTGTTTAGTACTGCTCTGTCACTGGTATCTGGGTGAGGTAACAAACAATAATCTTTGAAATTGCAAGTCATTCAAAACAGAAGGAAATAGAAACTGTTCTACCTGTTTGTATCTCTCCTAAAGTATGCTGTATTTTTTCATTCTCCTTATGTAAAAGCTCATATTCAGGCATGTTCCTTTCAAGTGATATTGTGTGGGAAGAGATGAGATTTTTTTGCACACAATGAGTATATTTTGTCTCCCAAAGATGGCATTCAGAAGATATAAATACCATTAATATGAATTAATATGACTTAATAACAACCATCTGTATGTTTACCAACCAGATCCATATCTGATGTTTCACAGGGCAGTCACCAATCCTTGACCATTTTCTAAATCAGCCTCTCAAAAAGTTAAGCTTATATTTTCCTTAGTAAAAACATTTCCTGATCTATGTACAACCATTTTTTACTAGGCATAAATTAGGGACAGCAATGTGAATAGAAACAGTCAGATTTACTATGAAAATCTCAAGCACATTACAAATATTAATGCACAAGTAGCAGTCAGCAGCACATCAGGAATGCACTAGGAAAACCACCTCTGGAAAATAAATCCACTTCTTAAATGCAGATTCAATTCTACTCCACTTACAGCCACTTCTCCTTTTTCCATGAAGAAAAGTGGAAAACAGGCAAGTCTAGCAGTGTGTCCCTCAAGCCATCAAGTTTGAATATAACTCATTGTTACCAATTTCTCTTTAAACAGCTTTGTTCAAGCACCTAAGGAAAATGACCACTATATAATATAAAAAGAAAGTAACGGCCTGTGTAGCATCCAAGGCTGATCAATATTTTTTAGGTTATCTGTCAAAACAATTAT
This sequence comes from Ibycter americanus, assembly GCA_035590275.1. Classification (NCBI taxonomy): domain Eukaryota; kingdom Metazoa; phylum Chordata; class Aves; order Falconiformes; family Falconidae; genus Ibycter; species Ibycter americanus. Next base: position 48,793,468 of record JAVJGI010000060.1, on the reverse strand, counting down.
TTAAACTTCATCTACAGGTCACCTGTTGGCTGGCTGCAATTAATAGAACAAAAGACCAACATCCTCTCTATCTGAAACCCCTTCTGACAATGGGACAATCCACTTTGCCTTAGCAACAATCTCTGATTTGTTCCAAACTTTAAGGTTATGCACAGTGCAATGCAGAAATCTCAGGCTCATGCACAAAGACATGAATCATGACACCGAAACCCAGATTCAGAGTTTTAAGATAAACAATTTACCGGGGGAAAATTAGACGTTTGGTATGTATTTGTTTGTGATTTTCCAGATGCAGTCTTAGCGACTCAGCATAAACAACCTGCCACAATTAGCTTCTGGTAATAAACCTAGTTCCTTCTCCTAAACCTATATGTTTGTCTTATTCTGTATTGACTTTCAGCTATATAGTCCTCATCCACACCCAGCTTTCATTAAAAACTAATGCACAATTCCACCACAGTAAAAAAAGAAAAACAAATGCTCATGCCATCAGGACATCACTAACTTTGGATTAAAGCCTCTCACATTTGGTCATTTGTTTGAAAAGGGATTGAGAGAGGAAGGTTAAGTAAAGGTGAAGGTAGATCACCCCAGTGATCAGAGCAGATTCACATTCCTTACTCACCCACCGCAAGTACTTCAAAATACAGTATTCTGACCTCCAGCCTACACACTATTCTGGGGCAGGTATCCCTCTACTTATCCAATTGATAGTGCTGAAAAAAAATGCAGAATACATAGGAACCCTGCCTCTCCCTATGCACACATTTAGTTCTAAAGTTAAAAGATATGCATTAGCAGAAGAGCTGTAAAGAGTTCAATTTCCTTTATAAAAAAAAATTGTTTTTTAGAGCTGAAGACACTGCATATCATAATGGAGAGAAAATACTGATTAGGATGAAGACTGGTTAGATATTTTCATCTGTGATATTTTATCAGTGATGTATCCTCAAAACCACAGTCTGAAAGAAACTAATAATTGGCAAGTTCATAAGAAAAGATAGCTTGAGGAGGGATAGAATAATAGTTGAATCTCTATTAGAAAGCGACACTTGGTTCTATTTCAGGAGAGCACTGACAACCTTTCCTACTTACTACCTCAATATTGATTCTCCAATAAAAATGAAACATTTATGTTTTTATTTTAAATTATATGCTCTTACAAAAAACATACATATAGACATACATACACACACATTTATATACACACACATAAATTTATACAAGCATCCATTCTTCTATGTTCAACCCTATATTGAACAGTGTGGGATTGCAGTACTACAAAACATGTTTGCCAGGAAAGATAGGAGGAATAATACAGCCAGAAGGAAAATCCACTTTTTAGCAAGTGATTGTCAGATAAAAATGCTGACAGTTCTCTGAAAGATATCTCCTTTCCTGACTGAGCAGCTGAGTACTTCAGTCACAACCTTGCTCCTAAACTTTTCCCTTTCCATCATTTGGATTGTTTATTTACTCTGGTGGATACTGCATAGCACAGTTTTAAATAATTGCTCCATAAGCTAAATAACATTTGATCAATCACTAAATTTTCATAACATTTCCGCTTGTTGTATGTATTATTTGACCCTTTTTTCATTGAGTTGTCTAACTACATTCTTCTTAAGAGTGCCCACAGCAAATTGTGTTTAAAAGCTTGAAACTGAAGTTTCTGCAGGCTTTTCTAGAGACACAGTGCTTTTTTGGCTATATCCTAAGATCTCATGAAGGAAGATAGTTGATTCATATCTCCAAATGGATTCATTCACATCTCCAAAGGGATACATTAATATGTATCCCCAAATGCTATGTGATATCTTTCCCTGCTAAGCATGCAGTCTCTGTAATAAATAAAAAAAAGTAATCTACCAGTCCTGAACAATGATCAAATACAATGTTTGATGCTCAGATACACAGCAAGCACATCAAAAGCATTTATATTTTTCAACAGATTATTGCAATAGCTAACACAAAAAGAAGTAAGAAATTTGACTTCAATAACAGTAAAACCCAACTAATGAAGTGTTGCCACGTATGATTTTTTTTTTTTTTCCTTGTATCAGCACTCATATTTTCTGGGTGCATGCATTAGAAAAAGAAGATAAGACCTTATACTTTGAACTCATAATGAAAAAGGAGCTAATTATTTCAAACAGATAGCTTGAATTAGATACTTCTATGATCTACGTACATTTAATGTTACCCATCCATTAACCTAGTCAACCTGGATGGGTTTTGTACTCACTTTTGAAAATCATTGGAATTTTGATACTAACTGAGCATTTTCTAGAGCAGGACAAATAACAGGAATTTATTAAAAAGTTGCAGTGAAAAGTGCCTGAAGTTTGCACTGTTTGTGTGTATCTATGTATATGCAGATGTATGTATATTACTGTTAGCACATGGCTTCACTTTTTATGAGATAGATAGGCAGCAGCTGCAAGTTTGCCTTCAGATTATTCTCAGTTTACTTCAGATTGAGATTTATGTGATTTGATCATCATTTACATGGAGGCAACAGAAACAATGAGCACTGTATTGTTACAGCACGAACAGACTGAAATAATGAAGGCCACCTTCTTCAGAAACATTATTTCTGCTTTTATTTATGTTGTTAATGCCAGATCCTGAGAAGGATTTAACTCCATAAAACAGGGTGAGGGGGAGCTTTTGAGATCTTTAACACTGTAATCCAAAGCCGTTCACTCACTGACCTCTTCATTTCCCAAAACTAATTCTTGTCTGATCAAAAATTCCAGCATAGTTATGGTTTACACTTCTGGGAATTTCCAGAATTGCTGCAGGATGAAAAATTAGTTGTTTATCTCCTTCTTGAGCCTTTTGGGGATCCAGAAAATAGCTAGAGCAGTAACTAAAATGTAGATGGAGCTCAGAATAAATGGCATAAATATACCTACAAAATTGGGAACCTCAAAGTACGGTTTTGGTGGCTTTACTTTTAAAACATGCTTGGAGGGAGAGGAAATAGAGAAGCAGTGGAGCTATCTCATCCTTATTTTCTGGTCTTGCTTAATAAGATAAGCAGGGAGTTTTACATGGCTGCATCATATACTAGACAAAGATGTTTACCCTCAAAAAAGTTTAGTGCCCTTAGTCTGTGGATGAAGGAGCTTCCTGTTGCCAGCATGGTAGTTGATGCTCAAACTCTGTTCAGTAGGAACTATGCAGCAATAGCCATTCTTTCATTCCTCCCAGTACTATAGGTATGATAAAATAGATCCAACATAGCCAACTCAAAACATTGTGCAAGAATGCAAATTCGGTTAATATATGTACCTATTTTCTAAATCAAAACATTTTTAATCTGTTCATTTCACTTTTTTCCCAGTCCCTAACTTTGATCTAAATTCCATACTAATTTATGCAGATAATGAATCTCATAATAAATGTAATATTTAACTAATTACATCACAGGTTCTGACACAATTTCTGTCTTGTGGAAAATAACACACAATATAATAGTGGAGGGAAAAAAAATGACCACACTTCTTTTATTCTTTTTTGCTGTCATTCCTGTTGTCAATTTCTACCATATGGAATTGCTGCATTAAAGGTATCCAGTAACCACGTCCAATACCTGTGTTCAGTTTGGACCCACCAGGGCAAGAAAGATACTCACAACTGGAAAAAGTGACAGAACACCAAAACATTAGCAACAGAAGAGTAATGTAACAGCAGTGGCTAAGGAAATTGGGTTTGTGCAGACCAGAGAGGAGACAAAGGGTTTAATTGCTATTGTCATCTAAGTGGTGATTAAGAATCAGACTTTTCAGAGAGGTGCACAGCAGAAGAAAGTGAGGAAACAGCATGAGTTGCAGCAGGGGAAATTCCAGATGGATACCAGAAAAATTTTCGCACTGCAGGTGGTTAAGCAGGGGTGCAGGTTGCGCTAACAGGCTGGGAATCACAGAAGTACTCAGAGCTCAGTGGGACAAGGCTCTGAGCAGCCTGACCCAACTTCAGAGTTGAACCTGCCTTGAGTCGTTGGTAGAAGTAGGTAATCACCAGAGGTGCCTCACAACATAAATTATTTTTCACATCTATGTACAGCCTTTAGTCTTACTCAAATATATGAAGAAGCATGATGTTGATACCTTAAAAAACAAGGTATTTTCTCTGGGATGCAGGCTCTGATGCCAGAAGATACTGATCACATTAATTAACTGCTGCTGCCCACAGCTACTTTTTTATCCTTTCAGTCTTTTTGGATACTACTGTGTTATAAAGTGTTTTTAGAGAAGGTTATGATATCATGTCTCAAATATTCTGAGTGACAATGAGACTAACACCCAGAGAAATTACTCCAAAGTTTAATTATCCTTGCTATTAGGAAATTGCATCTGCTTTCAAAATTGAATTTATCCAACTTAAATTTAAATTTCATGCCTTCTCCTCCAAGACAGAAAATCTTCAATATCTTATTTCTTCTTCATGCAGAAAGATTTAAGCACAACAGCTCTTAATTTTCCCTTGGATTCATCAGCTAGAAATCCTTAAACTTCTTAGCATACAGTTGTTTTCCAGTTCCAGGACCACTTTTGTGACCAGACTTCAAACTTCCTCCAACATTTCCATTCTCTTCTTGGCACACAGACATGAGAACCTAGTACTACTCAGCTTGAATTATTACTATAATTAATAATAAAAAGTAGATTAACCTGGTTTGATTATGCTGGCTCAATGCAAAATCTCTTTCCTGTTTCTTAATATTCCATTCATTTTGTATATTCAGGCAAAAAGCTCATCCTTTTCATCCTAGCAGCTGATGTCAAAACTGCTTGCTAAAACAGTTAACCCATAAAGCTGTGATTACTACTTGCACTTCACATTCTGTAAAGCATGTTTTTGGACAGTAACCATGTGATTCAGGTCATGCTGTAATGACATGGCTACCTTATTAATCACTGCCCTGTCTGTATCTATATTGCTTGCCAGCTTAGCCAATGATTATGAAGACAGTCGACAAAACTAGTACCTTGCTCTGGATCACAAAGCAATCTGCTGGAACTATTCCCACTCACAGATGTCTCTCCAACCGTATCTACATATTCACAGTTGAACTGAGCCTGTTTATAATCTGTCTAATGTGGCCCACAATAATCCCATAAAAGGCAAGTTTGCTGATCAGGATATTATGTAGTAGAAAAAAGAATTCTTGAGGAAATCAAATATGCTATATTATGGCCTTTATAAAAATTATATTTATCTAGTTGTTTTGAAATTTTATTGATAAAACATACGAGGTTTACCAGACAAGACCTATTTCTGAATTGATTGACCTCAACCGCATTTTAGCTCCAACTGATAGAACGAGAAATAAACCATGTGATCATTTTGCTTAGATAAGACATTTTAAAGACCCTTCTCTTTGTTTTAAATACTGGAAAGTTATTGCAAGTCTTGAAGTCATTTGCATTTTCTCCTTTGTCTTTCTTCCCTTTCAACTGCTAAAGAGGTATTTTCCAAATGGTATTCCACACTACAAAAACTGTTTGAGTCCATGCTCACCTGCCAGCAATCTTTGACTCAGTTTTGACCTTCAACAGTATTATAAGTTTAAAGGAATGAAATAGATTAGAAGTTTTTACAAACAGAAATATTACACAGAAATTGTATGTAATTTTGACAATGTCAGCAGATAATGAGAGCAATGGAAAACATTCTTCAATCGCTCCTGGATTCCCTCTGTGTTAAATTTGAGGAAGCAGGCCCCAGTCCTAATAAATACTGGTTTAGTGAACCATTTTGAACATCCACCATTTTTCATCCATAATTTACAAAATAAGTACTTCAAGACAGCAGTTGCACCAACTGGTTAGGCATAAGTTCCAGTGATGCTTGATTTGCTCAGCAGCTCCAGTGGAAAATATGTACAAAGATATAATTAAAAATATGGGAAAACTGTACTTCTCATAACATCCTGTAATTCTTAATTTAACTCCATGTTACATTAGCATTTTTTAGTCAAACTGCTGTTAAAAAGCAAAGTCACTCACTGCCAAAAAACTATTTTGTTTTTACTGAAAGTAGTGCTTTATAATAATAACAGATCACGAGCATGCACTGTTGGAAATGTCGTATTTAATTTTTATTACATTTTAAACTGTTTGCACATTACCTAAAACATTGCTTCCTTGAAACTTCATGGTGAATCCTGAGCAATTTCTAAACCAAAATAACAATCTGCATATATCACTTGCACAATGCCTCCAGAAAGGAGTCACACACTTTGCCATACAGCCATGTAATAATTAGAACATGCAAAAAATTCTCTCAGGCTCTGCAGTTCTTGGATATCCACACTTGTTCCTTCTCTCTCTTTCTCACAGGCCCCCATTCCTTAGCTCCTCTCTACATTCTGATTTTGTCCTGAGTTTACAAACAGAGCAGGAAAGTATCTCTCCAAGGATAATACATTTAGAAAAAAACTAGCTTCCATGGTAAATACCCATCCATAATGTATCTCCTGGCACCAGATGCTGTTTAGCAGAGATGTCCTACACTAAGATGAAGAAGGAGTTGGAGGGAAAAAAAGTAAAGATCTGCAGACTTTCAAAGCAACTGAGCTTTTCCTGGTATATCTACAGTATGCTATATAGCTGCAGCCTCATTGTTAGATGAGACAGTAGTAGTAGCAGATTTTCAGCATTTTTTCATAGATGGTGAAAGGCTATCACAAATAATTTGGATTTTTGGCAGTGGATAACTATGGACTCTCCCTGGTGCAAACCAGACATATAATTCCTACGTGACAAAATTAAGCAACCCTTTCTACACTTTGGATCCAGCAATCAAAACTGTGCAACTGAAAAACTTTGACAATTACACACAGGACAAAGTCATGAAAAAGACAGAAAGAAAAAATCAAATATATCTCCATTAGAAATTACCATTAAAAACTTCAGCCAGTTAGCTGAAGTAAGGCAAGGGGAAAAGTAAAATAAGCAAATAAATAAAAGAGGAAAATTGAAAACTAATTAAAATGTTTCATGGCAATAAAACTAATTGCTACTGTAAAACTATTTGCCAAGTCACTCTGAAAAACCTCAAAATACTACAGTAACTCGGAAGCATAACTAGTTTTTTTGAAGTAAAATCCCATTTAATTGGTTCTCAGCCTTCCAATCTAACCACTTTGAGGTTAAATGACTCAGCCACTTGTAACAGAGACTGTGTAATCAGAACAGTTATGTGCAGTTGACCTTACTCCTGTTAACAGAGAGACTCAATTAATTGCTTGCTGTTTTAACTGGGCATTTCACCTTACCTTCACCTTTTCCAAAGAGGTGGAAAAACTCTATACCTTAACAACCTTTGGTTTTGAGAGCATACATAGAAATATTTATCTACCAAATAGGAAGCTAGCATGATCTAGGAAGGAGAGTATCTGGGCTTCTACGCTTAAATCAACAACAGTAATACATTCACTGTTTCATTAACTATTATGCTGTAGCATAGGAACCATATTTCATTTTTACTGTAGCTGCCCAAATATTCTACTCTGTAATGGAAATAAAATATGACTGACTTCTGTTGCAACAGACAACAGAGGGAAAGGCACAGAAAACTGCAAAATGTAAACAACTGCTTGAAAATCATTCTCAGGTTGCCATATGAGCGACTAGGTAGAAATCAATTTAATCTATACATAAACTATTAGTATGATTCTTAAAACTATGCTAATTTTTTAAGAAGCTTACATGCTGCAGGATGGGACTTCCATACCTTCTTTGATTCTGGGATTAGACCTGCGTTCAGTGGCAACTCTTCTAAGCATACAAAATTCAACAGTCAGTCACTGTCCCAAGATACCAATCATGACTACACTCTACACATCGCGCAAAAATTTTCAAACATTATTGCTTTCTGATGGGGTTCCAGAAAGCTTTTCCAGCTATATAACACTACCACAATTATTGAAAAAATTATTGGATGCATATTTACATGCTAAAAATATCAATGACTTAGGAAACAAAATATTATCTCAAAAGAAATTTAGAAGAAGCCTGGTTGTTACATTTTCTCTACTGGAGACCAAGTTTAGCATCTCAGATAGGATTAATACAATATTTAGGAAACAAAATTGTGATTCTGAAGTATCTGAAGTTTTTGTCTCTCTTTGAGATCACCTAAAGTCCATAAGCACATTGCTTTTTACATTTTTTTAAACGCTACTTCAAGCACCTGTTGAGAAAATTTCTTCCTTGATATTTCTGAGTAGCTTGATAAGCCTTTTGGATGAGTTCAGTCTATTGTAGTCAGTGCACAGAATGTAACAGACAATTAAAGTGGTATGAATCATCTTTTGGTGGAAAATCTCCCTCCTCCTTGACTACAAAGGAAGCCAGACATCAGCTTAGTCTAGCCATCTTCATATTAAATGACTAAAGACAAACTGCATAACAATATTGTTTCATCTACCTTATAAGTATCTGTAGGAGATTATATTTTTTTAATAACACAGGAAAGCAAGTAAAGTACTAATGGTAAGGGAAAGAGAAGAGCAATGACAATATAATGTATACTTTTAAAATAGTTGTAATACACTTTTTTAGTAAAAAATCATTTAAGAATAGAAACATTATGTCAATGTAAATTCACAGAAAAACAAACCACAGACAAACAGACAAGCCAACAATTTAGAAAATTTCTACAGATGCCAATAGAAGTCTTAACTTTGGCATCATTTGTAATATTTTTTGTAAAATAGCGCTGCATGCAATAGAAATACTTTTTCTGTATTTATGACAGAGAAAATGAAAATCGATTAATTTACAGCTAATAAAAGGTAAAGACAGAGGCTTAACTAAGAAACTATTTTGCATCTCTATTCATAGCTGCTAAAAAAACCCTAGGACATAATCTCAAAGATCTCTATGTGCTCAGTAAGCACATAAAGAAATAAATTATTCCCAGACTGTATAACATTAAATTCACTGGAACTTTTATACCGTTATATGATAAAATTACATTTCAGAAATAGAGACTGATGCTGAGGATAACTTATTTATGAAATCAAAAACTTAGAATTTGTTATAATAGAATACAGAAAAAAAATTCAGAACTAATATTAGCAAGACAAAAAGTAGGAGAGTTACCTACATATTTTAAACCAACAGTTATGAAATGCCATTTGCAAAAGTTACAAGATATGATTAAAAAACCCAACAGTAATAAGACAATTGGACACATCTAAAAGCTCTCACAATGAAAAGAAACCAACCTAAGGTGGGGGGTGGGGTTGGTGGTTTTTCCCCCCCACAACTTCTGCTTTTAGCTTAGGTAGCATAGGGGGGAAAAAAGCCCACAATTAACTGCAGGTGTCCACCTGCAGATGAATTCAGGCTGAATTGACCGTAGATTGGCTACTGTGACAGAAATCTTTGTAATACCAGGAGTTATGACCTGCTTATGAAGATTTGGCAAAGAGCAGCAATGGGAAATTTAATAGGGAGTATTTTTCCACAACATATTATTTCTCAAAACCCGATCTTCTATGTCAGCAGGTCATCAAGCATTGTGCTCCATTTGATATTAATTGCCTTATCCTCTACTTGTTTGTTTTCACAGATAGCATAAGGGACGCTGCACGATAACTGAGGATATTGCTCTAAGAGACTTTGATCACTTGAGCAGGCATGAAAGAACTTTGAGGAGTCTGTCAAGGATAAAACAGTGGCCTGTGTTGGTTTTTGCCATGAGATTTTTAGGATTCTGAGCTGCAAGACACTTCCTCTCTTGTACGATGACAAATATGTTCATTTAAAAAATTAGAACGGGAAGATGAAATAAATCAGGTGTCACCAACAGTGAACAGCACGAATGAGTAAAATATCTATAGTTACAGATGATTTTTCCCTTCACACAGAGCAGTTTACAAGCTTTTTACATAGTGCTCCCCTTCTCTGCGAAGGCCAATCTGCTCTCCCTCTCTTCCCCAACACACAGCCTCAGGGCTTGGTCTGCACACTTGCTTCCCAGCTCTTCCCACGCTACAATCCGCTCTGGTTATTCCACCCAAAATGAATTCTTCAGCCTCAGGCAGCAGCAAAACCAGCCCTAGCCCCATCCAGCCTGTCAAACCCAATCCTGTGTGACAGTTTCCTGCAGAAGGGCCCTGTCACCTTTTTCTCCAAGTAATGATATGCTGCTCAGAATATTGCTAGAAAAGGGAGAGACTGGCAGAAGAGGTATCAAGGGAGAGGAAAAGGATGAATTAAACTTCACAGACACCTTTTACACACTCTTGAGGACGCATTCCTTGCTCTCCTCCCTCTACCCATGAGGCAAAAGTTCAAACAAGTTAATTATCATATTTGTATCTTTATTATATTTTTCAGAGTGGATCCATGTTAGAACAAGGTGAATTCTAGTTTTACTAAATCTCGAAATGTTTGTGCCAGTCTTATATGTCTTTTAACCCATTAATTCATTGCTTTATTTTTAAAAAGCTTTCTTTTTTTGCAAGTTTTCTAGAAAAAAAGAAGAAAGTCCCCTCACAGAAAACAGTCAGAAGGATAGCAAAAAGAAAATGCAAGCCAGAAGAACTGATGATACAGGCTTGTGCCAGAAACTAATATGGAAGAAAATAATTCTCAAGTTTTTAGTGGCTGGAAATGTTTGCAGTATTAGCAGCATGAAAACCTGGAAGTCAAGAAATCCAAGATATGGTGTGGGATTAACCAAACTTTTCAGAAATCCTATTTGCTCTACTATCGAATCTTTTAAATATGTGGTTCACATATTATTCTGTATATTTTGGACAGTACTGAAATTCTGAAGTATGTTGACACTCAGTGTATGTATTGGGCCTTGCTGACACAGAATATCAATTAGAAGCACAAAAAGATTAACTCAGCTAATTCAAACTTGGTATTATTGTCTTTGCCGTTCTAAACTTAAGCTTTTATATTGTCATGAGAAGTGCATACGCAAAACAGGTTTGAAACACAAACTTTAATGCAGCTAGGTTTGAGAGAAGCCCTTTCACACCTTTACCTTAAGAAAGCAACAACACTGCAAATTACTGGGGTTATAAAAAGCCCAATATCAAGACCAAAAATTGTGGGAAATCATACAGATCTTTGCAACATTGGTGCCTACTGCATCACAAATTTAATCATTTAGAACAATCTAACATTTTCATTTTTATTCTTTTAGTAATATTCTACCATCCATTCCTGATAAGTATTTGTTGCAGACAAAGATCATAAAATATATACTGGAATATATTCAAGCTGTATGATGTAGTGTTTTGAGATACTAACTGTATACTTCTGGCTCAAAATCTAAAGATAGCTTTTGCATATATGCTCCAAATGATACATAACTACAGAAACAGTTACTAACATGGTTCCTTAAAACTCAGGCTGGCAATATGTTTAGTAAGCGGTATAGTAGTAGGGCTGTTGGAGCCATGGTGCGAGTATAACCTTACTTCTCTGAAGGAAACTGCATGAGTATAGAAAGGTGCCTATGAGTTTTGGCTAAAGGATGGTATAATTCAGAAACTTCAGGATTAGGCCATGTTTCTTTTTAACTGAGAAACAGCAATACTAAGACTTAGCACTTATGTCACTCTCTGTACATTCAAAGCACTGACAATTCTACCAACATTCATGATTTATAGTGTTTGATAAAAAGCTACCCATGCACTCACCTCTGCTGTGCAAGTCTGCTGTGCAGACATTATGCAATGGGACTAGTCTTTACAAAAGGATAATTGGAGCATAATCAAAATGTTATTTTTAAAAAAATAGTTGTCACATTTGGAACAGAAGATACTTCCCTGCTTTAAGTTGTGATCAGTTCAAGTTGTCAAGATGAGTCACCAGCAGCAAAACAACTAGCAACAGGCAAAGAGTACTCTGCAGGTAAGAATGTTTGCAATATAAATCTGTCGTATAGGAACAAACTGGGAATCCCTCAAATTCCTGCTTGTTTGTCAACTCTGAAGCGGAAAAAACAAAAGCTGTTCTTCCTGTAGATTTTCACAAGCATGTCTTTGCTAGGATCAGGCAGCATTAACTCTTTGAATACAGCGAATAGCAAGTACCCCTGACCCCTAAACCCCCCCAAGAGTCATCTCAATTCATTCACAGGGGTGAGGAAGGTCTGCAGATGTGTCTCCACAAAGGACAACACTTACAACCTTCACAGCTGGGTTAGTCCAACCAACACATTCACTATGTGAAATAATAAATGTTTTTTTAAATGTTCTTTTTTGTACTTTTATTTCAAAAAGAAAGTATGGGAAATTATACGTAAAAGGAATAGTTGAAATACCTCCCCAATATCATTATATGTTGTCTTCATTTGAGAGAGAATTGTACATTACACATTTTATACAGACCTCTTTAACCCATCGGCAATTAGTTTATACATTAAGTGCGACTGCAACAAAGTCACTGCTGGTTGAAACACCTTGGAGAATGCTGTGGCTAATTTGTGCTCTTTTTCAAATCCTATGTTTTAAAAAGATAACTGCATCATTTCAGGATTTTCTTCATGTGTGTTGTGGTCTAACCTCAGCTGGCAACTAAGCCCCACATAGCTGCTCACTCACTCCCCCTACAGTGGGATGGGGGAGAGGATCAGTAGAGTAAAAGTGAGAAAACTCCGTGAGTGGAAATAAAGACAGTTTAGTAGGTAGAGCAAAAGCTGCGCCCACAACCAAAGCAAAACAAGACATTCATTCACTACTTCCCATGGGCAGGCAGGTGTGCAGCCATCTCCAGCACAGCAGGGCTCCATCACACATAACAGTTACTTGGGAAGACAAACACCATCACTCCTAACATCCCCCCCTTTCTCCTTCTTCCCCCAGCTTATACATACTCAGCATGACGTTCTGCAGTATGGAATACCTCTTTGGCTAGTTCAGGTCAGCTGCCCTGGCTGTGTCCCCTCCCAGCTTCCCGTGCCCCTCCAGCCCTCTCGCTGGCAGGGCCTGAGAAACTGAAAAGTCCTTGACTTAGTACAAACATTACCCAGCAACAACCCAAAACCTTGGCGTGCCACCAACATTGTCCTCACACCCAATCCAAAACACAACACTGCACCAGCTACTAAGAAGAAAATTAACTCCATCCCCGCTGAGACAAGGACAATATGGTCTCTACCATAAAAAAATGTAGCCTGCACACCTGTCCTGAATTTGAAGGCAAGAATCTAAAGCAGATTCCAGGCTAGGCATCTCAGGGAAACTTGACACAGTCTGGACTGAATTTCTGTAATGCAAGCAAGTTTTTAGTGACATATGCCATCGTCTTTGCGCAATTGCGTGACTTCATAGCTTATTCACCAGATTTCATTCTTCGTTTGTTTGTTTGATAAACTTTAGGGTCAATGAGGAGAGGAAATAATCTTGAGTCTGAGTTTCTGCACATGACAAGCTTTGTATGTATATGCTAGCAGTGCCTCCACCACAGGGAGTTTCTCCTTACAGCCCTACAAAACTGCAAGATATGTTAGCTGGTTGATGATATCCTCATGATTGCTACTAGTGAGCACCAAATATAAGACAACTAAAGTTACTCTAACTTCCAGTAAAAGAAGGATCAAATCATTTTTTCTCTGTCAGGAGCTAGAAAGGAAAACATGGGCAGCTGCCATGAAACAACTGTTTGGTAATGCACCTGTAGGCCTGATACTTCAGGTCATAACATTTCACTTATTTAACTTGATATTGAGTCTAGTAAGTTGTGATTGATTAAAATACAACTTGGCATCCTACCTTCATTTCAAGATTCTAATGAATGCTCATTTGTTGCAATTTTTTTTCACCAGGTAATCACAATTATTCTTCAAGTGTTAATAATATTTTCACATTTGAAGTTGTCCAACACCCTTTAAATTTTTCCTCAAGACCAAATTTGATGTACAGAATAGGGCCAAATGGAAAAACTTGCACTGTCCGTGTTTATGCATGACAAATTCTGTGTATGACTGTGGAAAAGCTCCCCTCTCTCAAGACATGGATGACAAAAACTTAAATTCATTTTACATCCTGAGAATTGTTAGCCAATCCAAAGGCAGATGCAAGATCTTTTTTCTTTTACACACCTACACACTGCCATCACCATGACCACTTTCTGAATAATTTAATGCTGTTTGAGAAAATATTAAACAGGGGAAAAAAAACCTTTGCACTCCCCTCACGTCATCTCTAGCAGTCATTCACCATTTCTTTAAACTTTCTCCCCTCTTCTGCTCCACTAGCTTATATTTCCTGGTCTAAACCTTGGGTGAACTGGAAGAAATGGTTGTTTTAGCCAGAGGAAAACCTGGCTTTAAAAAAAAAAAAGCAAAGCAGAAGTGTAAAAAACAAAATCACAATGTAACCTAAAGAAGTAGCGTAACTATTGTTTGTGAGAGCGTGAAATTAGGAAACTGGTGACAGATATCTCTCTTATTGACTTTCTTGTTTTGGCACATTGAAATGGGTAACTTGTTTGAATTTAGAACATAGGAGTCTAAGTAGAAAATTTTAAAAAGGTCAGATTGACTAGCGGGAAGCCTATTTAACAGCATATGACCCAAATAAACAATAAAACTTATAAACTCAATAATCATAAACCAAGAACTATGAATTCATTTGAACAGTCACAAGAAAGGAAACACATAAAAAAAGTCTTCAGACCCCTAATAGCTCAGGGCTGGTCCATCCAGCTGGCAGTTGGCTGAGTAAATAAATTCCTAACAGTCTTGGTTGGCAGATCTCAGGTCACATTTGTTCTTTTAAATATTCTCAACTTTGACAAGATGGTCTGTAGTCCAGTCATTGCCAGTCAAGAGAATTGTAACTATAATCATAAAAGTAACAAATATTTCACAGCTTATGGAAAATCCCAACCTACCTTCATAAAATGCTAAATATAAGTAAGAAGAAAGTATATACATTACATTTAAGAGTACTTGCAACAGTGTTCACTCAAGAACAATTTTGTAAGCTACAGTAACAGCTCATAATTGTATTATGAACACAACTGTATTTTTTCTTTTCTTAAAATATTAATGACATCAAGACATTGGTTTTGGAGATAAGGTGGAAAGAGAGAATAAAAACTTGTATAAACTAGATTTTTTACTGCCAAGTTCATTCATGAATAAATGAGTTTTAGATTGCTGGAAGCAGTTCAATGAGACATCACGTACCTTCCAGAAAAATTTTAGACTGTAAGTATCTCAATGAGACAGACACACTGTTCTCCACAACTGCTGAATCACAATTTCATCATTCATGTAGTGGAGTAGAAAATGTAAGAATGAAATTGAAAGAACTTCTCCATTTCAGTACAACAAGCCCTAAAAAGCATAATAAATTCTGGAAATAAAATTAGCTATATAAACACTAGTGTGTACTTTGTATTTAATGTTTTTTTATTATGCCTGGAAATGCACCCCTGTACTTAACTGATGTGTTTATAATCATACATAATTTAGAAAGTACTAACATAGTTCAAATTAAATTTTATAAAATGAGCAGTGGTACTGGATGCCCAGCTTAAGACACCTGAGGGCCTTATTATTTCCTTGGTTAAGAGGTCCTTTTCTACCTATTTCAAAGCAGGTACAAAAGTCATTCAGTATATAGAAAAATTTTGCACTTGTCAACTTATATCTATGTGAAGGACCCTTAATGGTGAGCTATACATAAGCTGTAGATGATTATATCCCTCAGTCTTGCATTTGTGAATTGGCATGATCTCTGAAGTGTACAATGAACGGCAAAGACAAGAATGGGATAATTATTAGGTCTTTGATTAGCCAGAGATATCATCTCCTTTGCCTTCAGAAAATGCTATAGGACCTTTCTGGAATGCTTTACAAGCAAACACATTATTTGCTTTCTTATAGGATGCTGCCAGTCCCAACCCACAAATTTTACTCCCTGGCTTGACCTTGTACCTGCCTCACCCATGGAGACTTGTCTAGCAATCTGGACTCTCAGCTGTCCTGGGACTGGTACCACACTGCTTTTCATAGAATCATAGAACATCTCAAGTTGGAAGGGACCCATAAGGATCATCAAGTTGAACTCCCTGCTCCTTGCAAGACTACCTAAAACTAAGCAATATAACTAAGAGCATCGTCCAGATGCTCCTTGAAATTTGACATGCTTCGTGCTGTGACCACTTCCCTGGGGAGTCTGTTCCAGTGACCGACGACCCTTCCAGTGAAGAACCTTTTCCTAATGTCCAATCTGAACTTCCCCTGAAGCAGCTTCATTCCATTTCCTTGCGTCCTATTGCCGTTCACCAGAGAGAGAACATCAGCATCTCCCCCTCCACTGCGCTCCTTGAGGAAGCTGTAGACTGTGATAAGGTCACCCCTCAGCCTTCTCTTTTCCAAGTTGAACACCATAAGTGACCTCAGCTACCCCTCATAGTCTTGCCCTCAAGGCCTTTCACCATCTTGGTTGCCCTCCTCTGGGCACACTATAATAGTTTGATGTCCTTCTTATATTGAGGTGCCCAAAACTGCACACAGTACTCAAGGTGGGGCCGAACCAGTGCAGTGTAGAGTGGGACAGTCACCTCCTCAACCAGCCAGCTGTGCTGTGCTTGATGCACCCCAGGACATGGTTGGCCCTTTTGGCTGCCAGGACACATTGTTGACTCATATTCAGCTTGCCATCAACCCAGACCCCCAGAACTCTTTCCATGGGGCTGCTTTCCAGCCTCTTGTCCCCCAATTTGTATGTATAACCAGGATCACCCCATCCCAGCTGGAGAATCCAGCACTTGCTTTTGTTATATTTCATATGGCTGGTGATTGCCCAGCTCTCTAGTCTATCCAGATGTTTCTGTAAGGCCTCTCTACCCTTGAGGGAGTCCACAGCTCCTCCATGTTGCAGGATTACATTCCCATACAAGAAATGCATACACTCATTTGAGAGGAGTGAGCAGGGCCTCACATATTCTTTTAAAAGAACTATTAATGACACAAAATATTTTTTCCAGGGGCTGCAGGCCTGTCCCCTAGGGGGTGAGGGACTGCCCTGCCACCCCACTGTCCCCTGCTCCCTGTGTCCCTTCTCTTCTTGCCTGCTCCTGTTACTCCCTGAGGGTTTTCTGTTGCAACTCTTTAAGCTGTCAGGCCACCCACTAAGCCAGAATGCCTTTGTCTTAATTCATATAGCAGTAAAGCACTACAAAGACCTGATTAGCATTGACAAAGTGTCTTCAACATAACTAAAATTATTTTTTAATTACTTTAATTAAACAAATGCAAATTCCCAAATGTAGATGAATTTAAACCAGTTTAACAAAGCTCTAGTTCATTTCCATGCATGTTCTTGATTCTTCTCTGTGTCACAGAAACAGGTATCCCTTGAGGATGGCAAATAAATGAAGGCTTCTGTGTATCGAGTAAAACAATTGCATCTCTAAGATCATTCCAAAAACTAGATGAGCAGCTCAGGACAAGAAAGGAAATTACTATTTGAGGAAGAAAGAGGAAGCCTCACAGGTTTTGACACCTGTGCCAGGCAATGAGCAACCACATGCTAAAAGCTGTACAATCTAACCCTTCAGTGGGCGGGAGACTAGGCTTCAGTAAACCGCGGGATGGAAGGGATAGATGAACAGAAGTGTTGCCTAAAGTCCCGAATTACCAAACTCTGATTTAGTTAAACAGGAATGTGCACAAAGTTCAGGTCAAGCTGACCAACCCTCTCAAGTCCTTAAATGACCCACCTCTCGAGTACCCACCATGTCAAGTCGTCAAAACTGATGAATGAAAGGACTTCCAATCAAAGGAGTCAATCTTGGGAGATAAAGAACAGACAATAAGAACACCCTTATGTGAATTATGCAGAATTTTGAGTGGGATTTTTAATTAGTACTGAGAGCAACAACTTCTGTAAAATGATAGTAACTTCTTAAACTGCTATAATTCAATACCTTGTAACTTCCTGACTGCACTCAGACAAACACAGTACTTGGTTAAATCAGTTTAAGCAAATCAGAGGTTTGGTTTTCTCTAGTTGGTGAGCGAAGTTAAAAGTGAACAACTTTACTAAAAACCAGAGCCTGTTATCTACCAAGTGCAGTTTCCTATTTGGCCATGATGAGGCATGATAATTATGGTAACCGCAGGGGAAGGAATGGGTCCTGACAGCCTCCTGCACCAATGCCTCTGTGTTCATCACCATTTGTGTAGAGCTTACCAACACTCTGTCTCAGATCACCAACCCACTCACTCACGCAGCTACATTCCCGCTTTTTTCCCGTACTCTGCTTCATTAAACCTCAAAAGGACTCTGACTGCAGGCCACAGTTGGGAAGTAGTTATGCATCTTTTTTTCTTCTTAATACAAGGAAGTTTAGAGTCTTACACTCACACTTCCAAAGTAGTTTCATTTCAGTTTACTTTTTCCTATGTGGAAGGGCAATTCTTGCTTTCTCTAACTTGGGTAGAGATTTGGTCTGAGAGTTCTCTCTGCCCCCTAAATGTGGGAGTGGGTATAATTTTACACTATTTACTGTAGCAATAAATGGCCGGCGTGGCCACAGGTGATTTAGCAGATCACACAACGCAATGAGACAGTTCTGAATAGGTTTTCTCGCTTTGAATAATACTTGCTGAAGTCAAATCCTGTAGGAATAAACAGATTTGACAGGTAACATATATACAATATCCTACCACACATACCTATTGTTTACACACGCATAACTGCATAGTGGATTTTTTACCAGCTGAAAAATCACATTAAGATATTGACTGTTTTCAAGTTTTTGTAAAACAGAGAATATAAAGCTACATTTAAATACTTAAAGAAACAAAGTAATCATATCATTAAAATTTTAAAATAAATTACCTAGTAAAAGCAAGGGTCAGCATAATAGTATGTTTCATTGAAATGGAAATTTCAGAGATATCTGCAATTAACCAGTATTGATATATAAGCTCACTTGTCAAAGTGACTCACTATTATTGGTATTACAGACCAAGTATACTTTTCACAATATATTCAACTGTGCAAATGCTAATAACTGTGTCTCTACCAGTAAAGTATAATCACATAAACAGGCCCACCAACATGCAGGGCTGAGGAATGACCTCCATATCCACAAACAAATTATGTGTCCAGCTCCATTCCCCTTGCACAAAAGACAGCACAAATGATTCTGTCCTGCCAGTTGTCTTTCTGGGAGTTTCTCATGTGACCCCCAAAGCAAGCACAAAGCCAGAGTACCAACACACCAACACACCCCTCCTCTGTAGCAAGGAAAAGAGCTCAAATGCAATATGTTCTGCTTTTCCTCAGGCGGAAGGCAATCCCTATAGGCCTCCTATCTGTTGGTACACACATGCTATCTCCAAAGATGAGCAAAAAGTAGGGAGGATGTTAGCAGGGGCTGTGACTTCTCTTCATCAAGTAGAAGCTCATGTACATGGAATATGACCAAGTATTTCATATCTTCTAAAATAAAAACAATGTAAGAAGGTTCCTCTTCTCTCTTGTTCTTGTTTTATTCCTGAAAAAATACATTATTCAAAACCTATTTACTTATTTACCTACACAGTTTTCTGACACTAATATCTGCTGACTACTATCTCTCAAAAAACTCAGTTGTGATTCCTTTCAGAGCCTCTGTCTGCTACCCCCTGCATCACCTTCTTCATGACTCCAAGCTATTTGGTAACATCCAACACCAAGAATTTTATCAAGAGCTCCACAAAATTTAATTGCAACTGAAAATGGGCACTTGATTTCTAAATAAAATTCTTGATAAATAATAGCAGCTTGCCTGCATTTAGTAAAAGGATTGAGCATGTGAAAATACTGAATTCTAACCAAGTCTTTAATGTGCAAAGGTGAAATGATGTCTCAAAAGAA
Source organism: Ibycter americanus (assembly GCA_035590275.1). Lineage (NCBI taxonomy): Eukaryota > Metazoa > Chordata > Aves > Falconiformes > Falconidae > Ibycter > Ibycter americanus. The sequence goes on along the minus strand of JAVJGI010000060.1, from coordinate 48,773,601 downwards.
GTCGTACTACCTAGCTTTGCTTGAATCATTTATGACTGTCCTTTCTTACTGTGTTTTATTACAAGGATTCTGATGAAAATATTTTCTTTTGCCATGCAATTTTTGTTTCCTTAGTTTCACTGCAGTAAATATCTTTTTTTCCATGTACCAGCAACTGCCTGTACTTTTCCCTCTTCCAAAGATGCTACTTATTGAGAGCTCGCATTTAAATCATCTTGTTTCTAATTTTGAGGTACAGTGGGATTCTGCTAGGTAGAATGTGAAACAAAAGGACATGCTAGAAACTGACAGACACTAAAAAAAAATATTTTGTAATACTGAAAATATTTGAAATTGAATTTCCAACTCAAAGATTTTCAACAGCATATGAAATCACCAGAATACACAGAAAAATGTAATTAGCAATGATACAAAGAAAAATGAACAAGTCTTTCGTTTTGTTAATTATAAAGGGATGGAGAAAACTGTCAATAGGAATTATGTCTCTACTCCTGAGAAATTAGCTGCTCTTTAAAAAATAAAAATCAAACATGAAATTACACGGGCCCATTACCCATGTGAACTTTGGCTGCTTAACTCCAAATCAGCAGATTTCTGCTGTTGATGCTAAAAGTCAAGGTCAATTTGCTTGCTTCCACAAAGAAATCAAGCCAATATGGTATTCTTTTCTAGGATAGATCAAGCTAATACAAACTAACTTACAGTACTTGGTTTAGTTCCCATAAAAATAAATGATAGAAAAACTTCCCCTGATGAAGCTAAGCCAAGACCAAGGCTGTAATTCCCATTTGAAATCCTTAGGACTAGAACAAAGAAACCTGTAGATAACTATAACCTTGCCTTCAAATGCAGCTTGAGATTTAAAGTTTAACCAACCAAGTCATGAATTTTAAAGAGTATGGTCTAGGTTGTTTTTTTCCTAGGATGCTCACCTTTGCATTCAGAAACTGGAAGGTGATTTTCAAGACAAACTTTGACAAAAATAAATCATATTAGTCCTGAAGCAGACTTCTTTGAAAGGAAATAAAGATACCTTTAATTGCTGCCATTTCAAAAGAAGAGAGTTTTAGACCTCCTGGGGATCTACCTGAACGATCCCCAGACAAGCAAATTACACTTGATTAACTTTGGCAACAGAATGGGAATACAGCGACATGTTACAGCATTTGAAACCAGACTTGCTAGTCAGTAATAAGCAGAGGAATTATTCCTTCACTATTATTTTAAGTATAACACAGTTGTTTTATTGTCATCCAACAACGTATCACAGTAGAGCATCTTTAAGGCAACCAGCCACCACCAATGCCTTTAAGAATGAAATTTGAATAAAACAAATATATTACTTTTCTGTGAAAATAACGTCTGTCATTACACCTTTCTTATAGTTAATTGCATTTCTAAATGTCTTGGCAAGAATTTCATAGTATAGAGCAGATTCATTAGGCAGCTTTAATAAGATCATTCAAGCATTTGTTCATATGAAAAGTTCATCCAAAAGCATCAAAATTCTAAGCCAATGTGAAGAGACTTATGATTAAGGCATACATTCAGGCATACCACTACTTTTTGTATTTATTCAGGTTGCCAACTTCACAGCAAATATATTAGTGTTCTTCTTGTATGTCACTTGCATTCAATCCCTGGAGTTAAACTAATCTGGCTAACATCCAGCTACAAATCACTTAGTTAAAATTATCATTCCCTTGATGAATATTCATTGGATCAAAAAAGAAATATAAAATGAAAGATGATTATAAGCAACTTGCTGCTACTTGAGCTTTAACCTAGCCTTGTTGTTAACCACAAATGACTGGGTAATGGGCAATACTTTCTGCACTATTAGTAATTAATGTATAAATAAACATTCTATGTAAACCAAATGACTACTGAATGATGCTTTGCAGGCCACATCCACTAACAGCTGTGCGTGAATTTTCAAAATTAATTAAGTGAAAATACATTGAATGAATTTTCAAAACAATCAATAAAATAGCTGAAAACTGTGACTAGCAAGAAGAAAGTGAGGAGAAAGTAACAGTCTCTCATAAAACTCTCAAGGAAAAAACCCCACTTTTTAGTAAGTACTTCATCATTTAAATGCGTAATCTATGTAATAGCAACTGAAGAAAACAACAGTGAGCTGTTAGCCTACTCTGTCCTTCATTCAGATTGTTGAAGTGTCTTCATGTCTGAACTTACTAAATCATATCTTCTATTTTGCTCCAAAAGGACAAATATTAGTGACATTCAGGAAGGGTAGTACAAGAAATTTAGCTTCATATATGTCCTTCGGATGCCCCTGAGAGTGGGTACATTGCAGAGGCAACGTGCTAGAATTGTGAATACAAGAACATCAAATATGCTGTTTATTTCAGATAAAATTGCATGAATGGGTAGAATGGAATACCACCACCACTACTGATAAGACATTTGATTTTTGAAACACATTAATGTGAGGCTTCTTCAGATCCAGGCTTAAAACCATGTCCTAGACGTTAAAGAAAATGTATTTTAAATAAAGAAATTTAAAGTGCTGAAGCTGCTAACTGGCATAACCAGGCCTTGGTCCTTGTATAGCCCTAATCCAAGGCTGGTTTAAAACCCAGTCAAGTTAATCAGTAGGGGAATAGAAAAAAAATAGATGATCAATTTATGTACACAGATGCTCTCAGAAACTCAGGTGTTTTTAGAAAAAATAGTATATGTGAATAGAAATTGCTTGTTCAAAGACTAAGTGTGCTTGAAGGATTGTGTGAGTTAAAGCAGGCAGAAAGAAGATCATGATTCCAGGAGGACCCTGAAACTGAGGCAGAGACTGGAACTGAATGGATGAATCAACTGGGACAGAGTCAGGTGATGGATCTGCAAAACTGACAAGACCAAAGGAAACTTCTAAAAACTTTGGACATTGACTAATGATTTGATAAGTATACATAAACTGTGTTATATCCGTTTGTTCTCTGCCACTCACCGAGGTGGTGGCCCAACTTTGACTTGTGATTAAAGCAAACCTAGTGGTACCCACGTCTGTGTAAATTTTTCCTTTAACACTAGGCAATACATCCTAATGAAGGAGACTGTTACCAATTTTTTAATAATTTTAGCTATATTTAACCATCTTAAACAAAGGGTTCAGAAACCATTTTTATCCTGAAAAAAAACCTGGTTACTTTTATATGCAGCACTATTCTGGTGAAAGACATTTAAGGACTGCTATGAATAATAGCCATAACTAAGAAACAGTGTCAGTGTACATTTCACCAACTTTTAGGGATCATCTTTAGCATAGAAAAACCCTACAGATATTCCTTTATTGGTTATCGTTACTAATTGCGGGTTGTTGGTTGTGGTTTTTTTTTTTACTTTTTATTATTTTAATAACTGTATATATTTCTGAAGGATTGAGGAAAATATATGAATTCTTATCTTCAGTTTACACATCTAATTTCTGATAATGAATTTAATGTAGGTCTCTGTATTGATCATACTGGTGATTTTGGATTAAAGCCTTAAAGATAACACATAAAGAAAAAAAAATTCTAAATCTTTCACCACAGGGTGGATAATATTTCTGGATAAGTTTTCAAAGGCTCATATTTAATATAGTGAAGATAAATGAAAAATTGAAATGGCAGTATCTGTGCACAGCACCAACATCTTCATCAAAACAAGCCGGTGATGACTCAAGGTTTAACTCCCACACAATTTAAATTAATTTTATCAAGTAATTACATCTAGGTACTATTCTTCCCCTTCCCTTTCTCAGCATCTTCATCTCTTTTCCTTGCAAAAGAACAGGAAAAGCTTAAGTCCTAAATACCAGCTCTGAAAGTGCTGTCTAAATTGAAAGAGCTATCTAAAAATGTTAGCAAAACATGTAGAAAACAATTAGCCTGACAATGTATTCAGATCTTTGCCAAAGGAAGGTATTATATAGGTTACAAAGAGGATGAAGATAAAACAAACCTGTTGAAAGTAACAAAGCTAAAATTCTATGTCTCTTGCAGAATCTTGTTAATACACAGATTAAATCTCACAGTTTTGAACATTTCTGCCCTTCTTGCAAGCCATTATTCGATAGAGATATTGTGGATGGGACATTATGAAGTGCTACATCAGGAAATGCTTGCAAGCAGAAACTCGATATATACTGAAAAATTTCCAAAAAGCATTAGATTTGTCATTTCAAAACACTAACATTTTAATTAAAAAATCAGACAGCCCATACTTGTAATATTGTGATGTACAAGGGAACAAAGATATTATCCAAACCTGTTCTGTCATGAGCATTTCTAACAATAAAAATCTGCTCGGCTTGAGACTCAGCATTTGTCATTATTATAGTTTTGTAAAGAAAGAATTATTGTGACTCTTTTCACCTTGCTTTCCTCATCTATTATTTTTTCTTCCACTTGTGATTCTTTAGTGATTTTCATCATTAATAACACCCCTCCATATTAGCTATTACAATATCATTTACTACGTGAAGTGCTCACCACAATAAGTAGATACATCATTTCAGAATGGCAGCATTTGCCTACTCCAGCTCTGATACAGGCTTATCATTTAATACTACACATTTCATACACTAGAACTGTCAAATCACAGGGCATTCAGAAGTAGAAATCACACTGTTTACAAATTGATATTAGCAGTACTATTTAGGTTGTAGCCTTCATAAGGAGAGTCCAAATGTACTAAAATATATCTATTTCTAGCAATTTTTTTTTGTTTTAACATTTGCTAAGTGTCACTCTGACTAACAGATTACAGGTTAAATATATTTTTGTTAATTTCCCTGATAGTTAATTAAAGAAATGGAGTTGGTCACATCTCATTTCAGTTCAGTCAGCTTGGCTTCACATGTTAGTGAGTCTTCAGTCTATTTATTTACATAGAAATTGCATTTTATTCCAATATCTAAAATCCTCTTATCTAACTCTTTCATTCTAACTTCTTATGTGAATGAAGAGATATCTCATGTGGATATGGCCAGCTGTCTTTACCATGCCACCTGCAGGGCTAGGAGCTAGCCTGAGTGTCCATTTGACTCTCTGTCAAAGGTGGGCCAGAAGTTAGGTTATACCGATTTATAACACAAAAAAATTACACTTGTTTACATAGCTCAATGCAAATCCCACATTCTACTTAAATGCATAGCTTTCTGTTGACCAGAATTTAATTATTCTGCTTGCACTGCTAACAAAGTTATGATGGAGTAGATTCTTCCATCTTATTCTCCACAATACCCTACATATTTCTCAGGATACACATTTTTTAAAAGGAAGAAAATTGAAAGATGGCAGCATTCATAAATATTTTGACACACAAACACGTTATAGGTCTTGCGTTTGCAGGATTTTGCAGAGGTATCTGAATGGATACAAAACTGGAACACTTAATACTGACCAAACGTAAAACTGAAACTACACAACCAGGAATATTGCAATTAGGTTTGCTTAAAATTAAGCAAACACTAAACTTCTTTTATCAGTTTTGGAAAACTTTATTCAGAAGGACTTTACTTCATAATGAATTTGCCCAAACTAGTTTGAAGTAATATCTACTATCTTTAGCAAAACCAACTTATTTCCAGGGCTCAAAGTAAAGGCAATGTTTATTGCATTTCAAGAGTTTTCATAGGGCAGTAAAAAGGCTGACATAATTAAAACAAATCAACGCATAGCTCTCAACTTACATGTTTTTCATACTTTACATTATTATGTTAAATCATGTATGAAAATGTGATGAAATATCACTGCTTTCTGGAAACTTCTAAATATCTACAGGTTTATTGGTAAACAGAAAATGCAACCACTCAGCAATAGCACTCATCACATTCCTTTGCTGAGGCTCACTTTGCTCTCACTATGTCCTTTATACTCTCCTTTCTCCCCACTCACCCCATTTCTCCCTAAATGGGAGAAATGTTTGTTTGCTTGCTTCAACTCAAAGTTGTCTGGCCTTTACATTTACACCTTCACATGCCCAGTTTCCACCACTTTTTCTAATCCTCTTCATCCTGCTCCATTCTCTTCATCTTCTTTCAGAACACACCTAGATCTCTTGTCATCCTTCAGACTCTGGTAGTATCTCCCCCAAACATGCCTTTCTGATCAAAACATTTTCCTGATAACATAAGTCTACTCTTGACAGTACTTCTGCTGTGGGTGTGCCAGCTGAACCTATCCAAAGACTCCACGCACCTCATTCTTTCCAAATTCTTGCCCATTCCAGAGACCTGGACCTTACAGTGTGATATAACCTCTTTACTTGCCTTAGTTTACAGAGGCCTCCCTCCCAAAACAGACTGTGAGGAAGATATGTTGAGCTTCTCCTTCAAATTGGCTCTTGCCTCCATTATATCTTCTTCTGGAACTCTGCAGCAAACAGTGACCTCCCTTCTTTTCCTCCCTATCTCTGCCATGTACTTGTGTTCAACTGTTCACTACCAGGAACTCATGTCTTTCCTTTAATTTCTATGTTAATGAATCATCATCTCCCTAACCTCCTCATGTATTTGTCATTTCCTTGGTAACCTACTTTAGCTCTTCTCCAAATCTCCCACTTCCCCAGAAAAAGTTCAACAGACTTGATCTTCTCAAAACACTGATCCTTTTCCAGTTATTCCGTTCCTGTGCCGTTTGCTTGCTTCAACTCAAAGTTGTCTGGCCTTTACATTTACCTCCTTCACCCTGAAATAAGATAAAGTTTGGATCTCTCTCATCTTCAAAAATCTCCTCCTCTTTTTAAGATATTTTCCCCCCTTCATCTTTATTTCTGTTATCTCTGGAAATTCACACATTTAAAACTCCCAACTGCACACTCAGCATCACATAGCTCATTTGCTGCAACAGCAGTTTCTCTGCCCTTAGCAAATGCAATCTTGTTCCACTCATACCCGCTCAGAGAATGCTGCTACAAAAACGATTCTACTAATTTGTCGCTTAGATCATGTCAATACTGCCCCTGCTGTATCACATCAAGCAAGCTATTGCTCTACATTTTATAGGTTCCCAAAGCAGATACAAGAACCATGTTTTCAGTTTAGCATGTATGTACTATTAAAGGGGTATGGCTGGACAGCAGGGGAAAAAACTGCTGGGTTTTGCAGTCCTGGTCGCGGCACACTGACTCAGTTTTAACTCCCTGAACAGAGAAGATTTTCCCTCCCTGAAAACAACTGGGTATGCCAGGAGAGAGAAACTTCTGGAGTGCTGGATGGGGTCCTTCCTGCAGCAGGTCTCTCTTACACACAGACATTAGATACGAAAAAATAACAGATGAAACCTTTTAAAGATACAGATGGTACATGCAAGTAATTTCTGAAACCTTGGAGCTTAACTGGGGCAGCAATAGGAGTGGGGGAACAGATGGGGAAAGGGAAAGGAGTGTGTGCTGCAGACTATTTTAAGGAGTCTGTGCAAGGTGATGGTGAAATGCAAGCCTGTTTTCAATAGACCAGAAGCACTGTTCCAAGGCCTACACTTCATCAGAAAATTGTAAAAGGCTTTGAAGTTTTTTAGAAAGCCCGAAATCATCAAGCTAACCAATTGCAAGATGAGCATTACGGGTTCCAGGACAGATCTCAGTCTCCTGGTTGCAGTTACTTAAGAGTCTAACAGGGTCCAAATGAACATTAGAAGGTACATAGCATTGTTCAGTGAAAGTCTGGTGAACAGCAAAAATAACTTAAGGAAAATCTATTTTACATACATATAGGACTCTCAGTGCAAATTGAAAATGATGTGCTTTGTAAGCAATGCAACAGGCACTGAAGAGAAATTCAAAATAAGTCCTAAACTTCATTCGTGCACTGTGTCACTGCTTTAAGGCAACACATTTTTTAAAAATATTCCTTCACTTGCATAGGAAATTAAGAAATAAAATATCTATATCATCATGCCCTTTATTAAACCAACCTAGCCGTAGGCTGACTGGCAATTTACCACTAATTGGACAGTTACAGATTTAACCATATCATCATGTAGCTAGCATCTGCAGATGAGTATTCCAGACATTTTCCACAGGTGTGAGTGACAAAAAGAGAGAGGAACGGTATGTATTTTTGATGAAGGCTAGATCCAACACAGCATAAAATATCTCGATTCACATAAAAACAAAAGTCTACCACCAAATCATACAATTATTGTTCCTTAGTTTATTAACAGTCTCTTTCAACAGAACAAAAAAAATCTTACACGTGTGCTCTTAAGGATTTTTCAATAGAAAAATTACTACTGTTAAAAGTCCATGCTGTTAAAAAAGATGTCCTTAATAACATTATAGAGGTTATACAAATTGCTGGTTTTAAACTCATCAATAATCACCAGTTTGTTTGCACTTACAGACGCACAGACTTTTCTATTGCAGTTTATAAATTACACACATTTACAGTCTTATCCTATACAAACACAGCAAAGATACAAAATTCTTACTTTCACACCTATGTAGGATGAACATACATCCCAAAAGTGCAAAACAGCAGAATAAAATGTGGCATAATTGTCTGTCAAGGTGACTACAAGGCATCACCATGATGCAGCTGTGAAAGAGACTCATGTAACCTATTTTCAGTAAAGAACAGAAAGTATCCCTTTGATCCCACATACAGATCCAGCCATCCATTCTGAGGCAATTCAGCACACACGACAAGGAGAGGTAATAGTGAGACCAAAATTCATACTCTGTTTCACAAAAACAATTAATAGAATTAGGTTTGTCTGACAAAGCAAAGACAGAAGACTATATGGTATTTCTTTATGTATACTAGGGGGCAGAAATTGGAGCAAAAAGTGGAAAGAACTGTTTATTGATCTTTTTAAATACTGTGAGGATAGAAAATGTTGACACTGGACTGATGACCATAAAGTTACCATGAATAAACTTAGCCTGGGATTAGCCACATGCTATAATCATTCCCAAAGAAGAGCCCTCAGGTAGGAAACAGCAAAAAAAAAAAAAAAAAAAAAAAAAAGACGAACCACTTACAGGATAAAAGTTGAGACTTTATTTTAGGTGTATGATGTTGATGCGAGAGATAGCCAGAGACACATCTTCATGAAGCAAAGGGTCTATTTTAGCCCTCTTTTCCCAAATGTGTGGGGAGAGAATTTGGTACTATTGCCCTAGAAATGCCAGTACATTACTGATCAACACACTTTGTGATAGTACCAATTTGTATTCATTCTCATCACTTCCTTGGAAATGCAGATACTATGTTATTTGATGAGCACAATTTCAGCTTCCCTAAATGCTCTATTCAGACAGGAACTTAAGGAAGAATATCCGGTTATTTCATCAAATAGTAATTCATCTGCTGGATTCTCAGATAAGTGAAAATCAGCTGAAATATTCTTCCTTTTAAGAAGTGTAAGCAAGTTTTATACAGCTGGCATCTCACGTAGCAAACACACAAATAATGAACTAGATACAACTGTCACTCCTGAGTCACCACTGTACACTTCCCACATATTTTTAGGCACCGCTGACTTACGATATGGTAGACTAACATACTACAAGTCACAGAGGTAGCTGTAGTATCTTCCTGTAATCTAATCACATTGGCAAGCTGCAAAACCTTTAACAATGCTGATGAGTAATTAAACTTGTCTGCCCACTGAAATCAATCTCCCCTGAGAATAAACACCCACCAGTAGCACAAGCACTATATAGCTGAACGTAGTCCTGCAACTGCAGCACTGATCTGTCATGTGCTTTTGAGCAAACAGCAATATAACATAACCCTGTAATCATTTTAATCAAACTTTTTATGTTTTTTCCTCCTACTTTTAGTTAACGTCAACTAAATTATAAGTGAAAAACATGGTGTGTGACAACAGTGGTGCTCTTCTGGTCCCGACTTTGATCTTAAGACTTTGGCGGAAAAAAATAGTATATAGTAATATATATATTGTGAAAACAGATTATTAACCCACTACTTTCATTATTGAACATTTTCTCTCCCAAGCAGTCATTTTTAAATATGTGAGAGCATCCCTGGGAGTTTATTAAGGGAAGTCATGATTTGTACCTGTTTCTTGGCAAGTAAGCATTTATGATTAATATGGCCATACTAAAAGAAATCAATGACATTGTTTAAAATAATGCTTTTTAGGAGCCTAACAGCAGTAATTTCTACACAAAAATGACCTTGAGGTTAACAGTTTGTTTGTACTGATGCTATCTTCAGCGTGATTTGACTGGATATCAATGTTGTTACTTTTCAATATTTGTGCTTAAACATCCATATTTCATCATCTGCCATTTCAGTTTGAAATCTGAAGGAAAAGGACATGAATTATACAAATGCAATATATGCAGACATCAATCTCACAACACAGATTGTTTATTTTAATCAATGTCACCTAGTGAAATGCCCACACTTGTCAGCGTGGCTCTTTTTTACCAGCTTCCACCCTACTCCAGCCACCTCTTGATTACATCCTTGCTCTTTTCCCACAGTATATAACCTGATTAATACCATTTTATTTCCAGGATTAGGAACATGTAGCATATGTTGTATGGGGTCACGTAAAAAATATGACTGGTGCTACAATGGGTCAGATATTTTAATTCAGTCTATCACAAATGAATGTGACATGCAAGACTGACAGCAATTTTATTCTCTGGCTACAGTCACACAGGGATTACAAAAGTGTATTGGGTTTGCATGGCAAGGTTTTGGTAGCAGGGGGGCTACAGGGGTGGCTTCTGTGAGAAGCTGACAGAGGCTTCCCCCGTGTCCAATGGAGCCCATGCCAGCCGGCTCCCAGATGGACCCACCGCTGGCCAAGGCCGAGCCCATCAGCGACAGTGGTAGCGCCTCTGGGATAGTGTATTTAAGAAAGGGGGAAAAAAACCTGTGCAATAAATTGCAGTCAAAGATATAAGTGAGACTGTGAGCGGAGCAGCCCTGCAGCCCCCCAGGCCGGTGCAGGCGGAGGGGCAGGGGGGGC
>JAVJGI010000060.1:48741197-48762263 GCA_035590275.1 Ibycter americanus | reverse complement strand
GAGACAGCGTGTGAGGGGCTGAGCGCAGCCCCCATCCCCGTCCCTGCGCTGCTGGGGGGAGGAGGGAGAGAAATCAGAAGTGAAGCTAAGCTCAGGAAGAAGGGAGGATTGGGGAGAAGGTGTTTTAAGATGTGGTTTTATTTCTCATTATCCTACTCTGATTTGATAGGTAATAAATTAAGCTAATTTCCCCAAGCTGAGTCTGTTTTGCCTATGACAGTAATTGCTGAGTGATCTCCCCATCCTTATCTTGGCACATGAGCTTTTCATTACATTTTGTTTCCCCTGCCCAGCTGAGGAGGGGAGGGACAGAGCAGCTTTGGTGGGCACCTGGTGTCCCCCCAGGGTCGAACCACCCACAACAGCAGTGGGATAACACACAAACACAATGTTTGCAATTATGGTCACTTTTGCAAGTTACTACTTACTGAAAGATGTCTACTGACAGCATAAGGGAGCAAAGCTGGTATTTAAGCATATGGTTCCTCTACAACAAGTTCATATAACAAAGCAGTATTTGATGCACTTTGGTCTATCAGAGAGGCTACCAATAAAGTACTTGCAAAAACTAAAGAGCCCGCAGGGATGAAGCCAACTGATCAAAGCCAATATACACACAATCCAGCATTAGTGATGCTGTGAACAGAGAAATACAGCCTCCAGTAACATCAATATTCTTTTACAAATATTACACTTAGATACACAGAAATTATGAAAAAATGCATGTATAGATAGTTGTGCACAATTTGAGTTGCTCCTTTCAACTAGACTAATACAACAAATTGAAAGGCTAGCCAACCTCATAAAAGTGGCTACAATTATTACAAGACTACTTTGCATCAGAATGTAAAATAACAGACAACCTTTCCCACTTACAGATTTAATTTATTTTTACGCTTGTCAGATCCAAGTTTGATCAAAATTGCTGCAAACAAAAGACTAGTAAATCCATGGTCCATTGGACAGTTATTGAAATGTCAATTTATTTCACTTGCTTAGTTCTATTAATTATATTCACCATACTAATGCAGAACACTAAGCTCTTTTCTTGGGATAACCCCTTATGTATTTCTAGGTGAATGCCTATATAACATAAAAATAAAATCATCTTACTTAAACTTATTTAAATTTTCCCAGATTGTAAAGAAAGGGCAATAAAAAACTTGACACATTCACATGCTAATTACTCTTCCCAAAGCTTTAGGAAATATGGATAAAGCATGATATTAGCCCATAGCATCATTATAGCACTACAATAATTTTAGTGGCCTTAAGTATTAAGGTAAAAATAACATATTCCAGTGGTGACAGCATTTGAGTTGTTTCCAGAATTATTCCCCTATCTATTAACAGATGTTGTAGAGGACTTGCAGGAATTTTTATTTGACGTAATAGACTCAATACCTAATTATACTTAAATCAATTATTTTCTGCCACATTCCCCTTTTGTCTAAACATTCAGGAAGTCATGGATGCAACTAGCTTGCTGATATAAGAGGTCAACCTGTCTGCTTTTATAACCTACAGAGATTTCTAAGTGGGCCTTTAGATGCCAATTAGCAAAAAAAACCTGTCTGGTCAGCTCTTAAAAGACTTCCTTTTCTAAGAAAAAGGGAGAAATTATACTGGTCTCTTCTCTCTGAAAGGTATCTCTGGCCTAGGTGAAGTCTGAGCTGCCCTCTTTGGGCAGCTTTAAGCTGCACCCTGCAAAACCACAGTCAGCGGAGAGATCAACCCCACTATTACTAAAAATGTTCAGTAAATGTGTGCATGCTGTATTACATTTTATATATGTATACATTTCATTAAATTTAAAGAAATATATAGATACAGAGATAATGACTATTGCATTTCAGAGTTTATGTGTGATTTCCGTGTGAGATGGCAAACTTGTATATAAAGCAGAAGCTGCTCAGGCTTATGTAAAGCTCCTATCAAATCTTGAAGTCTAAACTGAATAGCTTGCATGTAAAAAAAAATACGTAATACTCTAAGCTTAAAGATGCTTTGAGAGTCTCACATGACAAGGCAAGGGAAAGGGAGAGAAAAGATAAAAAAGAAAAATGAAAAAAAGAAAAAAAAAGAAAGAAAAGAAAAAAGGAAGGAAAACTAGGAGTTTGCTGCAGACGTGTAAACAGACTACCAGCTGAAAAGCTGATGATTCATGAAGATCAGCTCATGCAAGTGTTGAGCCAAACAAGAGATGACAACCAACTTCAAATCTCACAAGCCCAGAATGGGTAGGCTTTTCTCCCCTTGTCTTACTTATGAATAAGAGTTAAGTTTTAAAATACTACTAATAATGTATAATAAAAGCATTATAGTTAGTGACTGAATGTTTTGCTTGACTTTAATTGCAGTGTTCCAAAGACATATCAAAGAACTCATAGGACAAAAATAGAAGAAATCTTTTCATCAGTGAGCTTGAAAATAAGTTATTAGGATTTGGTTTCTATCACTTCTGTGGTTTACCATTTTGTTATCTTTAAACCACCTATATATTTTTACTTCTTTAGTATTATTCTGAAGAGAAAATCATTTTACTGGCTTTACTCTGACACACCTTTTCTATATTTTCTCTAATTGAATGACATACATCCAGTTAGCCTAAATGAGCACATCATATAATGAAATTACCCCCACAGTTCATTTGCTTTGCATATTGTACAGTTAGTACTTATTTGTAACTTTTGCCAATACTCTGTAAACCGTTTAACACACAAAACAAAGGCTTTTACTTGCTTGAAGAGCGTGTAGTCTCAGAAGAAACTAGGGTGATTTGACTATGAAGTCCGTGAAAGGAAACCTGAACAATGGTTAATACCACCACCACCCCGACACAGACACATTTATTGTGGACACTGCAAAACCAAATTTTTTAGAGCCACTGATGCAGAAAAAGGATAGACTGTTTTTTTAAAGGTACCACTGGGAAAACGCTTTCTGCCGCAGGCAGCATAGCTACACCTACTCCAATACAGGATTTTAAACAATGCTGGAAGAAGGAATTGAAAGCATTTTTGAGCATATGAATCTGCTTTTTTTCCCCCCTAAAATCCAACAGGGAAACAATCTTCTCAGCCTACACTACAGATGTAAATCCATATGTATCTTTCTTCTCTTCAGATTTGGAGAGTTTATTATTATCTGGTTTATCACCAGACACATAGACAGGCATATTTGGCAAGCTCATTACACCTTCTGGTATTCTGATCAAGACTGACAGGTCCTGACCATGAAATCTAGAGCAGGAGAGGCGCCCTCTGCAATGGTCCTGAAGTTCTGGTCTCTTGATCACCTACAGCTGGTGACACACAGATGTCCTCTCTGACACAGGCTCCCAGGTTTCCTTTCCAGGGAAATTAGGACACGTCTAAAATAGAACGGGGATGTGGCTGGGGTGTGAGCCTGTGTTCCACAGTTGGAGATAGTCCCCATGACTCTACTTTAAGAACAAGATTGGACTAAGCAGCACAGCGCACTGAAAGCAGAACAGATTGGGACTATGCAAATAGTAAGCTGTTGAGTCTTCAGCAAGAAACCAATGTTGAAAGATGATTTTGGCCCTGAGAAAAATAGTGCTTATTGGCATTAAGAGTGGCGTAGGACAGAAACTGTGGCAAATGAAAGGGTAAAAATATTTCGCTAGGAAGAAGAAGAAAATATTTCCATGCAGTGAAGGCTTCTAAAGATAGTTTTATGGGTTTTCTTCCATTGTAACCTTCAAGGCACCAAATGCATTTATTTTAAGGCAGTAATGAAAACATCTATTTCAGTGCACAGAAAGAGCAATCTCATACTATTACAGTCCTGTAGTAAAGTTTAATCCATACCATCCTCAGCTGTGGCAGTTCCGATAATACATAGAAGTATGTTATCAATGCCTGGAAAACAGCAGGGAAGCAGCTAGTCAAAGTAAAGCACGTCAGTTCTGCAGTTTACATACAAATATGATTGAATTTCTCTTCCTATGTTATTATAACTGCTCTGCTACAGCAATTGCTCGGGTCTCATAATGACAACATGGGCAAGAAAAATGGAAAGAAAATTAAATAAAAGCAGGATGACCTGGTAACAAGAAACATAAACCTCCTTCTCCTTGTGACTAAAAGATGATATTTTATCCACAACTGTTTGCTTTGAATTTGAGTCAAACCACCTTGAAAGGCTCTTGACCAAAGAAAATTGTAGTCGGTGAATGGCAGTTATTTTATGCAGTTTAGTATTTTCAAATTTGAATCACTCTTTCCTATTCACCCAAAGTCCAATAATTCTATATTAAAATAAAGTGCTAATAATATCATGCTAAGTAAACCGGCTTAAGGCCAGAGAAGTTCAAGAGTAAGAAATGTTCCTGCTTCCTATTTACCTGGCACTTAAGCTTAAAGCTCTGCATTGCGCATGCTATTCAACTCAGATAATGTATCACAACGGCGTACTAAACTACCAGTTCTGTTCTGAGTTTCCATTAAAATTCTCTACTATGAAGAGGCTCAAAATTCAGCCTGAAAATATATTCCTGGGAGGCATTGGGTCTCATCTCAAGAATGGATATTTTGATTTTTTTCACAGGAACTATCTGAGGACAAATTTAAAATATCACCTCTGAAACCAGACTGAAGTAAGCATCGATTTGAAGAAGGTCAGTCTGACAAAGGAGCCCTCAGTGGGGTGCAGAACCTTCACACGCTCCAAGCACTTGCTGGGAGGTGGCCGGAGTCCCTGACAGCAGCAGCAGCCTTGGCTCCTGCCCAGTGCAGTCACAGAGCCCTGGTAACACGTCTGCACGGCAGTACAGATGGATCCCCTTTAAGCATATGTCCCTAATGTGAAAGGCTGCAGTCCTCTTATACTCTAACATAAGCTTTCCACATCCTGTTCCGTTCTACAAAGAGGAACCAGATTTATTTTGCTTCCTTCTGCCATATGTGCTTCTGTAGAGAAAAGAGGATTTGTCCTAGTAAATGAGCACACCATACAAAAGGAAAAATAGTGGTCTTATTTCTCTTTGTCTCATACATAGACTTGACAGAGAAAAAAAAATCACTAAATATCAAGTGTTTAATGGGGAGTCCTGCTTCTGATATTTTTTTAATATATATTCATGCTTAACCTTTCCAAGTATTTAATACAATCGGTAGAATTTTGTAATGTTTTTTGTCCATTTTCTAGCCCTCTTAGGGAATTTGGTGAAGAAAAAGCAAAATATTTCTGATCCATGTTCCAAAGCCATGTTCTTGCAGCTTTTTCTCCAAGGTACCATTTGAAGCCACGTTGTCATTTCTCTTTAAGGTTTATCAAGCATTGCAAGTCTCCCTTTGGAACCTAAACATCGTTGGAGGATAAGTAATTACAGAAAATGGCTCCAACTGCTGCTATAATGAACATTCTCCTAGTCAGAATAATGTTTTCAAGTTTGTTTTGGAAAATAGTTGCATGTGAACTGCTACTATAGTGAAGCATCTTTGAGACAAGTGATTTTGGTAGATTCTCGTAACAATCCCACAGCAATAATCTGTGTGTAAGCTCAGTTATTTCCTTCCTTGCTTGTGGAAAGGGTAGGCTACAACGTGAGGAAACTGAAATACACAAAATTATCTTTGCATTCTCTTCATCTGCCCATGCTTGAAGGCAGCTTTAATTTATTTTATATTACAAGAACACACAAAGTCAAAATTGGTGTCAAAAAGCACTTTCTAGTCTTCTTCATGACACTGCTTTCTCATTAAATCAAAAATAGTGACACTGTCAGGGCAACAGGTCGGCTTTATACCATGGGAAACTCACTTCTTGACCTAAAAGAAGTCTGCTTGGACTGATTAAAGTAGCTTTAAGGCCAAATTGTACAGGTGTTTGACACAAAACAGGTACTCCACAGGATCTAGCTAAGAATGATTCTGTGGGAGAAAGAACAGAAGCTAGTTACCAGATAGATGACAGAATAGAAAAATGCATCCCATGGATAAAAGTCTAATGAAATTTTGGCTGTGCACTACTCAGAGAGGAGCATGCATGTTTTCTGTGTCTGAAATGCCAAGCATCTATCTAGCCTCCAGAACTATCTTTTGTGCAGCCTCTCTGACTGTCAGATCTGACACAATTTGTTTCACAAGTACAGAAGCTGGAATGTGAAACACCAATTACCAGAACAAGAAGATACCCTTGGGAGTAGTTATTAAATATGCATGTATATTCATGAATACTTCACACTTCTCCACTGACCACACTACATGAACATCCACTAAAATATGTAAGAGTTCATGAAAACTGTATGAATGACAATGAACATCAAATGAGACATTTTGTATCATTTTTTGATATGTGACATCTAGACCTTTAGGGATACTATCTCACTGTCAGACTCTTCAATCTAGCTTAGAAGCTCTGAATTACCCTTTGCAGGAATCTGCATTGTGTCTTAACAGGATGCAGAGACAACATGAAACGCCTGTTACAAGCTTGTGATAGGTTAACATAAACATGCATGAATCTACATACATCAGCACAAGCTATCATCTTTGCAATCAACACACAGGCAATCATCTCTCCAAAAATTTCCCATGCTTTTTCATCAAAGAATACTCTCAATATATTCTGGGCAAAACTCAACTTTCCCACTTTTCAAAATGTAAGTAAGACTCCACTATTAGCACTAACACACCATTTCCACCTTTCTATAGCATATACACAAAGTATTTATGAATAACTTCAGCCTCTTCCTTGCTGCTGACTTTGCGGACTGCTCTTAGAGTTCCTCTCTTAATCCAGTGCACCCTCCTCTTAGGGCATTGAAAGGCACCAAATCCACTAACAGTTCTAAAAGGGAGCTCTTAGACCTGAACAATAAGACAACTTGAAGTGAGTCAATAAAATGTCTTTTTGCATGGTACCATCTGGAAACAGAGGTCTCCTTAATTAGTCCACTTTTATGTCTGTTCTGAAACTTGAAATTGTTTTTTTGTTACACTGATATTTCCTCCGTCTACCCTCTTAAAATTACTTTTCAGGCCTTCTACACCCAATGACGAATATAATTGACTTGACCATAACTTCACAACTGTATACACAAAATTGCATTGTGGTATCTACAGATAAATCACACAAATTAGGCAACTGACCACATTGTAAACTCATTTGCTATAGATCAGTTGCAATAGCTTCAAATGCGTACATGGAGAAACTTGTGCTGATCTAACTAAATTGATTCAAATATCAATGTAATTTAGATCAGTGTCACCTCTTTGTGTGACACTGTGCCTAAATAGGCATTTCTTCCCATCAGTGTAGGCATTCTCTAGATGTAACACATGACTTTCCTGTTTGTAGCAGCACAGATATCCTTTACATAAGTTTGATTTAACTCCACCAAAGTGGGCAAAAGCTCTCCACTGACTCTGAATAGCTTTGAATTAGTTCTGTGGTGGAAGATACACCTTTATGAACTAAATAGAAAAATACTACATTCCATCTGTCTCAAGTACAATATACTGTTCTTGGTCTCTCATCTTAAATCCCAATTATCGTTCTTTCCTCTTCGTTTGCCTGTTTGAAGCAAACAATTTAAATCCTTTTTTCTTTGCATTTAAAAGCTTATTTTTTGTTCCCTACTCAGTTTTTTGTGCCATGTCTAACGCCGTATGGTATTAAGAAATAGCAGTATTTAATCCTCAAAACAAAGTTTCATTTCTTCTCTATTATTACATAGGAAAGTAATGTTGACAGACGGATCAAACTGTTTGCCCTCAAATGCCATTATGAGTAGATAATGAAGAAAAAAAAAAGTGCAACTTAGATTAGATTACTGGGATGAAAGGCTATACTAGTAGCAATTACAGAAAACTTACTTATTTACATATAAATAGCTAAAAAATTTCAACAGAAAATGTTCCTGAAGACAAAATAACGAGTCCAGTAAAACAAGGCTTAGGTGCCTGTCAGTGCTTGGTGAGGCAATTACAACAACCATGCATCTAACAAACAAAACATAGATAGAAAGCTGTTATAAAATCATTATTGGAAGAGAAAGAACCATGGATATTTTTTAAAAAGTACTCCCACAACTATCAGAGGTCTGCTGCCATGAATGCCTGACTTCCCATCCAACTGTTTTTAGAAAGGCGCAGTTCTAGTATCAGCCAATCATGCTTATATAGAGAACAATATTGAGAATATAATTTGAGCACACTGCATCTCTACTTCTGCCTAGGAACACCTTAATTACAGCCCAGGGCTCAGTCAGCCGGATACCTATGAGTTAAGTCAGTGGTCCCTAACTTTTTGTAGACTCGCTTGAGAAAGATGGCACCAATTTGTATCCTCCAAGTTCAGCATCTTCGCTCTGTCTTGAGACTGTTGCTGCTGCTGCCGCCTCCATTCCTGTCCCAGCCCAAGGAGCACAGTGCACAGAGCCAGGGTAGATCCAGCAGTATTTATACATGTGGATTCCACACTGTTTTATATATTTATTCCATGCCATTGAGAAGAGCTCACCCATTATGAACTACTGAGCTAAGCTGTATGTACTGTATGTAAATGCTAAACATATTTAACAATGCTATGTGAGGGAAGGCAGAGACTATATCTTGCTCTACATATGACAGACGACTCAAAGATACTCAAACAGAAATAAATCACTAATGCTGCCATTACGGTATTTCTGTTTGCCTCTTTTCTTTCAATTTTATTAAAACTGGAGTAAGTTTTCAAGATAGAAATTGTATTATGGTTTTTGTTTTGTTTAGTAAGTCCTGAGATTTGTGGTTTAAAGAATAACACTTCCTTCCTTTAAGAAATAAGCCTGAGACAAGGAAAAAGCATTTTGGGCATATGTTCTGTGAACACCCAGATTGAATATTTCCCCTCAAAGCCAGGAAGGAAGATATTTTCAAGGTGAGTGAATTTGGAGTAAACATTTCATATCCTGTTCTCCAGTTTCATACAGGTCCTAGCGCTACCATGGCTTTTAGTCAAATAACATCACTCCATACTCTTCCTGAAGCCACTCTAGTAGAAATAGGAAACCAGAAAAAAATATTGAAAGGTTCTGTAACATTCCACTATATCTGGATATCTTTAACCCACTTCTGGAATGCATAAAATAGCAACAACTCTTATGGAAATGTTATTTTCAGTGACATCCTGCTGGCAAAGAAAATGAGTCCTCTTTGCAATAGTGAATAATGTCATCAAAAACGCTATCATGTAGCAGCAAGGGTTTGATCAACAGTTGTCCCTGCTAAGTCATTCCCTCCCTCGCTGATCAGGACCACCCAGTTGTCAGAGACACATGTGGGCTTTGCAGACAACATGGACTGCAGACATGACCAGATGTCAGCTCGTATCTGTTGTTCAATTACTTTGACAAGAGTCTCTAAAGGATGCTGAATTCTGTCATTAGGAACTGGGTGACCTGTCTTTGCAAGGCATAAATACACTAACAGTGACTTCATACAACAATTTGAAAATGAAAACAGAAAAGGTCACAAATGTAAAGGAGTGGAATATAAGGAAGAAAAGGAAAGCCTGAGTCTCTTGAAAGGAAAGATTTCTGCAACTACCTAAAAACAAAGTCAGAGAAGAAAAAGAAAGAAGATTTTCTAAAAATGTGAGGTATTTTTATTCACTGTAACTAAACTCTAGGGAGATCTATCTAGATGAGCTTCGCAGAGTGTCAGGCTAGATATGCTATGCAAAACATTTCTTCTAATCTTGAGCAGCCTCTGTGCTGTTATGCTGTTAATAAATCCTATTTTTAATTAGACCACTTGAGTCCCAGACTTTTTACAAGGAAAATTTGATACAGGTTGTCCCAGAGGGGCAAAACTTTCAGTCACTGAAAGGTAGTGGAATAAAGGTGGCCGATAGCGATTCCAGTCAAAGAGGACAATTTTGCACTTCTTTTAGAGAGCTGTATTACTACTGCAGGCCTAAGGTCACAGGCATTCTTTTTCCACTGACCAAGAACAAGAATAAAATTCAAAAGCCACAGCGAAGAACAGAGCATTTATGCCCTTTTTTCCTTCCTCAAATTATAAATACCTAGGCAGACAAAAGGAATGGTAAGTACTTGCACTACTAACAAATGACAAAATCCCAAATATGAGATCGTCATTTCAGAGACTAGAATAGCAAAGATTTTTAAATGCATCTTCTGAATTTATCAGCCTTATTTTTTTGTCCCAATATGAAATGAATTAAAGGAATCAGCTTTTTTGAAAGCATTGAGAACGCTTATTTAGATTACACTAAAATTAACAGTGTCAGTTCAAATAACAGACTTACAATAAACAGGAAAAGTACAGTATCTGCAGTCAATAGAATGGTTAAAGACTTTAATGCTTTAATAGCTAATGAAATTTAAATTGAAAAAATTTGAAAGGTCAGGAATTTAAAAACTTTGACAAAATGTGTGACTGGTAGCTAAAATGCTGATGAAAGTATTCTGTACAACCACTCTCTAATCTCCTATAATCTTCTTTCCTGCACAATTGTACAAACACTCCCAAAAAGAAAAAAAAAGTTTAATATTGTTCAATAATAAATTACTGAATGCAACTTTTTAAGTACATCTTGTAAAACAAAAAAATAGTTTTCCAGGTATAATAAATGTGTTATTTCTACTATTATAATAGTTGCTTTCTGGTCACTCCCTACTTTGCATACAGTTCTGAAATAACAAACACTAGCAGCAAGTAATATTACAGCAAGCAGTCACAATATTTTTAGGACATATCTGGTCTGCAATTTCACAAACTAGCTGTTGCAAACAGCACAGAGGCATTGCAGCTGTCATCACCTTTGAATCTGCTTAATAATTATCCTCTAAAGAATACACAAATAAACCAACACCAGTAACTAACCATAAAATCCCCATGTAAAGAGAGCATTTCAAAATGCATCTACAGTATCCGGCAAGCATTGCTCTAACTACTGACTGAATAGAGGCTCTTTCAAAAGGCAAAAAGCATTAAATACTTATCTCAAATGCTCCACATGCATCTCATTCTCTTAGGTAATCATCCGCAATTGTTTTTTCCTGTTTAAGGATTGCAAGTATCACTAATATAATTCTTTCTTTTTCTCAGTTTAGAAATATTTTTTTTTTCTTTACTTTTGAACTGCACCTGTCATTTGACACACTGCTGTGGCAAAAGCTGTTGCAGAGAAAGGTTGTAAAAGGCATGCCCAACATGAAAGACAAAGAATGGTCTAAAATGGGAAGTCAATGACAATAGTTTGACTCAGTAAAAAATAACTTTGGGTTGAGGCAGGGAAGTATGGAGGAAAATCAAAGATTTTCATGTATTTTTCCCTTGACCTGAGAAAGAACAGGTGGGACATTTAAAGAATCTTATTACAGATAATGAAGACCTTCATGAAGACTCTCAAGTTCAACTGAAATAGCAATCTGCTTGAAAAAAAAAATGTCCCCTTTTTTTACCTGTTCTATACATACTCGGTGGATCCGAAGACTGTTTCCTCTGTACCTGTTTAACCAGGAAAGAATTATATGTAAAATATATTCAGCAAGCAATAATGAAGAAAATAAAGCCAAAAGGTAGGGTATGATGTTACACAGATATCATATCATAACTTTAGATCAGGAAATAACTGAGCTTATTAACTGAATGCTATTGACATGCCCAGGTTATTCTGGCAAATTTCAACATTTCAAAGGGAATTATGTAGAAAAGTTTAAATTGTCATACCTGAGAGTTTCAGGGTATAGCCCAACTCTTTTTAAATTCAGTAATGTGAATATGTGAAATGAATATGTGAAAGAGTCCACGTGCAGTGAATACATGGCTTGAAAAAAGACTGACACAGTAAATGTCAGTATTTAAATAATAATGCCTACAGCTACTCAGGCAATACACCTGTAAAACAGAGGTGTTAATGATATTGTGAAAACACCTGAATTCACAGGTAAGACTACCATTTTGTAGTTACGATTCGGCACCCATACGAACATTATTTGTCATGTAAATAAACCAGATTTCAGTGTCTGTATTTTCACATTTGAATGTGTATGATAGTTATGTTTTTGATAAATTTATCATGTATTTGATTATTTTTGATACCATGAGGCTTACCACACAATATGATCCCAGTAAAGACTTGCACTGTATTAAATCAGCTGCCTCAATACTTTTAGACACCAAAACTACTTGATTTTTCTCTTTGTACAGCAACATCATCATTTAAAGTGTATTTTCAATTCTGTTTATATTCTAAGACATAAAAAGCATATGAGGAAATATATCGTAAATAAATTATTATTACATTACTAGATAGCAATAAAGGTTGAAGGCAAGGAAGCAAAAAACAAAGCACATTACTCCCTGATGGTGAAACTGCAGCAAAAAGCAAACCGCTTAATCTATAGAGACAGCACAAATGTCAAAGTAAATTCCTGAGCAGGACTATATAGCTCCAGGGAAAGATAATGGCATACTGTTCTACAGCTTCTAGGTCACAGCCTGGCACAAGGCTCAGCTCATTCCTCTTTTATGCAATCATCCACTGCTTGCAAACGCAGACGTCAGAGTTGTTGGTTAAAGGCACATGAGGAACACTGTGTAATAAACCTCAACATTTTCATTTCTCGTAGCATAGTCAGTAACTCACAGTGCAAGCCAAATGGTTTCTATCATGTTCGAAAACCAACCACAAGCTAATGGTACAGGCGCAAACTATAAATGCTTGAGCGGGTACGAAACTGCTACTGAAAAGAGGAATGTAGATTCGCCCAGGATATCTGATGGCGGCTACCTAGTGGCCCATGTGAAATGAGCACTTGACACACTTTCTCCTGGTTCCTGGTAGATGGATAAGAAGTAATAGCCATGGAAATCAGTAACCTTGGCAGTAAACCAAAAAGAATGAAAAATTTTGTCTTTATCATAGCACCTAAGAGTTGAGACATGTTACTGGAATACAGAACAGGAACATGCACTATGACCAAAGATAACACTATTGTGATATCCCGACAAGTCAATCAGTGTATGTGGATACAGGCACACTACCTTCACATTCAAATCAGAAGGGGAAAGCTGCTCATTTTTGCTGCTGCTAGAGTATAGCTCAGTACAGAGAATTTTCACAAAAGTGTCTACTGATTTCAACAATAAAGTATGCTCCTGAGAGGCAATAGAAAGAAGTGTTTATCTGCTAGCGAGACCTCTATAAAATGTTATATATGCCAAAGAAAATAACTTTTCCACAACTATCAAAATTCTTGAAAGACCATTTCTGGCAGTTTCTAAACATAGTTATACTGGCCAGAGTTTCATAAAATAGGATTCATGATCCAGCACACACCTGACAGCTGTTGTTACCACCACTGCTGCTAAAGCTGTTAACTGCTGCCATTTTCAATGGCAATACATCCCTAATTAGGAGAATCCTTGAGAGGAAACTGTATGTCCCTGCTCTCAGGATACAGCAATACACTTTGAACAAGTCATGATAATAAAAATTTAAAAAGAGAAATTAACATAAGCACTGGTGTGATGAAGTGGATGAAGACTTTTGCCAGCCAGCAGCTAGCCAAACTGAGCAAAGCACAAGGTTTGCTGGAAGGGCTACATGCTAAATAACAGGAAAGATGTTGGGAAAGGAATGTAGGAAAAGGCATAATGGCCAGCAAAGTCTTCAAAATCATTGATAACTTCAAAAAAACAACTACATATATTTTTAAAGAATATATATAGTATCACATATATTTTGTAACTGTAGTTGAGTAAGAGCTAGAAAAAGGAACTGGAAGATGGGCTCCTCTAGACTGGATATTAACCCCGGGGAACAGGCTGGTTGAGAATGTGATGGCAGGTGAAAGGCAACTTGGGTGAGACTGATCATTAATTTACACATTCACAGTCCTTCAAAAGGGAAGAGATAAACAACAAAATAATATCATGAACTTCAAGAAGGCAAACAAAGTTGGATGAATTAGTGGAAAGATAGGAAAAAGAAGTTAAGAAAAGAGGATCAAAGAACAATTTCTTCCAACGGACAGAAGGGCTGGAATTCCACTAAATCAGAGCTTTCATTGATCTTAAACAACAATAAAGTAGGACAAGTAGAAAAGAACATACAGTGATAAAAGAAGAAAAGCCAACACACATTATGGAATACAAATAAGAAAAAGAAACAAGATTAACATGAAAAAAAACCACCCTGTAAATACACTAACAATGAGAGAAAAACAAAGAAAGTATTGACCTGCCATTCAATAGAGAGGTAATGCTATTGACAGAGAGAGCGCTGAGAAAGGGCCAAAATTTTCCACCAGTTGTCACTAAAACAGTCAATCGCAAACAAATGACCAACTCAGTTTCTACCAAAGACAAAAAACAGTTCAACTCTTAACACTGGTCAAATTGATTTGAAGATGTGGGCTAGAATCATGACCCTCTTGACGATCTTTGCAATCGTTCCACCTCCTAAGAAAGTTAGGGATTTAAGGCCACTGGTAAATTTGAAAGCAAGAACTGAGTGGGAAGTGCAGTTTGGGATTCAAGTGTGAATATTTGGGGAGACTTCTTTTTTCTGCTTTATGCAGTAGGGTACAATCAATCATTATGAATAACAGACCAGTGGCCAAACCAAGAATAAGGCAATGAAGAAGAGCTGAGCTCTAAAACTTCAGCGAGGAGCATCTGTTCATAAGAAACATCTTTTCTATTACAGAAGCTGTCAACTGAGCTGAATCAGATTAATTTAACCCATAATTTTTTAAAAAAAACTTTAAAAATGGTTATGTTTCTTTTCATCAGAACCAGGTAGATGTTACACTGAAAGAAAGAAAATAGTATTTATCTCCCTCAGATCCATAGTGTAAGCAGAAAAATTCTTTATAGAGCAATCATTCAGATTCACTATTAATTTTTCACCTTCATGTCTCTTCCTTGTTCCTTCCTGGTTCTTTATCACAGGTTGTCCATATACAAATCAGTGGTGGTAACACAACTGACATAGGCAGGACAAAATGAAACCAGTCTTAAGAAACCCAGAATCATGGACTCCACTGGATAATCAAGTAGAGGCCTAAATCTCCACTTCCTTTTAGTCTTCAGGGTAAAAAGTGAAAAAAATATTGCTGGGTGAGGACATGAACACTTTAGAGGTAAATACACCCAACTAAATACAAGAGTTCAGACTGGATTATGAAATCTGACAGAACCATAAAGCTTAGGGACTTTAAGTCCAGGACCACAAGAGCTCAGTCTCCTCAGGAAGGAGCTGCAAACATGAACACTGCGCACGCAAGATTTGCAGGGAATTCTTAAATATAAAATGCCTTTTTGTTACAATGTCATAATCAGACATCTATCATGCTGGCAGCTGCAAAATTTTTGTATGTTTAGTGAATGAAATTACACTATAAATATCACTCCCTCAATTTTTTTCCCAATTATGAAAACCAATAAATTTTCCCAGGAGAAATAGAACATTTTTTCATAAATTTTACAAATAATAAACAAAAAGAAGCTCGTGATTACTTTACAATCTATATAAATGAACAGTCTGCATTATATATACTTATACACCCTCAAATAAGAAATATACTGTGTGGATTTTGCAGTTAGAAAGAAACACCTATTTCTAACTTTTACCTTGTGTGACACTCATTTGCAGTAGAAAAAGTATGCATGTAGATTAAGTAAAAGGAACCATTAATTTGTGCTTACAGGTAGGAAGCAGACATTTAGCTTTCAGCTAATAAATGTTGTATAGGTTGAGTCAGACTGAAAATTATTTTTTTTAACATTGGAAAATTTAATTAACATTTTGCAGTCATTATTCTGTTCTGCTGTAAGTTGATTTTCTTGATCAAGCTGTTAGTTGCTTTCAAAGACTAAGATATCCTCAACTACTAACACAGCACAGAACGTTAATCATATTCCTGACCTTTTCAAATCTGGGTGGGTCTGTTTTGTTTTGTAAATATGTGCTGTATCAGATGCGTGTGCTTCAGATTGATTTAGAATATCACCAGAAGGATACTGAAAAATCACAGACGAAAGAAAAGGAAAACCATATGAAATTGGAGAATCATAAGATGTAATTGAGGCCAGAAGCAGAAGCCATTAATTTCACTAGAGAGCTTTGGATGGTATAAAACCCCACTTCAGATGCATTAGTTGGATATCACTTTCCGTTTCAGTAAGAGTAAGATCAAATCAAGGCAGCCTCATAGTAAAAGGAATCCTACAGTTACACTCTGCAAAGAGGGGTCATTTTAATTTCAGGGTCTTTTATTACACAGCAAGATAACTGATTGAACTGTGAAATAACATTTACAACATAAATAAATTCTGATGTCCTCTCTTTAATGCATTTAGAAACTACAGAAGTCTTTTTGGTTTTGTGTTTGTAGGAGTTACGCTGATCCTTCAAATACTTTTGCATAACTTCAAAATATTTATATGAAGACTGTACTATTGCTAAATCTTCTGCCACTGCTAAATTTTGCACTAATTATCGAATTAACTTTTTTAAGGGCTGTGATGATTTAATAGTTTCAGGGGTTCAAAGCTCTCGACCAAGAATGAACCTGTTTGCGATAAACACATTACTTTTTTCTTACCTCTGGAAGCCTTTTTCTAGGACAAAATATTGTTGTAAGTCAAAGCAAGAAAGTGGAAAATGATAGGCATTTCTGTTACAGAAAAAATTACTCAAAATAGGAAACTATACTTCTTAACAGCCTTCAGAGGATCAACTGACAGCAGAAAGACAGCTCGATACCTTCAGAAGAGTAGTGTTTCCAAAAACCAGGCAAGTAGCTTTGACTTAACATGCAACTTATACTAATACATCTACAAAGGTGGTTTCAGTAAACACAGATGCTTTAGTGTTTATAATGTGCAAAGATTCTGAAGAGCTCAAAGATACTAGCTGGTCTGGTTTTTGAAGGCATATTCCTTTAACAGAAGTTGGTACTTCTTCAGTTTAATTTTCAGAGTTCCTTTTTTACCAAGGACATCAAATTAAACTAATAGACAGTAAATTTTTCAAGGGCAACAGGTACTTGTACTATTTCTATTATACAAAGATATGAAAAAACTTTTTTTAAAATAACAAATGCAACACCTGCTTGAACTGGTGAAAAAAGACTATACCACCAGCAAATATTCAGGCCTTAAATGACAAATAATCAGCATCACCTCTGCTTTCTCCTCCTTACAGACTGGTTGAAATACTATTCCTCTCAGTTATAAACCCATTGGGTATTAGCTATCTGTCTGATTAACCAAGGCCTACGTTTTTTTTTTTAAATATTTTCTTTAGATAGATAGATACCTTAAAAATGAAATGACAGACCAAGTTTCATGTAGTGGAAATATGAGCATGTCTGTGATGTAGCTGAATTGCAAGGTCTGTGTTAATCTACATCAGTGAAGATCTAGCTTAAATATTAAAATTTTACTAAAATAGTTTAATTTTATATTTTTTTTTCCTGAAATAGTATTTTACACAGCTCTATAAAGTGTTAACAAGGTTGGCTAAACTGTAAATTAACACACAGCTTGTACATTGATTAAACTGTAAATTAACACACAGCTTCAGTTCAACTAAACTAGCATTTATTCAGAGAAAATGTGAAGTGCGTGTTGATGATACTCTCATTATGGCTAAATTGTGTGTTACATCCAGGCTTTTTTATGAAATTTTTGCGAAGATTAAGTGATTTTTATTCACACTCAAGCAAAATGAAACTGAATCACTTTTATCCCAAGACTCTCGAGTTCCTGCCTGTAAATTTATAATTCACCTGAAGACAATACACAGCTTTTTTGAATGGGAAAACTCCCAACTTTGTCTGATGATGATAATGATAATGATAGAAATCAGTGTGTACTGTAATGGCTTAGCATCAGTAAGGCTCCATCCCTCTCCAGCTACAATCCCACTACTCTGCACTAGGATACTGATCCCAGATATTTTTGGTGCTTGTTACACTTCTTAGAAACTTTGCTGAAAACCTCAATGCATAAAACACACTCTGTTGTTTTTATTTTAAGGTCTTGGCCAAGTATGTGGAACACCTTTCACAAAAGATTATCTATTAAAGCATGAATATGTGCTGAGACACTACGCTGTATGCCAGCAGCTTAACAGTTCTGAATGTACTTAGCAAGAAACATCTTGACAATTTTATTTACATGCTACCAAAAATACCTTCAGGAAAATACATAAACATTAAATGAAATGCAAATTTGGCATCTGTCAGTTCAAACTTACGCACTGCAACTTTGAGTCACACAAGTTGGCTGAACTGAATATCCTGAATCCAAGTCACCTCATCTTTAGTCACAGATTCATTCACACCTCACCCTCAGTGCCAAACCACCACTGACTAAGGGACAGATTTGTCTACCAGAAGAACAGCAGATTGTAGGAATGAGGTTAAATAGATTTTGCTGTTACCACAAGTACGTATAACTAACAGAACAACGAATACATTTATTTTGCAGTTGAGAAGGAATATTTCTGGACTACAGCAGTCAGTTACTATCCAGGTGAGAAAAGTGAAAGTAAAATACTGTAAACACAAGAGTTAGTTGATATATTATTTTTAGTTTGGCAAAGAAGACCAAAGGGCCATTTACTCTGAAACTTTTGGTGGCGGCACAACACTGCAGTATGTAGATCAGCTATTGTGCTTCAATCACAAGACTAGCAATAATGGTAAATATGTTTAGATTTTAATTAAACTTTCCATAGACTTGAGCATATATCACTAACAGTATTTCAATTTCTTATGTCCCATAATATTTGTATATCTTCACCACTCTTCCCTTAAGCCATAAAGAACTATGCATAATCAGTGCTTTTCCCCCAAGGAAAGAACTCTCTGTATTATAAACAACTTTGACTATATTCCTCCATATATAATGACCATCTAAGCTTCGAGATTATTGTGGCTAGTCTGGATCAAGTTATTAGCATACTCTAGCTCTGAAGTCTTTATTATCTTCAAACATATTACTGAACTTTAAAATAAGCATTCCTGTTTCCTGCTTTAACGCAACTTGTTTGGTCCATGTGTTTGTAGTGATGTTTATATGTCTTCATTTTAAATAGTCCAATTATATTTTAACGTTACCCTAAAGACTCTGATCTTTTCAGTTCTCTATGTGATGATTAAATATTTCACTGGGTTATAATACTTTTCCAATGTTTTCACTGCAGATTTTAAAGTGAAAATTCTACTCTAGTCCAGTTTTAATTTGCATTTAGAAATCATTACTCCTTCAAAAACACCCAAATATCAGAAAGAACTGTTTATATTTTTAAATTATATTTTTAATAGAACACATCCATTATCTTAAAAAACTCCCTCTTATCAGAGGCATTACATTCTTCTATTTTAATGTTTTGATTTCAGAACTACCTAGCTATGCACGCCCAGAATTTATGCTCTGGAATTCTCAAAGTCATTTCACTTGGCTCTAAGAAAACACATGGCAATTCCCAGTAAAGTTTTCCCTACTGCTTTTTTAAGCCTGGGGCGGAGGGGGGCAATCCAAAGGCAGCACTGGCAAGAATAGCCACATGTGTGAATGTAGAATTACGGCTAGTCAAATACATTTTTGAATTAGGATAGTTGCATTTACAATTCTTAACATTCAAGGGCTCAGATGTGTTATCCACTTGTTAAACCACTTGTGTTTCAGAGTAATATAATTAAGCCCAAACTTAGAAAAAAGGCAACTCATCAATGACAGAACAGTCACTAATCAGAAAAGAATATGATAATCTCCTCTGCTGTTCCGTTTATGCAAAAGAAGAAAGGATGAAATTCAGTGGTAACCTTTTTATTTGTAGTTCCTCATCTACTGTTAATTACTACTTCTGTTAACTAAGCTGTAGTAAGTGAGCAAAATGAAACAATTTTTTAAAAAAGCCAGATAAATTCTTAAACTCAGAGATCCAGGTTTAACAGTGCCTTTGTGATTTCTCAGCAAAGATTTGACTGGATATTATGGCTGAATTAAGGAGGACCACCCACCAAACAAACCCAGGTTTTAATAATTGTTAGTTCTAGATGAAACTCTGCAGTAGACACAGCATCAACTTTGTTGACCAGCTTAGAGAAATACCCTCTGAGGTTCAGAAGCTGAACCTAACACAGGTGCTCATATGCAATTCTATTAGGAGCGGAAGACATCTAAAATTTCCCAACGTGATTCTTCTTCCATTTTCTAGACATCTAAAATTTCCCAACGTGATTCTTCTTCCATTTTCTAAGGCAGTTAGTCACTGACCAGCCATTCTAAAATACATCACAGAGCCATTCTCTACAGAGATTGCATTATTTGATCAAATGGCTAAATCAAATTATGTGGCAAACGTAATTGGACTATATTTCTGTTGAAACTACCTGTACTCCGCCTTGAAGCTTTATTTTTCCCTTTCACCTATAATGCACCAGATACTTAACTTACTAATGTACCAGCTGGATACTGGAGATATATATATAAAAAACAACAACAACAACAACAACAACAACACAAAACCAAACCACCAAAAGGCAAAGGTTGAACTGATTTGTCAGGGTAAATGTAACAAAGAGGAATACTGCTCATACTCCAAATAACTATGAAGATGGTCTTCTGAAAAGGAAGAAGAGATACCTGCTGCAAATACATTTTTGCATCGTTCCCAAATATAAAGAAGGTACCAGTACTGTATTATGCTGTTAGGCAAACATCTTACTAGATCTCAGCAATAGCTAGTGGGCCCCAACGTACCCAAATACTTGCCTTATATCAACAACTTATTGACCTACTGAAGTCAATTAAAATTAAGGGTAGATAAATTTGTTTAATTTCTTACCAATTCATAACTTTAAGATATTCTTTGTATTATACAATCCCCTTAGTGTCTTTTTTCATGTGCAATCCCAGTGACTTCCATTAGCTCATATTAAAATATCAGTATAAAAGCCACATGAAAATTCTTCCTAAGGATCTAACTCCTGTGCTGGTTTAACCCCGGCCGGCAACCAAGCACCACGCAGCCACCCGCTCACTCCCCTCACCCAGAGGGATGGGG
>JAVJGI010000060.1:48704899-48741097 GCA_035590275.1 Ibycter americanus | reverse complement strand
TCACATCACAGCCAAAACACAGCACAGCACCAACTACTAAGAAGAAAATTAACTCCATCCCAGTTGAAACCAGGACAACTCCATTTAAAGCAAAGCAATGCACTCTGTACATAAATTGTTTTTTCCCTATTCCCCATCTTATAATCTCTGCCTCTGTGTAGGGAGGCAACAGTGTTTTTCACTGTTGGAAAGTACTAGCATACTCTGTGCATATTTGATTAATGCACATGAAATGAATACCCTTTTTTCTACATTAGTTCTTTTTCCTAGTACACCCTTTTAGGACAGTGTGTATAGAACAGGTCTTTTTGAAAAGAGGTACTTAAAATCTGAATAGAAAAAATAGAATCATACATATTACAGATAAAAAAATGCCCAGTAGGCCAGCTATTCTGTCTCTGCACTACAGCAAGATTTTCTCCATGGTACATTTTCTAGTATTTTACCAGTGAAGTTTTTAATGTGCTAAACAATAGGACTTTTAACCATTCCTCTTGGGAGATTATTTCCACTTAACATATATTCCTGAAGAAGGTTTTTCCAACCTTCTACCTACATCTTCTGTTTTTTTAATTTTACCATATAATGTCCTATACAGGAACACCCTACATATTCCTTCCTGTCTTTGGTCTTTAGATATACTACATATTTCACAGGTCATGTTCCTCAGCCCTCTCCTAATCTCTTACCTGATATATAAACATTTAGTTTATTAACACCAAAAAAAAGAAAGAGAGAATGAGATAATATATAAATATAATTTGAACATTATATATATACACACATATATAAACACACACATAAACACAAATATGTATAATATAAACATGTATTTAATGTTTCCCTCTTAACACAAAACTTCCATCGTCCTCACTTTTGTTCATCATAGAATCATCCTCAACAACCTTTTGGGATAGTGATTTATTTATGTTTGGATGCCACTGCATCTACAGTCTGATACGAAATATCTTGATTTCTATCACGCAACACTGAAAATTTGTGTCTAACAGACCTACATAACAATGCAGAATCTACAAAATACTAAATTATAAACTGTCTCCACTATATAGTAGTTTGGAATCATAACAGATTTTGCCACAAAGTTCAACTTTTTTTTTTCTTTTATTCTCATTATGGAACAAGTGTAATCACACTTTTAAATGTTAATAGCATCATTAAAAAAAAGGAAAAGATAGCATCATTTAAAAAAAAAAAAAAAGATTCCACAACTTAATGAATTTAGACTTTTGTTACTGACTCCTGTGCTACCACCTAAGTTAATTCAGGAAATATAGTCTAGCTTAAACCACTCAGTAACTTAAAGCTATTAAGAGTCAGATATAATTTAGATAAAGCTGATTCTACAATGAAGAGAGGTAGCTATATTAGAAGCAAGCTGAGGGGTCAGGTAGTCCTGGTTTTTATGGTTCATTTAATGAAATTATAACAACTGTAGCAATTAATCCTAAATCATTAAAAAGTTGATGATTGTCTCATTAAATATCAGCAAATATATACCTGCTAATCTAAAGGATAAATACAGAATGACCAGACATTCAAACACAGAAATCAAGATCCACATTTCCCATAAACACATACAAAGTTACACCTGGTATTACACAGCAATATTTTCTTTGGCAATAACACAAGGACAAACTTTTAATGTAGTTTCTATGTATTCTTACTTCATCTTGGCCAAACCCAGACTATGTGAATTCATAGAAAATAAGTAGGTAAGAGTTCTCAGAGACATCTAATATTTTAACTAGGTTTTTTTTTCCTCTTCAAGAAGCATTTACTATTGATGGTTACATTAGACCAAATTAGGGTATTTTTTTCTTTCCTTAAAAAAATATTCTATCAACATTGCTTGTCAATCAAACTCTTACAATTGCCATTTCAGAGTTCTATTTAATAGCTCAAGCCTGCTAGAAGATAGTGTCAGATACATTTCTAATCCTGTGCAGAATTCTGGAGATGTCTCATAGCTTGTAGGAGTAAAAAATGCACAACAGCAACTACCTGCGGAACAGACGCTGTACAGCATTAGCTTGATAGTAGGTAAATTGCAAATTACCTGCTATAAAGCAAGGCCCAAACAACAAAATCTTTGTGTAAACACATGGTTTACTCAAATATGACAATTACCATTGATCCTATGTGTAGTTAAATATTTCTGAATTTCAAGCAATGAGGAAAGTGAATAATCACATTATCAAAATCTATGCAGGCTTACAACACATAAATTCTACTTTGTAATGTCACATTTGGTATCCAAAACTTAAGTCTTTACAGTTTCTGATGTAAAGTGATCTACAGGTGTTTCAATTTTAGAGTGAAATGAGATGTCATCTATGGATCTCTAGGATCAGCAAGAATCAATGAAGTGTCAATTTACAGTAATAGGCAAAACCTAAATATGGCACACCTGGGAAAGAAGCAGCTTTCAGAACTACAGCACACTCAGCCCAACTGTCTCTATTCCAACAAAGGCTGCATTAAGTCAAGCTCGCTCACTCCGTTAAAGTCGTAACATGCAATAAAATTAACGTTCCTCTACATATTGATTTTTCACTTCATAAAAATGTAACACTCTGCAAAAGAAAATTTCATCTCATTGCAAGTTTTTGTATTTGTTTCTTTCTTTGGCCTAATTTCAACTGGTAGCAAAGTGCCCCATTCCTAAGGCTGTCCCAATGTCATGGATCCTTCTCTCCAGATAAGTAATGTATTGCAACTGCCATGTTTTTGTCACATGCAAAACCCACCAGCAAACCTCCTACTTTTAGTAACATGAATTCAATCTGAATGCATGTTTAACAAAATACAATGGATAGCTTCACTGGGGTACAGTAAACCAGCTTTAAGCCTGGGATTCCCCACTCCAGTTTAACGCCAATGATTTTCAATTACCTATCGAAAAGGAAGAAATTGTAACTTACCCAGATAGAAGAGGTAGTTCTTGTCAGTTTTCTGCATTTTGAACAATACTGAATTATTGTATGTGTTTTGGAGAATTTTGGAATGTAAAACAGGATAAGACAGTAAAAATGGGATGTTAAGCCTGGAGTATCAGCAAAGAGATCAAATAACTACAGTAAACACAGAAATTCTGCCTAGAGATGAAAGACATCCCACCATCAAACATAAGCAGTAAGATCACTCTTAGAGAGATTCCTGCAGTGCAGGGAATATCTAGGAACAAAATAAAATGTAGTGATCTCTGTCTCTGTTGTAAAAGACGTGGAGGATTACCGACCCCACTTTGGTATTTGCAAATACAAGCTAACTAATAGCTACTTTGTAATGAAACTCAGGCACTATATACAAATGTAAAAAAATGTATCGCCGGTTTGAATTTTATCATATTTGGCCAAATCTATTTGCCAAATTTTACCCAAAGGAAGTGTTAAAGATTATTTCCTCTGTCTCTCTTATATAATTACTTGTTCTGGTACAAATATTGTGTCTTCAGAAATCCACAATATAATTTATATTACCATCTTTGCCATACTTCATTTTGAGAAAGTTTGCTTGGATTCTACAGAGTTTCTGTGTTCTGTTTTTTCCATTTGAATCTTAGTGAAAGGTGAACCTCAGAACTAAATTGTTTAGATTTCGTATTTTCTTTCCTCTATATAATTGTAAATGTTTATGACAATTCATTTAGCATTGATTTTAACAGAAGTTTGACCAGTAATAATATAATTAAAAATTATTACATTCTTAAAATTATGCACCTCTTAGAAGACAATTTTCAGATAAATAAAACTGAAAGAAAAGATTATTTCTGTATTACAGATTAAAAATTTAAAGGTTCAAATTGATTAAGACATGAACAACAGTTGATGCATCACATGATGTGCATAAGGACATTTGACCAACGTTCCAAGTCTGCTGAGCATGGCAGCAATAATGCAGGTGGTCACTGAAGTCTTAATCCCAATGGCTCAGACTCCCTTACTACCACTGCTGGAAATGCAAAATCAAAATAGTAGGACAAGACCTTTAAACAAATATACAAGGCTTTTCACTGCTCTCATAAAGCTAAGTATGTTTCTCAGTGGTACCTCTGTATTTGCCAGTGTCATCGACCTTAAGAAGTTTTTTCAGTTACCACAGCACAAACTTTCTTGTTCTATGGCCATGGCAATGTGGCACTGTGTTTTGAAATTCAATTATTTAGCAACATCTGAACTGAAATCTTTCTTTCTTCTTTTAGTATAAAATTATTTTGTCAGAAGCTTCTTCTCATCAGCCTGCTCTTTAATTGTTTTTGTCTTTAGCAACCAGAGCATTCACACTTTTTTAATCATTTGTTTGATTAGGCCCTAAATCACTGCAACAGACATGGACAGGACAATCGTCGTTTCCTTCCATGGTAAAGAAGAACTGATGGTGGCTAAACACTGTAATCTGTAGAATTTACATAAACACGTTAATTGGCCTTCTTTTGTTTATCTTCAAAACCATATTACAATGCCAGACACAGCTGCCTCTATGAGAGATTAAATTCATGTCCTTTCTAATTCATGATGTCACCCCAGTCACAAGCAATTTCCAGTAGTTATACTTCCAAAAGAAAGACAACTAATGAAAACATCAGTATAAAATTTTACATGTGTAAGTTGTACAGACACTCTACAAAATATTTAGTATTCATTTGAGACCTCTTTCTCACACTGCTGGGAAAAGATATATAGGCCAGAATTCCTGAAGCTAAATCAAACTTCACTTCCAATAAAATAGGCAGATATTATAACATAAGCTGAGAGCTTCAGCTTTTATTTCTATTAGAATATTGTTTTCTCACATACGCGTAACAAAATTATTTGGCAGAGTGTAATGCTTAAGGATGAGCCAAATGACTGGGGGTTACTTTTTCTGAAAGGGGTGATCAGTACTAGCAGAACGTTTTATGGCAACATATCATATGCAAAGTACCATATGAATTTATGGAATACAGTGAATGGGTTAATGTGATGGTCAAAAGGCCCTTTCTGGTGTGTTACAGGAGACTGAGAAAGAAAAGTCCTCAAACTGAAGAGTAATAGTAACATTAGAAGAGTAAAAATGAGTAAAATTACAAGACCCTAAGACAGGAAATATTTATACAAGGTAGGCCAAGGTCTGCAGCAGCAAGGTCATGGCAAACTGAGTGTCTGGGAGAATGAAAGGAGGAATGAGGAAAAGAGATTTACAGTAGTAAGCAGCTCTGAAGACTGCCATGTAATATACACAAACTGTGGCTCCTGCACGAGTCCAACTTTTTTTCTCTTCAATGTGTAGATTAATTCTGACAAATAAGGACAAAATTCAATTATTTTATTGTTCTTGTTATGATTTCTGGCACATCACAGTCAATAAGCTTATATCTATAGTGCTTCAACAGATGAGGACTAAAGGAAAAGAATAGAGACCATGTAGAAAATTCATCATCAAGAGACTGAACCCACATGTCCTAGTCAAGTCCATATTATTAGATCATCTTGAAATGAATATAATTATCTTTATTCCTCAGCTAATGCTAATGAGAACACTGCAGTTAGAATTAAGTGCCCCTTACACATTGTACTGCATTTCTGACCACAGTTAGAAGATACAAAAGGTAAAAAAGCCATACTATTGTGAACACTCACTTTTTCACCTATTCCAGTATAATACTATTTTTTTCAGAGAAACAAGCAAGAGAATGTTCACAAGTGAGAAAGAGAATTAAAACAAATTATTATTAAAAACCTACTAACTAGTCTGCACTTTTGGCATAACATAGCTTTAGCTTTTTAATCTAATGAACCAAAATCTCTTTAACAGTTGTGACAGACCCAGTACTGACAACACTTACAAAACAAAGGATGAACACTACCCAAATATAATTCAGACCAAATTTTTACCAGGACCAGGCCTTA
This sequence comes from Ibycter americanus, assembly GCA_035590275.1. Taxonomy (NCBI): domain Eukaryota; kingdom Metazoa; phylum Chordata; class Aves; order Falconiformes; family Falconidae; genus Ibycter; species Ibycter americanus. The sequence continues at coordinate 48,735,188 of JAVJGI010000060.1, read as the reverse complement.
GGTCCCTGTCTGCAGAGAGTTATATTTTTACTTCTGTGCTTATAAAAAAACCCTTAAAATGCATAAAAAAGGTTTATTATACTATACACAAATGTTATAGTCAATATTATCTTTCATTCCCGCTATGGAATTGTGAGTCAGATCTTGCTTTGGAATGGACCCACCTCTCTGTCTAACCTCCAGAGACACAATATTGGCCAGCATTGATGTTTAATTAAACAATAGCTCAGAGGTTTTGTATGCTTATCATAAACTAATGCTCACCCTAAACTAACTTCACTGTGCTGCTAAAAAGCATTTTAAATACAGAAGACAGCTTTAATAAAACATTAATTTTACAAATTTAAATGCACTGTAACAAGGGAGAAAAATTAAACAGCCTTGGTCACCCAGCCACATTATACCTACACACTTTATAGGCATTTTAAATTACTAGCTAGATGACTATTAGTGCAACCATAGAGGTCCAAAATGAGGACCGGGGCTCCTGAACTAAACAGAGAAAGCACGCAGTGCTCTAAGCATCTTATGAGTCAAAGGAGCTGCTTTGTAAAAGACTCTTAAATACATGCTAGATTTGTAGTAGTAACTGCATTAAGCAAACCTATCAACTGCAGTGAGGGTAGATGAATGTAAGAGTAGACTATTGCTTATGACATAAGATGTTGGCAATCTGCTCTAACTGGCCATGCTTCAGCAAAGTATTTAAGCACATGCTAAAGGGCTCTCTTGGCTATGAATACTTTCTTGAATTGAGCCTAAGTGCTTTGTGGAGTTAGGGCCAGATAAAACCATGCATTATTCCTTTTTGTGCACAACAATGTTCAAATACAGAGTGCTTAGAGAACTGATACATTCAACTTCTCTATCATTTAAGAGAAAAAAGGAACAGGATGTACTTACCAACTCCAGGAATTCATTATTTTCATATGCATTGACAGTCACACCTGAAGTTGACTATGAACTTACTTGGTATAAACTGTTCTCTGCAAAGCTGGAGTGATGAAGATGCAGTGATGCATGTTGGAATTAGTGTATATTTATAACAATGAATGTAAGAAGCATATTTTTATTATAAGTAAAATAAGTATGTACAGTTTGATGGAAACTTTGACATGCAAAAAACCATGCAAAAGTACCTTTGCTTTTTTAAGGAAGCTTTTAGAGAAATTTATGTATTTCATAGATATGTTCTTTATGCTGGTCACTTCTCCGAAAGCAATAGTCTATATACCTGTCTTAGGGAGGAAGCTGTTCAGTCATCTATCTCATCTTCTAATAGAAAAATAACCAACGTCTCTATCACCAATGCAAAAATATTTTGTAATAAACAATAGAAAAGACTTATTTTTGTGAGTAGAGGTGTAATTAAATCAAAAAATCAGAAGATATTAAAGGGAACATGCATTTCCATCTTTTTTTTACTGTAACAATTATTAATTGAAAAGAGATATATTGTTTATCTTATCAGTTGTATAGATGCTATGAGCTACTGAACAAATTGAATCTGTTTACAGTCCTTAAAGAAGACTACATTACTCATGACAGATACCCTCATATATCCTGACTTTGTGATTTGAAGCCTTAAGAGAAGAATTACTACAATATACAACTTTTGCTCAAAAAATCTGCCTTTCATGTCTTAGGAAATAAATGTAAGCCTCACTAAATAAAATAATTAGAAGTATAATCAATTGCTTTCCTCTAATGAAAGAGGCATGCTCCTAGTTCCTCCCACTGTACCTCTACCCTCCAACACTTCTGGGACTGTGGGGAAAAAAGATTTAAAATTTTTAATTTAGAAAGAAAGAGCCTTTTGATTTCTAAGTCTAGTTTCCAGAATTTAAAATTCCGTATTTTACTTATTCCATGTGACAAAATGGTCAAGTTGTTTCCTAGTACTAGGACAAGGAACCAACCCAGTACATTCACTGACTAATCTAGAATCTTACTCTCAGATGGTTACTGTCTCTCATTTCTACAAAATAAGGCATCACTGCCAGCGTATACACATTTGTTCTTCTGCTAACATTGCTCTACAGCTTAAACAGACGTTCTTGGTCTGCCAGCTCTTTTCTCTTTGAAGAGAGTGGAAAGACAGTACAATTTCTTTATTCTGCAAGGACAAATAATGACAATTTTTTATACTTCATGTGTAAGACAAAGTCTCTATTTCCCCAATTTTAGCTACCCATCTTGCACCTCTTCCTTTTAGAATTGATGTTTCAATCATAAGTCACCAAAACTGCAAACTGAATTCCAGATAAAATCCTGTTAGTACCATGTATGTTGCCTATAATATTTTCTTTTCACTCCTAAAAATGCTGTAATGCATCCTGATATAACTTTACACTTGTCTTTTTTTATTGCCATGTCACATTTATAGCTTTAGTCACCCTGAGACTAATAAAGCCAGATCTCTCTCTTCGTCTGACACTTTCAATTATAACTCCCAGCTTATAACAGAAAAATCTTATTAGTTCCTAATTAGACTTTGCACTACACAATTTTGTTTCACTCACCCTTGCTTCTCTTTCCTGATCCGACTCTCCCATCTTCTTCTATCAGCCAGTTTCCCAGCCTGGATACTCAGAGAAATATTTCCTATTGCCTCCAAGTTAAGCCACAGTTCAATACAAACTTCTGTCAGGAGTAGTACTGATCTGAATTAAATGAAACCAAGAGGGGGAAAAAATACTTTTTTTCAGCCATATTGGCTCCCCTATCCAGTTTATCACGCAAGTTCTTCTGTCAACAGTCAACATCAGGGTGAAAACAAGCCCGGGAAAGGAGGATGTGCTCCTTTCAGCAGACACGTCAGCCTGCTCCGGAGGCACTACCCTGTAGTTCTTCACTAGCCTCAGCCTGTCTAACAGCTGATTGCCATGATCTTCTCTTCACTATTAGCCTTTACCTTTTCCTGTTTTCCAGATCTTGTTGGATTCATCACTCATTGCGCTGCTTCAGGATGCTAAGAAAGTAGACCACCATCCACCTCTTGCCAGTAATAAGTATCAGCATGCTGACAGGGCTGCGCAAAGGGTCAGAGAGGGAGAAGAGCCCATGAAGGGGGTGGAGAATGCAGCTGATGATGGCAGAAGGCTGGAAAAACTGCAGCCAGCAAGTGAGTTTGCAAAGGTCATTTTACAGCCCAGCTGGTAAGAGCTTGCTGCTCTCAGAGGACCAGATCTTTTCCTTCTTGCCCCTCTTCCTCTCCTTCCTCTTCCCCACTCCCCGCCATGCACTCCTACTCTGGGCACTGCTCAGCCCCTTTGTGAACTGCCTGCACCCACCTCGGAGCAAAGAACTGCCTGAAACCTGCTGAGTGACAGTATGCACCGATGCTGTGTCATGACACTCAGCAAGGGGGAGAGAGGCATGAAGGCAGAACAATGCAGCTCTTCTCCTTTTCAACTGTTTCATCTATAGACTTTTAATACAAACTAATAATTAGTAGTATTAATGATAACTAAGCAATGTATTTTGAGTTGCTGGCTATAAACCAAGTGTAATGCTACTCAGTGTTAAAAACAATATGCAAAATAAAAACAAGCATTTACACTAATGCTTGAAAGGTATTTAGAAGTTGGGAAGATTTAAATCATTAACTCAGCCAAATGCCACAACATGAGCTCATGTTACTTTTGATTGCCCAGTGGGTCAAGTAGAGAAGTTTGGGGAAAATTATGCCTTTCCTTCAGAAGAAGCCCAAAAGACAAGAAGAAACATACTGGGACACCACCCTGCAGAACTGAAATTGACATTCACCATCTTGTCCTATTAGAGTGCGGGCATACCAGCCAATATAGAAACATATCATTAAATAAGGTGTCTTGTCCAAATATTTATGACTTAATTACTTATTTGAATAAAGACAAACTTCTGCTTTAAAAATTCATGAAACTTTAATGAGGACAGAAGGCAGTAGAGTGAGACGAACTCTATATTTATCTCCAGGGTAGCAGCTGAGAAAATGTCCCACAGTTATTACATGCCTTGAGAATGGAGAAGAGGTTCTGACACAATTAGCCTTTTGGCCAGATAGAAAAGTTATTAAAAAAAGTAAGTGGTAGTTTTTTTAAGGCCAGAATTTGTGCACCTTGCAAACTCCATTCCAATCAGCCCACCTTCAAAATTGATAAACACGCATAGAAGAGTAGTTGCAATTAACTTTTCTTTTCAAAATAAGTATTAGAAGTACCAAAACATATTCTTAGCCTGCATGTACATTTTCTTTATTTGGAAGAAATGACAAGAACAGACAACATATGCCAAATACTAATACAGGAGCAGATGACAGATACAGAGTAATAAGGGAGAAGGTAAGGGACAGTCCTTCCAGAAGTAACATGGTTTAGTCAACCTGGCAGACGCAATTTTTGTGCTCTTAACTGAGTCTTCTGTTACATGCAAAGTATTGTTGTGAAGCTATGAAATGAATTCCAGGATTAAGACTTAACAAATCTATCTCCTCCTGAGGTACCTAACACCCTTATGAAAAAATACATTTTTATTTCTATTTTAATGGCAGCACTCTACCTTCGCAGAGCATACGCACTACAATTGCTGCTGCAGGTAATTGTGCAAATAGCAATCAAGGGAAATTTTGACAGTGAAAAAGTTGTTGTTGTTCCATTGCAATTTAAAATATTTTCAGCACTTTTGGTAATGTAGAACTCCAGTTAAGTACTGCAACTTTTCTGTTCTATTCCAAGGTGCTTTCTGTTCATGGTTACTTCACTGTTCTATGAAAATAAACAAAATAATTTTATTCACCTTAAAAAATAACTCATTATGGGGAGGAAATCAAGCAAGCAAAGTTTCAGGCCTGAAGTTTAAGTGCTGACAATGTAAAAATGCTATCTGAAGACAGAAGTCAATTTAAACTTACTAAATATCTCAGCTAGGGTAACTTTATGTGCCTCTGTACACTTTTAATCTTTTACATTCCCTAACTACTCACCTGCTTTACATATTCTCAGCAGTGCTATCTATTGTTCATCCTAGCTGTGAACTCCAAGTAGGGTCAGAAAGAAGAAAAGTTTTGTTACCCTATTTATTTGTCCATTGTTCTAGGAAAATAAGCACAAGGCTGTTCTCTAACTGAATGGCATAATTTCACCATTTGATTCTGTAAATTCCAAATTATTTGTCTACACTGAATCTATTCCTGGTTTAGAAACCAGATTCTCTTTACATATATATATATATCTAAATAACAGTTAGCAGTTTCAGCTCAAACTATAGCACCATCTTTAACTCCTTTTTAAAAGAAAACAAGAATTCTGCTATAAACCCTAGCATCAGCTAGAAAATATATTGCATAATCTTGCTGCCTTTCTCCATCCTGCCATTTTTTACCAGCTTTTTCACATTTTCGTAAATAATTCAGGCATTAATATGCAACTTACCCCTTTGAATACTTTATCGCAACTTATTATTTCAATTTTTCTACAAAGTCAATTTTTAAGGCACCAAAAATATAGTATTGAAACCAGTGCTGTAGGTCACATGTTGACATGTTAACCAAAAGACACTTGTAGGATTAGAAATAAAAAAGTCAGGAATTAAATATCTGATATGCAGTGACTATCATTTCATTATAAAATATTGTAATTTTACATTAAAAATTGACTTTCTCTGCTTAAAGATTTTGTGTAATATCCACCAGTATACAATATACAACACTACACAACCTACCTGAATACTTTGCCCTGTAGTCAAACTTTGTGTCTCTCACTTTTAACTGCATTAGTTTAACAAGACATTCATTAGACCTTCTGTAAATTCTTGACTCTGCACGTAGTATTTACTTTTTGTGCACAAGGTACAGAGGAACAAAGAGAGATAGGAAGATAAATAATATCAATCTTTTTAAAGCAAAGCAATGTGCACTGCAAGAAATCTTCAGAATAGTACTGGAAGTAACATTTTCTACATAAGTTTAGCCACATTTATTTAATTTTTCAGACAAAATTTTGTAATGCATATTAAAAAATATGGCTAAGTTTCAAATAGGTGAACAAACCAGAAAAGACACAAAAAAATTACTCTCATAATCCAGAAAACTTAAGCATCAGGTATAGGATAATATAATATTAAATTTTACATAAGGAAATGAACTGCAATAAGAAACGTAAGTGAAATGAGGACAGTTTCAACACGGTCTACATTAGATGAAGGCAGATTTCACTGCACTAAAAATTACAGGAAGGTTTAAATGACCACATTGGCAAAGAATGTCCCCTCCAATCACCCTTTTTCAATAAATCTTCCACATCTGAAGAATAGCCTTTCCTGAATATAGACAGCATCTCAGTGTTCTAACATAAATGGTTAGAAATGGAAAAACTGCTAGAACATATCTGCCCCCAAAATTTTGAAATTCTTTGAAAAGGAATTTTGTATTTTGAAAGAAAATTCACCAAAGGAAAGAAAAAACTGTAATTGCTTGAGGAGGTACTTCATAAACAGGGTGAAAACTATAAAAAATTACATGACATGAACTTAACATGGATATTAAATACGTAATCAGGTTGATGCTAATGGTCATAAGCCTGATACTTAAGCTACTTGGTTTTGTGCAAAGATGGCATATTTGTGCTCTATTTATGACATAGTGTCTTTTCTTCTATAATATATTTAAAAACAAATCTGAAAACATCATTATCCAACAATGTAAGCAGCACTACAGATGGACTGGAATTCTAAACCTAAAGCAAGTATCTAATCAGCCAATTTTTAAAATAAAAAGAGTGAGAATCAAGAGAAATAATCATCCGTCATGCAAAACAATACAATTTTCTTTCTTTTGCCCATTAGTCAGTGGCTCTTTTCATAATCTGATAAGTGATCAGCAACATAAAACAGCTGGAAAACTTGTGAGTTTATATGCCTAGGAAAGAGAAGTTTACTGGAGCTTAATTCGAAATGTAGAAAGCCAGGATTGAAACTCAGAGGCGTACTGCTGGATCAGTTCGGTCTTCTTTTTAAGCTAATTAGAATTAGGCTACTTAAGTGTTTTCAAAACCCTCTTTTGGATGCAAGGTTGTATCTTCACCTGGTTGCACTGTGTCATATACATTTACCACTGCTTGGAACCAACTTAGACACCTGCTTTTTTGGGAATTAAGACATGCTCTAATATGCATACATCTACAATTTACTTATATTCACTTATACATATTTATATTTATTATACTATATAAAATTTATTTATATACATATACATACATATATATGTGTGTGTGTGTAAAACTGTGAGGGTGACTAAGTAAGTCTAGTATCTGGCTCAAGTTCCGAAGTCACTGGAAACAAACTTGTGTCATAACAAAATACACCATGGAAGCAGAAAACTGTAAACAGCAGAACATCTTAGCCATAAGGAACTAAATTCTTAAGGTGGAATAAATGCAGATGGGAAAAGGATTTGCAACTAGAGTCAGGCCAAAGGTTCATCTAATGTCTTTTGCCCAACACAGGCTAAAAGCAGATGGAAGATGGGATCATTCCATCTGCAGATACACTTGTGTTGTCTAAAACCAAATTCACTAGAAATGCATATGCGCACACATACATGCATGCACATACATAAAAGCAGGACAGAGGGGATGCAAAACCAGCATTATGTCAAATTCCACCCAGAAACAGATACAGTAAATTAACTGCTAATGAGCTGCATATCTCAAAAATAACTTATTTTCTCTCTTTCTCCTTCCAGAAAAGCTTTGTACTAATACTGCTAAAACCTAGACGTAAAATTCTGATCACACTGAAACCAGTAATTCACAAAATTTTCTTCAACAAAACCAACACTTTACCTGGGTTTTCACTTACATATATTGCTCACCATTACTTATTTTAGCTTATGGGTAATTTGCTTTCCAAGTGTATAAAAGTAATGTTTACAATAGGCCTTGGAAAAGTGGCCATGGCATATGCAGTAATCACTACGATGAAAGCCACCATTTCACTTTTCATGGCTTCAAGATAACCAGTGGCAAATTTCTCTTTATAAAACTTTAATTCTGAACCCCATAATGTAAAACATTTTATTACAAACATCTATCTAATTCCCTACAAGTATGTTTGGGAATGATTTGTCAAAGAAAGTGAGAATGATTCCACGCTTCCTTGAGGTGTTACCAATAAATTACTGCAAATTAGCTACCAAATAAGCCTCATGTTGCTGTTGCTAAATGTTTCATTTCCACAAGCTCTTTAGAGAGTCAGTGCATTATCCCACTGAACTACTGAGATATGGAATTACGTGGTATTAAAGGTGAGGTATGTGTTTATAGAGCCTATTGAATGCTTTCAAAAATAAAGACCTATAGCCTTTCATTGTTTAAAAGCAGTTTCTCTCTTTCTTTAAACCCTTTAAAAAGCCTATGAAGATTTTAATATTCACAGGATTTACACACAGGTGAAATAATAGAAGTATGGTTCTCAGAACAAAAAGATTTGCTATGTATTATAGAGAGCTCTAATACTAGAGCTCTTCTGAAAGGGTTGATTAATCATACTATTTAAAGGTTGTGACACATTTATGCTCAAACTAATACAGGCAAAGCTAGTAATTCACAGTTACAAACCTGTGCAAGAGACAGCTCGCATGTTGGGACACTTGGTTTTAAATTCCGGACCTTTTTGGACCCTGCCTGTTGCTTTGTGTTGAAGCCAGTTAATTAGCACATCTTAACTCTTTAGTGATTTGTGTGTAAAGAAAAAAAAAAAAAAGGCTTAATTTGTTGTTATTTGGATTTGCTTTGAAAAGCCTTTGTCACTTAGGTTGGCTCAGCAGAACCATAAAACCTGTAAAGAATAAGGATAATAATTCATATTGTATTTCTCCTTAGCCAAGACCATAAAATTTTAGACTCACTTCTAAAAAAAAAAGCAATCTGCAGAGCATTTCTTTAAAATACAGAAAGAGGTGTTGACCATAAATATACCAAAGATGTCAGGCTAATTTAGAAATAAATATTTAAATAGGCTTTAGTAAATTCTGAACATAGATCTTCAAGCTTTATGGAGCCAAAATTTATTCAAGGCAGAGCAATATGAAAATTTGCATAGAGAGACACTGGATATTTGGTGCCATCGACACCCTAGAACCCTTGGAGTACAGTTGTGCTAATCACGGGCAAGGAAAAGGTCAAAATGGTATATGCCAAGTAAAAGCTTCTCTCACCGCTTCATCCAAGCCAGAACATTGACCTTTCAATTTATTTGCCTTACAAGCTTTCAAAGCATCTACCCATGGAAATATATGCCTTGCTGCATCTCTTTCTGCCCCTTCATTCCACCAAAAAGAAGAAAAATGGACTGCACCCATGATCTCACCTTCCCACAGTTTACACTGAGAAATGGGGGTGCCGCAGCTGACTCCAGGAGCATTGCAGCAGGGGGAGGTGGGGGGCAGATGTTGACCAGGCAGCACTTATCCTATCCATAAGTGTTCCTCCTGCCTGCCCCATGGTATTTCCTGCTAGTATTGGAAACAAGGGAAATCCACATAAGCAGGGTCTATGAACCAGGTCTTGGACTGACAGCTGTGTCCTGGGGTCAGACTGGCCACGCATTGAGTCCCACTAAAGCAGATCTCTTCAGAGGGGTCTTTAAACCAAGAATACAGGAGCCTTTCTGCAACAGCCAAAGGAAGGAATAGATCCTACACAAACAGCACGGACCAGCCCTCCCTCTGACATCCGTGAAAGCGTCTGATACATAAGACACCTTGAAGAGGAAGCAGAGGACTGAAATCTCCAACCCTCTGGAAAGAAGCTAGCAAGGACAACGACCTGAGCAGTCAGCAGGGAATACTTCAGAGAAAAGAAAGGTGAACAGCTTTTTCTCAAAATTAGGTGGGAGACAGCAACCGCATGTTCTTTGCACAGCCACAAAAAGGAGGGAAAGACTGGGCACAGGGAAGATAATCAGTGGAAAGTCAGATTCAAAGCCTAAGGTAATTTATAGTTAGCTCAGTTAGGAATATTCAATTAAAGGCTTTGAAAAGCAGTGTAGGCAGCAATGAGGAGTTTGGCTTCTCTCCAAAAGTAGCTGCACTCACACCCAGGACTGGGATGGTCTCAGGAGGGGTTAGTGGAATTAATGGAATTACTAGAATCTCCTCTCCTGGTCAAAAGTTAGTGCTCCTGCCTGACATACCAAATTATTCCCCATTTAGGTTACTCTTGAGGCACGTTTGTAAATGGCAATATTGAGTCTCCTTTATGTTCAGTTCAATATTCTCCATTTGACATAACAGCAGCCATGATAAAAATATGTGGCCTGAGAGTACCGTTAGGAAAATATGAGAATGAATCAGCAGTTTGATTTCTCCCTCTTCGACCCACACATTTTAACTTGTAGGGTTTCCAGTTTGAATGTTATTACTATTTCATTAAGGCCATAACTACTGTGTTCTGGTTCCTGAAAGCCTATTTGGCATAACATTCAAATTAGCAGTAATGAGAAAAATACGCTCTTCCATCATCAAGTTTTTCACCTTGATGAATATCTCTCTGTAGGAAAATATGAAATGAGTTAATGTACCTGCCTATTAAAGCCATTTCAGGAGATGGCTGAACATATAGGTGGCCTATTAGCGAAAGAGAAATTCAACCTAAGGACCAAGGAAGAAATACAGATGTATCTAAAAAGTGGATTTATTACAGATATTTCTTACAGCTACTCACAAAAAAAGTAGATGTCAGCAAAATTAAGAGTGCTAAAAGACTACACTAAAAAAAGTTGGGCAATTTTGGGGCATTTGGATTTTACATCTAAGATAGGGAGGCTTATATACATTTTTTGTGCATATGAAGCTTTTTGTGAAGAACATATGAAGAACTTAGATTATCTGTCACAGTAACAAAACCAAACAAAACCAAACAAAACAAACCCAGCAGAAAACATTACCTGAACAACAGAGTGAGTTTTCTATTTAGTGATCAAAGTTGCGGATGGGAGGGAACAAAACTTCGGGTAAATTCTAAGGCCTTGGGATGACAACTTATTTTAGAGATTATCAAGGGGATTACTCTTTCCAGAACTATCTAGAGAAGTGGAAATCAAAGATTGTAATATGGATATTCATTCCCTTTTTTCTCCTGAACCTTTTGCAGTGCCACTCAACTATCAGCATGTAGAGATAGGTAAACTACTATTTTATAATGGCAAGTAAATGTAAATACTAAACTTATATTTGCTTTATTTACATTTACCAGGGTAAATATTGAGAAAAGCTGTTTTACCACTGAAAAATGAGTATTCACGCCAGCTGGGGAGTTAGAAATTCCCATGCTTGCAAATACTCAAGAGTATCAAAAACAGTGTAATAAAATTTAGAACATAGAGATGGGAACCGGACGTATACAGAAATCTGCCAAGTACGGTTTCTCTTTGATAAGCAAAAAAGGACCTTCCCAAAATGTTAAGCCTAGCTCCTCCTTCTGTAGGCATGAAGTCAGCTATTTGTAAACATACCTCTTTTATAAATCTACTAATCAGTATGTCTAAAGAGTTTTGTGTTTTGGTTTGGTTTGGGTTGGGTTTTTCTGTTTGATTTCATCTGGGTTGCGGTTGTTTAGTTTTGTTCTTGGTTTTGTTTTTCTACCCAAATTATTTCCACTGGAAACTTGTCCCAGGATGTGATGACTCAAACATGAAGAAAAAAACCCAACCTTTTCTAATTTCCAGACTTAAATTTAATCACAGTTACTTACATATTTTGTTCTTCTGCTAGCTTTACCTCATTGTGTACCAGCAGGATGTATTTATCAGCAGGAATCTTATTTTCTCCCCAGCTCTCCTACACTATACAAGGCAAGGTTTTATAAACCCCTCTGTACTGTGGGCTCCACTGTCATCTGAATAGTATTTAATTGCATGTGTTGCAGTTTGAGTTCACATTTTTTTTCAAGCACAAAACCACAACTGAATGAATTATTCTAAATGAGGTGTCCAAAGTGCTACTGATTCCATACTGCTACTGAAATAACTTTCCCAGTACATCCCAGGACCATATTTGCTTTTTTCACAGCTGTGCCATGCTGTCAGCTCATATTTCTTGATCGACCAGTAATACAAAGATATGTTCTCCTCCTCAGTCATTTCTAAGTAATAAGCCCACAACCTACAGCAAAATTACATGTTATTGGCTCCAAATGACCTTTCATCGTGGACTATTTAGAGTGTAATCCCATTTCTATTATTAAAGTTCAAACAGCCTTTCTGAATGATATTCCTGTGTTCCTCTGAGCTGCACATTGTGGGAAAACCTCCCTCCTTGTCCTATTCTCCCTGTCCTTTGCCTTCTCCTCACAGTGATGTCACTATGATTATTATTTATATTATCTACTGCATTTTATATTATATTTTTTACCCAAATATTTAAATTAAGTTATTAAAAAATGTTGGTTCCTCTTCTCTGGTAACAAGAATTACAAATTCAATTATTAACTCTTCATTGTCTCTCAGTATCAAATCGTCCTGATCCTCACCAGGTAAATTGACACTCTTGTACCAAAACAGATGTTAGCTTTTTCTGAGAGTACCTATCACAGTTATTTTATAAAAAATATTGATTTAATCTCTTTTCTGATAATACTGATGGGAGTTGGGAGGCTGAATGCACTCTTTTGGAAACATACCAGTTGCACTGTAAAGGAAATTGTCACTATTACCAAACGGTAAAGATCTTATTTCTTGCTGCAAGCATAAATTTAAGGATAATGAATAGCAATGCTTTTAGTGTACCTTGAGACATGTTATGAATCCTTGCAATAAGACAGTAGAAAGCAAACATAACCAGTACAGGATTGAAACAACACAAATACTCTGGATATATTAAAAATTGATATTTCTTAGCTGAGACAAATGAATTCTGTTATCTCTGTGTAATCTAAAGACATTTATTTTATTTCACCAAAAATTATAAAACTAAGTCAAGCCAAGGACATGTCAGCTTTACCACAGCTGTCATTCTCCCTCTCATTTAAGTCAAGGAGTTAGAGAAGAAAATCTATATGGGACTGGCTGCTTATTAATTGTGCACACAAAACCAAACATAAATCCCATCAAAGCATATTAGCTTTAACAGTAATTCCTTGCCACCCAAAATGGCACGTGAACTATGCAATGTATATTAAGAATAATTATTCATCAGACATATCAGATATCAACTGCTGATGATTCAAGGCTCTTCATTTCAAAATAAACTCACATTAACACACACACAAAATATAGAATGTATTTCTATTTTCAAAGGAATTTAACTTTCTGTAGTACTGGTTTTGCTGTCACATGATCCTACAGAGTCATGGGATTTGTAGGCCTTAAAAATGGGAGTTTCCATATTTGTCTTTGGTTTTCTATCCTGTTTGACAGTAAAACTAACTGATAAACTAATTCATATATTGGACATGCTGAATAAGACCACTTATTGTCCACATACTTAATTTCCCTACAGCTCTCTGGCAATCTGTTAGATTTCTACATCTCTCTGACACTTCCAGCTTATTTATGAACAATTCTGATCTTTAAGGAATTGTTTGGAATCAGTTCCAAGTTACTTAAATACTTATACTTTAAAAACATATACTGTCAAACCAGATTCATCTGGCTGTACTAAGGCAACCTTTTGTTTCTGAGCTTATCAGTTGAGCATACACAATTGCTAACAGAGGGGTTTTAAATTCAGTTCTTAATGTAAGGTTTTGGTCAGCACAGAATACATGTATTATTCATGTGGGGAAAATGTGCTGGCTCCACTATAATGTAAGTACGTTTGGGTATGTATTTGCATTCATGTCTTAAACTTAAGTGAGAAATTTTGCCAAAACAGATTCACTTTCCAAGCAAACGTTTGGTCAACCGTTGAATGCATAGCCATCCTTGCAGCCTTGTTTTAGCTGTTACCATTGGATAGGCACTTCTTTCTACTTCAACCTAATACCATGTTTCATTTCAGCGAATGAAAATCAGAACTCATGTTTGATACTACCTAAATGGTACACCAGATTTCTCAAGTGTCCTTACAATAGAGGCATGCAAAGTGCAGGACAAAACAACATATGCTTTCCCTGTTTTACTTTCAATACTTTCATTTTGGTTTTAGTAGGAACAAAACAATCAAAATGCATATATATACATCCCTCAAATATAAGCAGATGTGTACACTTTCACAAGCATCTAATACAATACTCTTAGACTGTATTCCTTAAAGATGGAGTGGGTTTATGCCTCTTTTGTTTTCTTTGCCTCTCTCAGTGCTATAATGCAATCCTCGGTGTTTGAGCACCAGACTTCAAATGAGATATCTATTCAAAACATGCACAGACAAAATAAGTGGTTTCCTTAGTAATGGGAACTGTGTGAAAGCTTCTGAAACAGCTCCTCCTCCAGTAAGTCATTATGTATATGATTCTTTCTACCCCCAACTTATTAATGTAAAGGTAACTTTGTATTTAAAGACAAATACCTAATGTGCACCCACAGTTTTTGGCAGTCAAATTACAGGGGAAAGGGGAAACATTTACTGCATTCCTAATTAAATAGTTTGGTTTTTAATCAGTAAGGATGTTGTATGTTCCAGTGACCTTTTAATTAATTTTCTAGATCTGCAAGTTGAAAAAAATGAAATTGTGTAACTAAACTACTAAGAACTTGACTTCAGTACCCATCACACTCCAATAGTTTAGTGTATTTGATTTAAACTATCATGTGGTAATGATATTCTGAACACACACTGCACATATCCATGCTATTCCTTATCATCACCAAGAAAACTTCATGCTATTCATGGCATGGAAAAATTACCACAATACTCAGTCTCAGACTAAAAGTAACAAAAAACAAAATGACATTCTAGTTCTAATATTTAGCTTAGTGGCTCTGTTTGTACAGATTTCTAAACCAGCAATATAGCTCTTGTGCAAATAGTTATGAAAAGCAAATAATCTAGAACTGCAATTGTTGTCTATCCATTTTTAATATTAAACCACAATAAAATGTAACAAACATAGTGTTTGTTTAGTTTCACCAAAAAAGGTAAGAAATATCAAGTCTGAAGTTCTACCCTTGAGAAGCACACGGAAGCTTGCCATATATACCTAAAAAAATAAGTGACATTATCAGGGAAAGTGGAAAAATAAAAAAATTGCTTAGTTGGAGAAGGAGGTTCTCTCTCCCTGATCATATACTATTTGCCACACTGAGCAGTGTTAACGAAAAAAAGGGTGAACCTGTTTCAGATAAAATATCAGTTAATTCTCCATAGAAAGGAAAACAGATGTGAGCAAAGAAATGTAGAAAGTCCTCTCTATACGGATAGAAAGTTCAAGATTTACCACCACCCACAAGAATTACAAGTCCAATCAGGGTGAAAATTCTAGGCCTTATATTAATATCATTGCTGCCACCATTTTCTTCATCAACCTCAGATACAGATTAGCTCAAAGAGCCGTGAGACTAAAAGGTATATCCCATGCACATACAGGTCCCATGAGCAACAGACAGATCATTATGAATTCAACAAGGGCATCTTGATGCAGGTGGTTGAAGAGCAGAGAAGGCAAGGTGTGCTCAGACCTTGTGTTTCACAAAGAAGGACTGGTTGGGGATATGGAGGTTGGGGGCAGCCTTGGCTGCAGTGACCATGAGATGGTGGAGGTCAGGATCCTGCGTCGAGGAAGCAGGGCAATAAGTAGGATTGCAACCCTGGGTTTCAGGAGAGCTAACTTTGGCCTCTTCAAGGACCTACTTGGAGGAATCCCATGTGTTAGGGCTCCAGAAGGTAGGAGAGTCCAAGAGAGCTGGCTAATATTCAAGCATAATTTCCTCCAAGCTCAAGATTGGTGTAAAAAAATGAGTAAAAAAATCGAGCAAAGAAGGCAGGAGACTGGCATGGATGAGCAAGGAGCTTCTGGCAAAATTTTGGCAAAAAAAAAAAAAAAAAAAGAAGGAGGAACTTTACAGGATGTGGGGAAAAGGGACAGGCCACTTGGTAGGAAGCATGAAGGAAGGTGACAAGGAAGGCTGAGGTCTGTTTGGAATTAAATCTGGCGAGGGATGTCAAGGACAAGAAGACCTTCTTCAAGGACATCAGTAGGAATAGAAAGACTAGGGAAAACGGGGGCCTGCTGCTGCATGAAGTTGGTGCCCTGGTGACAGACACAGAGAAGGTGGAGTTGCTGAATGCCTTCTTTGCTTCAGTCTTTGCTGAGGCCTGAGGCCAGGCCTCAGGAATCCCAGACCCTGCAGGCAAGAGAGGAAGTCTGTAGAAAGGTAGACTTTCCTTTGGTCGAGGAGGATCATGTTAGAGATCGCTTAAGCAAATCTGACACCCACAAATCCATGGGCCCTGATAGGATGCACCCCTGAGTGCTGAGGGAGCTGGCAGATGTTATTGCCAAGCCACTCTCCATCATCCTTGAAAGGTCATGGAGAACAGGAGAGGTGCCTGAGGACTGCAGGAAAGCCAGTGTCACTCCAGTCTTCAAAAGGAGTGAGAAGGAGGAGCCAGGAAAATACAGGCCGGTCAGCCTCACCTCCGTCCCTGGGAAGGTGATAGAACAGCTCATGCTGGGTGTCATGTCTAAGCCTGTGGAGGAAAAGAAGGTCATCAGGAACATTCAGCATGGATTCACCAAGGGGAAATTGTGCTTGACCAATCTGATAGCCTTCTACGATGGAATGACTGGCTGGGTAGGTGAGGGGAGAGTGGTGGATTGTTGTCTGCCTTGGCTTCAGCAGGGCTTTTGCCACTGTCTCCCATAACATCCTCATAGGTAAACTCAGGAAGTGTGCGTAAGATGCGTGGACAGTGAGGTGGACTGAGAACTGGCTGAATGGCAGAGTTCAGAGGGTTGTGATCAGTGGCGCAGAATTTAGTTGGAAGCCCATAGCTAGCTGGGTCAGCACTGGGTCCAGTCTTGTTCAACTCACTCATCAGTGACCTGGATAAAGGGACAGAGTGCACCCTCAGCAAGTTTGCTGACGATACAAAACTGGGAGGAGTGGCTGATTCACCAGAAGGCTGTGCTGCCATTCAGCGAGACCTGGACATGCTGGAGAGTTGGGCAGAGAGGAACCTAATGGTGTTCAACAAAGACAAGTGTAGGGTCCTGCACCTGGGGAGGAACAACTCCATGCACCAGTACAGGCTGGGGCTGACCTGCTGGAAGGCAGCTCTGCAGAGAAGGACCTGGGAGTTCTGGAGGACAGCACGTTGCCCATGAGCCAGCAGTGTGTCCCTGTGGCCAAGAAGGCCAATGGGATCCTGGGCTGCATGAGTAGGAGTGTGGTCAGCAGGTCAAAGGAGGTGATCTTCCCCCTCTGCTCTGCCCTGGTGAGGCCGCACCTGGAGTGTTGTGTCCAGTTCTGGGCTCCCCAGTCCAAGAGAGACAGGGAACTACTGGACAGGGTCCAGCAGAGGGCTATGAAGATGATGAGGGGACTGGAGCATCTCCCTTGTGAGGAAAGGCTGAGAGAGCTGGGCCTGCTTAGCCTGGAGAAGACTGAGAGGGGATCTTATCAGTGCATACAAATAACTTAAGGGCAAGTGTTAAGAGGGTGGGGCCAGACTTGTCAGTAGTGCCCAATAACAGAACAAGGGGCAATGGGCACAAACTGCAACACAAGAAGTTCCACCTGAATATAAGAACGAACTTTAGTTTGAGGGTGACAGAGCACTGGAACAGGCTGCCCAGAGAGGTTGTGCAGTCTCCTTCCCTGGAGATACTAAAAACCATCTGGACTTGATTCTGTGCAATCTGATCTGGGTGAATCTGCTTTAGCAGTGGCATTGTACTAGATAATCCTTGAAGAACCCCTTGAACCCTGAACCATTCCGTGATTCTGTGATCTCAGTCTTAAAGATATACCATTGAGAAGTTTTCCATAAGTTATATTCAGTTACTGTAGGTTACAAACACCTGAAATGTCACAAGCAGGACATAAACAGACTGAGATGAAACAATTTTTAAAATTAAATACATACACTGAGCTTGAAAGCCTCTTTACAGATCCCATATTTCAACTACCTAATCCAGCTGCAGATAAGGATTCTCTAGCTGCTTTTCACTACTCTGTCTTCATTAAGATTCCCACACAGCGAGGCTGTGGTTGCTATGTGTGACTCACTTCCAGCCTTCAGCAGATGCTGGTATGCCAGAGATTCTTTCCTATTAAAATAGAGACAGGGATGAAAAGTAGAAGAACCCAGACAGCACTCTGAGTTGGACCCAATAGGTATAAAACATGTTAAGATTTTTCAGACCTCAGGCTGTTCCTGAGAAAGGCTGTCTACAGCTCTAGAATCTATGAGGAAAGAGAATACAGCTCTTTCCTGGAATCTTGTCCTTTGTTTCATAGAACACAGTTACTACATGAAAAGGCGAGTTTGCTGGAATATGTAAAATCCCCTTGATCACCAAGATAAGCATCAACTTATTGCCACTACTTTCATTCATCCCCCTCACACGTGACTGAATTTGCCTGTACTGTATGGCTCTTTTTACTACACAGTTCCAGATTTTGCCAAGTCATACAGCACCTACTACCTACATAGCTTTCAATGAAGTAACTGGTTCTTTGTGTAGATGTGAACTTTTCCTTATGTGAAATTCTTTACAGGTTCATGGCCTACATTTGTTTCCATCTGCTTTACCTCTATCCTACCAACACTAACTCTGAGATCTGATAAAACAAAGTTGGTAGCAGGTTAAGTAATCTGAGCATAATGCTTTCCATTATGAAGTACAACTGTACTTAGAAACTGAACTCATTGGCAAGAAGACTTGCATCTTCAAAAAAAGACAAAGAAATAGAGCTAGAAGTATTGCTTTTGCTTATCATTGAAAACATGATTCAGCTTCAGAGGGATATACATTAATAAAAGTTACTCCTTATCTGTATGGAAGCATAGCCCTTAGTAAAATATCAAAAGTGGCCATCATGTCTAAAAATGCGCATGACAGTGTCAGGTTGATGCCATCGCACTGAATATGCTGGCAGAACAGGGTTACATGAAGCAGTGGCACTTTTTTCTCTCTTCCAGGCAAATCACACAATGAAACCTGCCAATAATTAATGTCAATTAATAAGTTAACTGATGGTGCCACAGGACAGATTTCTTTGAATCTGAGCAAATCCAGACCTTCACTCAGAAAGGAATACCTCCCGCACCTCACACAGAAGATACACTAAGGGTATGCTTTACAGAATTGGTGTGAAACAATCTGTCAAACACTAGCTCACAAGCTCCTCTCTTTTTTATTCTAAGGGTTACAAGAAGAAATTGTGAAAAGCCACCACTCAGCCCTCTTCCTTGTAGTTACAGTGCCTCAGAAACCAAGATAGGGGCACGTGTAGTCATAAGCAATAAAGATATTCAAAAAGTGTTGGCTCTTTTACAGTTGGATATAATCTGTATGGATACGCACTTAAAAAGATTTTTTTTAATTGCCCATTTCTGATATAACGTGTGTTATCTTTGAATTTAAATCACATACTGGTGGGTTTTTTACTTTAATTGCATAGTATTTATTTCAGGTTTTAAGAATACTTGCTGCATTCTAAACACAGCTGTATTCTCAAAGCCTAAAAACACTAGAAATGGTCACCGTTAATTCCCTGAGCCACAAGCCCACAGGATATTAAAGCCCAAGGATGCTCCACCTTTCTTTGTAATGAAAAAAGGAAAAATTTTTTAAATGCTCTTCCAATTTTAAGTAAAATGCAGACACAGAACCAACCACTGTATTTTTATAACTAAGGTTTTATACATCCTATTAATTGTCCACTACAAACAAATAATTACTTAGTTTATTTTCATGTGCACACAGTAATCAGATCAAATGCATGCTAAATAAATACCTGGAGTTAGCCTACATTACTTTCATCATCTCTCTATCAGTCTGAGATATTTTTTTTTCTATCCTGTAACCCAATAAGCTATATATATAATTCTGGTGAAATAGATTACATTGCTATTTTAAAACGACCAAGCATCACAGCGAAATCAGCAGGAAAATAACTTAATGAACCTTAATCATCATAATTGTATTGGTTATAAAAGATATTTTTCTCCTGCAGATAGTTTGAAAAAATATATATTCTTTATCATTAGCTAAATTAAAAAATTGAATTATTTCACTTTTTGTGAAACAGAACTTTATTATGATATAATAACATTTTAACTAATATGTAAATGTACGCCTATCAAGGAGGTACTTTAATTGCACATACAGCCTATCATAAGAACTCACTTTCTTTATGCAAGTATACTTTAGCTGATTTAATTATTTAGTCCTCTAATTACACAGTCCATACCAATCAACCAAAATGAAGCACTTCTATAATCTTAATTTCACATGTCAAATCATTGAATATATTTTTGCATGATTCTTGTGTTAACTGGAAAGCCAGATTTTGAATGAACAACAGTGAGTACATGAGGTTAGGGGCAAAACCCAAGTAAGCTTTCATGTAGGGCAATGGTAGACCCTACCTATTCCCTTTTCCCCAGATCTTCTGTATCTCCATTGATTGAGATAAGAGAAATAGCAGTATTTATTTGGTTTTAATAGAACATTTTGCTTGTTTTTTAATTTTGCCCAAACTTTTTGAAATTTTCTTCTCTCTTACTCTATGCACCGTAGCACCCCTGTAGCACAGGTTTATGTCTTTTCTTTGGGATAGGTGTGACTAGCCACATGGCTGACATCAGGAAGGATTCCCATTTTTCCTGTGGGGGCTAGCATTGCAAGAAGTCTTACTAATCCAGCTTTGGGTTGTGCTTTCTTAACACATCCTGAGCACTGTTCCATCAGACACCGGCTGTCATGTTGTGCAGCAGGGAAGGAAGGCTCACAGGTTCACTTTGCGAAATTTACAATAGGTTTGTATTTGCAGCTCATGGTGGTGAACATTAAGTACTATCAGAGGCTCAAAGAGCTACCTCAGGGGAGTAAAGGAGAGACACGGTTTCACCAATGAGCCCTGAAGCTACAGAAAGGTGACATGACATCTTCCTGGCCTGAGGCATTCCCTGTCTCAACCGCCGGCAAGCAGACTTGAAAGGTAACCAAATATGGGTTGGCCCCAACGGTTTCTGTTATACCTCTTTAACTCACATTAGGAAAAAATGTAATGCCCATAATAAGCAAATGGGAGAAAATGAAAGGGCCACTTGGCCTTCCTCCCACCCTACGGTATCTTACCTATTTACAGTCTGTCCCTTAAATGTCATTATTTCCTCTATGAGACAGTCCCACTCAGTTGTGTGAAAACAGAATAGCAGATATCTTTAAAAAATTTAAAATTGTATTCCCTGTACTTAGTTTAAATACACTATTTGAAAATTTGAGGAAGAAGGGAAAACTGCTTTATTACAGGCACAACAATGTAAGTACCAGTGAGTCAAACAGGACTGATTTTGAAAAATTTGCCCTAACCAATTATAACAAACTGAAATTTATTCAAGAAGTTGGCATTACTTTAATTCACTTTTCATAAAAAGTGATTTTTATGAAATGTAAAATAATTTTCTTACAGAATAAAAACAAAAATAATGCCGTCCATGCTCTCTGACTCAAAGTGAATCGAAATGATATATGGCATTCATAAAATAGTAACCATTTTGTAATAGAATTCTGGTGATATTGCTGTTACAAAAAGTACATTAATTTACACTGTTTGCTAATCTTCAGAATTTTTCCATACTGTTATTAGACAGGACTATGAGCCTTTCTTTAAAGCAGTGTGAAAAGAGAACCACATCTCACTTCAATCCACTAGAGGGTGGCCTGCCTCAGTCAGGGCTGAATTCGTGTAAGATATCCAACATCTTCGTTTTGACCTGTTGATCATCATCAACTCCTTGTATTTCACTATTGTTCATCTTCTATTACAGAGCAATTTCCTTTATATAAAACAGTATGTATGATAAAAAAAAAAAAGTTTCCTAACAACATCTATCTCATTTACTGTTTTATATATCTGGGAAAAAGGATGATGTATTTCAGTGTATACTTCCCTTAAAATCAAAAGAAAATCACAAAGCATTTTACAATTTTTAAAACCATCATAGTTTGTATGCCTTTTGTTCACAGATACAGAATAAATAGGAAAAGGGTATGACTCAAAGGGAGAAGGGAGAAAGAAAGGAAGGAGGAAGGGAAGGAAAAATCTGTGCAGCCCATTGTTTATATAGTTAGATGGCCACAGAAAAGAGAGCCAAGTAGACAGAGATTGAAAGAAACTGACTTTATTTAAGCAAACCCTTCCTCAGTCTACTCTGAATTTTTGTTTCTCAGTAAGATGTATTATGTATACATCTCAGTAAGACATATTATGATAAACATGGACAACAAAATTTAATATTTGATTGAATTTGGAAAAGGAGGAGCATGAAAAATCTTTTCTTTCTTAAGCTTCATAAAACAGCACCGAAACTGTGTGCAGGGCGGGGGGGGGCATGACACACGTTTCCTGAGTGGTTTCAACATGCAGCATCCTCTGAACTACAGCAGCCTTTGCAGAACTTCAGTGATCTCTAATAAGTTGTTCTAAGCACAGAAAGCATCCTTATATAGCCTTAAAAAAAAAGGGTGGGGGGGGTGGGGGGGGGTGGTGTGTTCAACCCCCTGAGCTGCTCTGTACAAACACAAAGCATGCCCTGTAACTCCCACAAATGGGAAGAGATGTGGAAGCGTGCAAAGGCTTGTTTGGTGTCTCCATCCCCGAAGCAGCAGTGTCATGTAACAGACAGCTTCCCACGGCCAACCAGGCTGGCGCAGCCGCGCAGGCTACGCGGCATCTGGGCACGCCGAAGCATTGGCTGCTCTCTGGGGAGTGGAAGGGGCTCCGTTATTAATGACCGCTGAGCAGGCAGCACCATGTCAGTGTGACAGCCGAGCGGGTGAATGATGCACCGCTAACCACCATGGAAACAAGGAGAAATAAGAACGGCTAGCGAGCATCTCTCGCTCTCTCCCCACTCCCCGCCCTCCGCTGGATTGCGAGCCTCAGCCAGCCAGGCAGCAACAGCGCTCTGGCAAATGTAAGTGATCTCAGCTGGCAGCACAGAGAGTCTCTCATGTTGTAGGATATCAATAGATACATCTTTGTATGATATACCGTTAGACGCACGCACGCACACCAACTCACAGACATACATGTATGCACATCTATTCAGACTCTGGCTTTAATACAAGTATGTGGTTACCTGAAGTAAGGAATCAAAATTACTGAGATGCAAGAACTCCTCCAGCTCTGAAACTACTCTTATATGGTAAGTTCCTCTTTATTTTCCATTTTTTATCCTGACTTTCATCTCAACCTGTAAACTCTTTCCCCTTCTTTTTGTAAAGTTATTTTATTAGCGTATTTTCACATTTTACTTTCTGAATGGAAACGCAAATATAATTTGCTTTTTGTGCCAGAGATAATCTAAATATGCTTGCAAGAGTATCAGATTTGTGCATTTGCTAGCTTGAAAGAACATCAAAGGATAAAAAATTATAAAAGGAGAACGTTTCCCCTGGTGTTTCAGATGCAAAATCAAATTACACAGTTGCTCTGTGTTTTGAAACCAATAAAACAAGATACAGGACAGCCTCCTTTCTTCTCTCCAGTGCTAGGATTAAGGGAAATGCTGTTTATGTCAGGACCTAAAAACCACTGAGCAGCAAGGCTGAATGAGCATATCACAAACAGTTACTGAATTTCTGCCAGACTACATCTTAAGGATTGTGGCAAATGACTCCGCTTAAAAACATCCCCTTTCCAGTCAGAAGGGACAGTGTGAATGTCTGATTACTGGTGCAGCTGGAACGGATGCGTGAGGTAAAAAGGATCGCATTAAGCAGAAGAGTTCTAATCTTCTTTGGTAATTAACAGGATCGCAGCAGGGTGCCTCTAAAGTATATTTTCATGTAAGGAGACTGTTCAAATCCACCACTACAAAAGCTTTGCCTGTTTTAGTACAGGAAGGCTCAGAACTGTTTGTCTTTGCTTTCCATGTCTTTGTTTTCACATGTCTAGTTGGAGTTTTTGCCCAGCACTGCTGTTCAGAGAGAGGAGAACCCAACACAGGGGGGGATGGAGGGGGCAGTAAATGCAGGGGGCTAGAAAACAGACAGTAATTTTCTATTTAACCTATTTAATCAACATAAAATTCCATGCTAGCACTGCTCTTGCCTAATGTGCTTGTGTTTATGCATGTGTATATCATTTCTTTCATGCAGTATAAGAGTACCTCAGTATCCCTTCAGATGAAAACACATTCAGTAAAGTCCATGAGCATGGATCTGTGATTCATGCATCAGTGAAAGCCAGAGATTTTACTTTACACCATGAAAAGGACAGGTTAGCTATCTAATGCATGCTTCAAAGTGAAAAAATACAGCCTGCATCTTCCTGCCTGATTTTATTTGCTTTTTAGAGTAGTATTCCGGTATTAAAAACAGCTCAGTATGTAGATTATTTCTCCTACCCCCTTTTTCTCCCCCCACCCCCTCACTCCCATACACCTTGGAGAACATTATAAAGAATCTGTTCCTGTACAGCAACATAATCATTTGCTTGTAATTTTAGAGTTACTATGTTTTGAGAAACAAACACTGTGAAACAACCATCAACAGATAGCCAATGGCCGTAAGCCTGCCACCCTTCCACAAATGTCAGGAAACGGGTAGCTTAACAATATGTATGGTAAGAAGTCAATTAATTCAGGTGACCTTTGTAAATGGTGACAATAAAGCAGCTCTGACAATATGCCACAGCATTCGATATTCCCTCTGGAAAATGAATGAGCTTAAGAAGAGGTTTCCTTTTCAGAGTACAAAATGAAAGGTATTGAAGCATTAGCTCCTGCTATTGGCAAGCTTGCTTCCTCTATTTCAGATGGTCTATGAAATCTGTTTAAAGCAAGCAGGCTTATATTATTGTGTGAACCACAATCTCACGTTCAATTAATTAAATATCCTGTTTTCACCCACATTGCATGTGCATTTTAGTTGTTAAAAACAAGAATTTCAAGCTACTGGTTTGGATTTTTACAGAATGCGCTATACAATAACGAGTGAAAACCTGATTCTGATCTTTTCATGCTATATGCAAAGGACTACTCAGATGAAACTTTTTGTATATACCACAGTACATGCTCAGCTGTTCTGAATCTTTATCCCTACTCATTTTTAATGCAAAAATTAAGTAAATATGCATAACTTTACACTAATGCATATTGGTTTTCGCCACATATACTCTAATGCGCTACTTTAAAATATTTTATAGATATGCCAAAGAGTTTCAGAAAAATGTGGTCTTTCCAATTGTACATGTACAGAGGAAATATGCCATAGATACATTGTCTGAGTACACAGCATAGAAATTCTTAACCAGCAAAGCAGTCAAAATGTATGGTGACTGTATTTTGGTTAATACTCCCTCAAAGCTCCTGCAATAATGTTGTAGTGTCAGACAATGACTGGCTGATGTTGTTATGGCAACCCTGAAGTACCGCCTTTCAGGGAGGTAGATCTGACCATGACATCACAGCGTGCCTGTTTGGAGTACCCAGAAGTAGGTATTTCTCTTTTGCACCAGAATTAGACCAGATTAGCTAGGCAACATCGCTACCTGTAATGCAGTCAAAAATACCATGTACAATCTTTGTTAACTGGTCAAAAATGAGCAGCTTATGAACATACTCACATCCTGAAAATCACTTGTGATCACTTGTTCCTTGACACTAGAGGACAAAATTGTTTGCAAGTGAGAGCAAACCATGTAGCAGTGTTGGAGCCACTTTTTTTGAGTCTTATCCCTAATCTTTATTAAATTAATAATGATTCCACAAGCAAACCTAAAGCTTTGCTGCTTGATGACAACCACTCTAACTTTAAATGGCTGATGTTTAATAGCCAAATTTTAGAGCACCTAAAGCAACAGAAGAAGATAAGCAGTAGAAAACAAAGTTTTTCAAGACAAGCTCTATCTTACTTCTGAAAGAAAAGTTACCACAAAGAAACAACTAAACCATTTCTGAACTATAGGTATATGGTTTTAGTGAGTTATGGTACATCAACATTTTAGTTAATTCCTATAGCCTTCCTTCAGATAGTACCATTAAAAGCTGAAGGAAAACAAAACTCTTGAGAGAGACCTCAGAAACTGTCTTGGTAAACTCTTCCACTTCAAATGCCACAAACTCTACTTAATATCACCTAGCAAAAATGGACAATGAAAAACTGATTTCACAGATAGGGCTCAAGGAACTATTTTTGAAGACCAAAACTTGGAGAGCTTCTAAAATTTTTTATTTTTTTTAAACAGAATAAGTCTTCAAGCCCTCATACTACTTTAAAAAGAATATTAATTCTCATTCTAACATTACAAAGCAATTAAAATCCTTTACTTTACTGAAGGGAAAATGGCAGTAGAATTTGAGAAGTAACAGTAGTGACAGATGTCATTAGAAAGGTCATTAGTATTAAGAGAAAAATCAATACTTCTCATTACAACTGTAATGTAACTGTAAAACAAATTACTGTGCCTTTTACTTATTCAACTGACCAGTCTACAAACTGTTAAATGCCATTATTGTGAAAAGACATTGTTCATAAAGAACTTTCCTTAATATTCTTGATGCCAAGAACTTTATTTAAACAAACAGTATGACCTTCAGTGTTATACACAAAGTCTATAAACGATATCATCAATGTTTCTGCAATAAATTCATATCCTCAGCTGATCTGAACTGATAAAGTTTTATTAGCACAGCACATGGAGCTATACTCATCTGCACCAGAGAAATATCCAAGATGTCAATAAAATTATTCCACTTCGGGTTCTTTGTGGAGTAGCTGAGTGTGCCACCTGGTGAGAAAGAGCGTTTTCATGAGGGTGAAATACAAACTGCTTTCACAATTTTTCTTGATCCAGTTGCCCTCTCCCAGCAGGATTTCCTATCCTTTATACATGGAAGATGGTGCTGTGTAATAAATCAATCATAAGAAAAACAACAGCAAAGAAATAAAAAAAGATAGTCAACGTGCACGTTTTCGTCTCTCAATATTTAAAGACATGTTCTAGTCATATGAGCCAAAGGAAACATCATTTGATAAATAGGGTTATATTTACCATGCTCATTTACTTCTATTTTATGATTTCTTAGCTTTAATTTACAAACTGCTTGGAGGAACAAACTACAGATATGCTCTCACCCCTAGCATTCCCAAATCTGCTTACTGGTTTTCTGCAAAGTACAAACAAATGTAAAGACATTAAAATGAACGGAAAGTTTAATTTCATAAACACAAATTTATACAGTGTATCCTTGAAACAGTTATCCTTCATTTAGAAATACTTCTTCACAAAAGATTTATCTCAATAAAACTCACTCTCTTTCAGCTTGCCTGTTCCCTGTAACTGCTTGGCCACATGCAGTAACAGGCTAATTCAAAGGAAATATGAAATAAGATCTCTGTATTCCCATCATTTCTATTCAGCTGCCATATTTCTGGAATTCATTAAAATATCTGCCCCAAATTTAACGGTAGGTTAACTCTAACTGACCTCTGAATTAGAGCAAAAAAGAAATTTTGCCTTTTTTGCTCTCAACTCCCACAATCTCAAAGTGGGAAATGCTTTTTGACAACATTGGCAGAAAAGAAATCATTTAGAAGTCCCCTTCCCTGCATAAGCATCTGTATTTAGAGGTAAATGCTGCAAAGCTGAATAAAATGCTACAGGGAATATTTTTTCAAAATATCTACTGATTATTAGTATTACCCCTAGAGTCTTTTACTAGATGGGTTTTGTCATGCAAATAACAACCACTCTGCCAGGAAACATTATAAAGTCTCTAAAACATTTGATATAAGAACGGTAAAAATCTTAAGTTTAGCTGTACCAAAAATTCCCTGGCTACCAGTATGAAAAAAAGAAAAACACAAAAAAAAAGAAAAAGAAAAAAAACCCAACGATTTTGAATGCAATTACTCTGTCTAGGGACCAGACAATTTCAGAAATTACCTGTTGAATGAAGTACAGAATAATAAAACAGAACAAACACCAGGTAAAAGAACACGCAATGAGGAGCAGTTGTGCACTGAGATATTTTTACAATCACCATAGAATAGACATCATCCTGGATGAGAGCAGATGACTCTCCTAATAGTCTTTACAAAGGCACTGTGATGGCCAGACGTTACTAGGACTCTTCTAGTGTAGCCTTGAGAGGTTAGAGGAAACCACAGCTGACAATCAGGTTGGTTAGCTCTGTCATCAAAGGTGCTAAAAAAAAGTCATCCTTATTCAAGACAGCATGAGAAATATATCCCTGACTTGGGAGGTGCTTAAATAAGTGCAAATGTTTAACTTGTTCCCTGAATAAAGATAAACACAAATGTCTCCTGCTTTACAATAGTAGCACATCTCTGCTGAAAACGCAGATATATATGTGTCACTATTTAGATCACATTTATGTGATTTATTCTGTATCTAAAGTCCTAATAAAATTGTTCATCTTGACAGGAATAATTTTTATGTGGAAACAGAGACTTTTCTCACAGATTTTAGCAAGTGTCACAGTAGCTGTAAATCAAAGGACTAGAGACATTCGTTTCTTCACCCCAAGCTCATTCCTGTTGCCAAGTTCTCTCAAGCCCCTGAACTTTCTCTCCCCTCTGGAAAGCAGCTTTCTCTAGAGGTCATGTCAAGCATCAGCAATTTTTGCAGATGACACTTAACAGTGAGCTAATTCACAGCGTTTCCACCAAAGTGCAGGATTACCTGCTGAGCCCCCCACACCAGCTGGCTCCATGCTGCAGGCCACAGAAGGCGCCGAGGCAGGAGAGCCCGCTCTGGCCAAGGCTCACACGGGAGCTGAGCTTTCCAGAAAAACCTCTTCCCTGTGTAACAACAGCTCCAAACCTACTGCACAATATGAAACTGCTCTTTTTCACGTGTCCCATACAGAAATCAGGCAGTGCTTTAAAAAGTTTTCCTCCCTCCCCACTGCAAAAAGTATGTTTCAGCAACAATGCAATGAATTTATAAATAAAATAAAATTACAGTCAAGTGGTGCTTCATTACCACTGTAGCTTGAGGGACATTATCTGCACAACTACCATTCGATACCAGTTTATAACAAAACAGTTACTTAAATTATCCTCTAAGCATAACACTACAAGTTTATCCTAGATATATTCAGTGCATTACACCTTCTTGAATATGTATTTCTTTTTAAACAAGATGCAACATGTTAACTTTAAAAAAAGACAGCTGAGACTGTACAGCAGCTATTTCATGACACTCCCAGAACACAGTAATTTCACTACTTAATTTTAAATTGTTTGTCCAGTTACTTGCTGGTAAGCCCAAATACAAGGCTAAAACTCTAGAGCACTTGAGAGAAATGGAATGATTAATGACCATTATACCAGTTTATAGAGGTATCCTTATGAGGTGAGAGAAGACAAAATGAAGTAATTGTGAATATAATGATCTGTAAAGCTAGAAATGTTTGTCTGAATAGCAATTTCACCCAGCATGCATAATTCAGGTAACATATTCTTCTGAATGTTGCTTTGATATAGATTATCCAGTCATCAATATTGTGTCAGACAAATGCATTTTCAGTCATTTCATTTTTATTGTGCAGTAAGAGACAAAAGGGATATTCAGCATATTACTCTAGGGTTAGACTCTAAACTCCAAACTCCAAAATCACATAAGGAGGAAAAGTACTCTGCCTTCCAAATGCAGCAGCTGAGCTGCCGAACTCTGTCTTTCCTGGGCAGAAAGAACAGCTAGTCATATGTGGAACAGCAATAGTCCTACATTTTTCACTTCCACAGACCCAAGAATAATTGGCATGTTTGGACACGCATCACACAAACCCTATACTCACTCTGATAGGAAGCAATCCCCTTCGATATTAGTGCATACAGCAATTTTAATATGATGAACTTACCTCTATATTTCGGTGGTGTTACCTGTAAAATACTACATTTTTGTACCTAAACTTGCTATCAAGAACCCATGGTTCAGAACAAGTCCCAGTATACCTGGGCCATACCCTCACCACTGCTTTATTTCAGCAGCAAATGCCAATGCATTTGTGTTCACACTGGTACAGATGCTTCCATGCCTTTAAAGCATAATAAAAACCAAATACCAGTTTTCATTCTGTAACAGGTACACTTTCATTTTATAACATACATTCTGTTACTGCTAACCACAAAAAAAAAAAAAAAAAAAAAAAAAAGTTGCAAAA
>JAVJGI010000060.1:48665811-48704739 GCA_035590275.1 Ibycter americanus | reverse complement strand
AAATACCTCAGTTAAACCAGGCTGGGTCAAAACCATTTCGGGAGCCTCAACTGAAACTGTTACCTTTTATTCCTTCTTAATTTTTTGCTAATTGTGTTTGTTTCCACTTTCCAATTAACATTGTTTTAACAGAGTTCTGCATAAAAGTAATTATAAGAGAACTATCAGCTAAAAACAAACAAAAGAAACTATTATCATTAAAATTTCCACACTAGATAAAACAATCCAGAAACCTTTCACAGATGGCCCTTAGAATTGCCATCTTTTAGTGTAATTTTACTTCCATTTGTGGTAAATGGCCAAATTCCCATCGATGTCAACAGATGCAGAAGGGATTCATAAATGCTTTTTGTCTTTGCTTTTTGGTGTTTTCATCATTCTTCTACATAGAAACACAAAATTGATCATGTTGCTTCATTTCCACTCATGCTGCAAAGTAAAAGGGAAATGTATGTCCTTGAGAACTTTCCTTCTTGTTTACAATAATCTTAATTATTATACATACTGTGGTACAGCCTGTTTATCTAAAAAATCCAGATGGAGACCCAAAACTTTCTGAAAAACAAGATTTCCAATAAAAGGAAATCTACCTAGCCAGTTACAAAAACCCTTGAAATCACAGTCCATATTGCCTAGAAAAGTCAGTTAGGTAGTTTTTCAAGTACTACACTCTGAAGGACACTGGAAATAAACCTAGTTTTCAACTTCTGGTCAAATAGAGTTTAATTAAGCAGAATTATGCCAAACATTTGGCAACTATTGTGCATTCTGGTTTGCCTGTGTGAGGAAACAGTAATATTCAGAAACAATGAATAGCGTATCATCAGTCTTGATGAGGAGAAGAAAATATTTTATATGTACTATTAAATCTTCAATAATTTCAATAACTCTAATAATCTTCATTATTTAATATGCAGCTTACCTTGAAATATAACCCATAAGCATTAAAATAATGTTTCAAAAGGGAAACATTTGGTTCTCACTGTAACTTTTTCCTCCTATTTATATTTCACTTGTCTGTAGTAAACATTTTGCCATGAAGGACATCAGTGTTTATATTGCCATTTTATCACCTCTGAGTAAATGGAAAAATATTATGTGTATTTTGTTTCTAAGAGTTGCCATAATTAATTTACTTAGTAAAAAAAAATATAAAAACAAAATCCCCCCCAAAACCCCACTAAATTTATTTTGTATTTCTATGGCTACACAAAAATGAGGAAAGTAAAAAGTTTTGTTCGAACAGCATGGGCATCAAATATGTATTCCTATTCCTGTCATTACTACCAGTAAGAGTTTTACTTAATTCTCTGAAACATTCAGAGGAGGGACTTACCATAAAACTTTGGCTTTTTAAGCTTTAGTCATAACAGTTAACCTGCAACTTAGAATTTAACGCAAAACTGTTCATGATTTGTGTCCTGTTTTCTCCAGTTCTAGTCTAGACCCATGTACCTTTCTCTTGCTCATTAATGAATTATATCCCTTGGAAAATAAAAGAATACACTGTGATCCTCAGCTACTCAGATCTTCACATGACTGCTGCCTAAATCTATCCTCTCTAGCCTATCAAAAAGATACCTAACACTGGAGTTTGGCTATTCTTAAAGAGTGCTCCATTCACCTATAACTAGCATGTCTCAATAACTCTGTTCTGTTCATGATCGTTACTGTCATACTGGGGAATAAAAAAGAAATGAGGAAAAAAACCAACCCAACCAAACAAAAAACCAAAACCCCACAATTATTTCATTTACATATTTTGACCTGTGCTCTCAAGCTACTAGCCATGATGTCATTGATGTTGTGGAGAGAATATAGTAATTTCTACTAAATTTTTCAAAAAGATATTTGAAAGGAACAGGCAAACTTTAATGTCTACATTAAAGGACATTTTATGTCTACATAAAGGACATTAAGGACATTTTCAGTGTTAATTACAGTAGTGCTAGATTATTTGTTGCTCCATTTTAAAGACAGAAGTTATAGTACTTATATACTTAGTGTTTCTATGATTTGGTATAATTTCTTACTTTTATACCAATTACTAATTGCTTCACAACTACATTTAGAAGCTGCTCCAGAAAGGACTGTATTATTTATATGGTTCACCAATTAAAAATCTGTGATTTCATTGGAAAAGTATTGATTCAAATAGAACAGAACGCCTTGTCTTGTAACTATGTATTTGTCTTAAGGATTTTGAAAGTGGAAGTCAGAGAAAGATTTTTCAATTTATATTTAGGTACTTACATAAAATAACTTCCTCTAATAAAGTTTACATTTTAAAGTTGATAATTGCCAGTGTTCCCACTGTCTTCAGAGGTTTCTCTGATCCAGGTGCCTTTTTTTAGGCATTTAAACATTGCCTTCGGTAGGTATCATTTAACAATAAACTGTAACTACAACAGAAAAGTAAAATTACATGCAAATTCAAAGATTTAATTGCTGAAATGTTAAATTACCCATACACTGTCCAAATTCTCAAGTACATTTAGAATCCTTGGTCACAGCAATTGAAGTAAAGTACATAGATTCACATACTTGGAGTTGGCATACTTGGAGTTATGCCAACACAGGTCCTAGCTTCTGTTGCAAATGGAAATACCTTTTGTTCTTTTCAGTGTTGGAAAATCCGTAAACTTTCTGGTTTTCAAGTGTTATTCTTCATCACTGCTCTAACAGTCTCTGGGTTTTACCAGAAGTTCACAGAAAGCAAGAAAAAAGTCTCCATTTACCTCAAGTGAATGTGGATTAAGTCTTTGTAATCTTTACTTTAAAATTATTTGACACATCAGTTCTTCAAACAGTGTCTTGTGTTGCTATGTCATTCTATCAGCCCTAGCAACAGCACACAGACATAGAAAATACTACAAAAATATAAAGACAAATTGATAAAAGGTTTATATAAGCATACACCATACATACCTGACACAAATACAGCAGGGAAACAATAAGAGTTATGTTGAGACTCTAGACTATCTATCTACAACTACTCAATTGTAAGCCTATAAAACCTGTGGTATAAATACGCTATACTGCTATCTAATCTCTCATGTGGGGGCTAGCCAAACTTTCAAAAACTCCAAGTAAATTTTTGGGAGTCATCTACTCCATCATTAATTGAAATGTAGATATTTTAATAGAAGAGATAAGGAGTAATCAGTACTCAGGGCTGAGGAAAATGTTCAATTCCATAAAAAATAAATTCGCATTAGCATTGCTTAAAAATAAATTTTGTTTGGCATATCAGAGTACAGTATTGAATCCACATGGACCAAAATCAGCGATGAACTATGTGAAACGGGATGGTCATGGGACAAGATTAATAAATCCTGCATAGCAACTAGTAAGAAACTCCAAAGTCTGATTTGACCTTCCATTAACTGGTCTGATATAACGGCTGACTTTGCTTCGAGCAGGAGGTTGGACTAGAGACTTCCTGCTGTCCCTTCCAACTTGACTATCCCATGATGCTATAGTCCTCTCAGTAGAGGGGTTTGCTCCTTTGCCAGCACTGTCTTAGGTGACAATCTACAGCACCACTGTCCTCATCAGAGCCTGCTTAGATGTCTTAGTATGACTGCATCGGATGACAGCATCGGATGACAGCAATTAAGAAGTTACCAGAGGTGAAAGGCATTGTCCAATCTGTCTTGCTACATGTTTTGAGTCTAGCAGCTGAGCCAGCGGCATGGAGTTGAAATTTTGAGAAGGCAGACAGTCTGATAGACTGCTAGCAGCTATGAAGGAAATAAAATTCCATTTAGTCACGAGGCAATATTTGCTTTGCTCTTACCTACCAAGAGAAGAGTAATTTGACCACATCCCAGCAGGATACTAAAAACTGTTTAAATGCCCTCCTAGCTTGTTTAAAAATTTTAAAATAACATACTATATTTATTCAGATAACAGAAAACAACTATTTTCTAGTAGGAGATGAGAACAATTCCCTGAAACATTACCATCTTAATTTGTAATCTGTGTATTTTTGCTCAGCCAGGTGTTCAGTGTATTCCACAGATCCAGAGCTGAATATACTACAGCTTTATATATGTTATTGAAAATACAGCATTAGCAGTCATGAATTAGAATTAGCATCATAACCACTTCATATTAAGCTCTAAACTTTGGCTTTCTCTTCCTAGAGTGAAATTTTACTGCATGTAGTGATTATACTTACATTGGTTTTAAGTGAAAAACTTAAACTTCACATGATATAAACCTCCAATGAGTTTCATGAGGAGTGATTCTGCTGAGAAATCTTGCCAGTTTGGAGCTATTATTTGTGCTGAGTTTCTCGTAGTTATCTCCAATATAAAGATTCATCCAGTAATTACTTCCATCAGAGTAATTTAAGAAACATGAACTGGTCAATTAGAGTCGCCTAAAATTTAGAGCGCCCTTTTACAGATGATTAAATGAACACCATTTTTAGTCTTTGAAAGAAGACAACAATGTGCAAAGGATGACAAACTAGAACCGTGTTATAATACTATATGTAACTTTACTGAAGCCATGGAGTGTAAATCAGGACAGAAATAAGCTGCAGCACTAAATTCCAGCATTTGCTGTAATGTTATCAGTGGATAACATAAGACAGCCCTTTCAGTTCTAAATTCTAAATGTTCATAAAACCATTGTAATGAGATTTACTTAGTACTACATTTAGAGGAAGGGTTGGGAAGCCCTTGGAGTATTTTTCTCATATTAGAAACCATCTTGTACAGACAGTTTGCATTTCTGTTCTTCATTATGAGTAAAAGCTATAATTTGATAATGTTTTTAAAGAAAAATGTTTCTGAAAACATAAATTATATTGCTGATATTAATCACTGGTATTATATCAACTCTCTAAATCAATATTCCAACACAAGCATACTCTAAACTCAAAAGCATGAATTACAAAGAAGTTTTAGAAGTACCAAGCAGTTCACCAAAATAATACCAACATAGTATTAAAGACTATTTCTTAGCTGTGATCTTTACATTTACAAAGTCTGCTTGTTGCCATGCACAGGGGTTAAGCATTTGAATGTAATTCAAACCAAAATGTTAATGATACCTTATAAAATTATTTCCTTTTATAAAAAGGATGCATTTCTCATTATGCAACAACTTGCAGAATTCTTTACAAAACATTTTCCAAAACAAGCACAAAAATGTTTGCCTTAATAAGAGCTCCTATTGGGGCCCTAAATTGGACTCGTGTGAACAACGAAATCTCATCTTTCTAAATGCCTGCTGGCTTTTCACTCAGACGCTCATATTAAAGATAGATGCTTAATGGAATTTGGCCAATTACAGGAAGTCATATTTAAGTGCAAAGGACAACTTTTAAAATTCAATTTCATTTCTGCTTACGTGACCTGATAATCATACACAGAGAACATGATCAGCACTTACAGCAATCACAGCTATATCTTATTGACAGTAAATATAGATATTTTGACAGGGCAAAAACCAGTTCAAGATTAGTAGCTGAATGCTTAAATGACTTCCTGAGCCATGCAAAATACAAGTGTATGGGAGACTCAAGGTAAAAGCTGAAGAGATCTAATTCATTGTTATGTAAATACTATAGAGGAAAACCAGAAAGAACAAATTGAGAATATGAGACTGTATACGATACTGCTTTCCACACTGCCAATTTACATGTGCTTTATTCTCGGACTTTTTCTGCAAAATGCAAAAAACGGTTACCCTAGCAACTGCCACATGTTACTCAGTTTATTTCTGAGATACAGCGCAGCCTATAGAAGAATAATGCTGTGCAGTTTTATCAGGATCTCTCAGCACCACAGAGAATTCGGAACTACGTGTCACAACATGTACACATATTTTCTCAAAGTTTTAAGGAGGCATATTAAAGGAAGAGTAGTTTTATATATTTTGCATGTATCTTTTTGCAATTTCATTTTCATTATTGCTTTATGTGTAAACTAAAAACAAAGATTAAGAGTTGTATGTAGAAAAACATACACCCTGTCCAACCTGACAGTTGCTTTCTTCACTCTCTTTTTATTGCAGTTCTAGCAGACTTCTCTACCAAACAAATAAGCTTTCAAAACATCTTTAATGATGTAGGAGATATCATCTTCCAAAGCATAATCATAAGGTAGATCTCCAATTCCTATCATCTGTCAAAAGTTAAGGTTTAGTTCAAAGTAAGAATTAAAGCACTTCACAGTTAATCATTATCTGCAATCCTCCCCAAAATGAGATGAACTCTGTAATGTGCCCATGCTCCGTATAATTTATGAGATGTCTTGTGATAGTAGTGCAAAACAACCAGCAGGCTGAAAAGGGAGCCAACTGAAGTCAGCCATTCCTGAACACACCTTAAGGAAAACGCTGTCATTCTTTGGCTTTTGAAGTCTGGAAAGAAGCCTTTCTGTCCACCTGAGATCCCCAGCCCAGGTCCTAGAGACAGACCTTTTTCCGAGCAGTCAGCGCAGGAATCGAGCCAGGACTCATAGTTTAGAGGTCAAGCTAGGAATCTCAAGCTTTTTTTAAAATCTTAAGCTTTTTTTCCCATCTCCCATTGCATTTTTTTCTGGTTTCTACATGAACATGTTTTTGGATAGAATAGAGGAAAAGACTGTTAAATCCTGACTCCTCATCCAAATACATGATTGTGCCCTTCAGACAAAAATATTTCTAAATTTGTACCTGAAACAGAATAATTATTAAAACTTTAAAAGTCTTTGGATTTAAATAAGCATTTGTATGTTTGAATATTCTTCCTGCTAGCTATTTTCACAAGCTCTAACCAGTAAATGCTGCTCTGCCTATGTTACTTGTCTGCTGATTTCTTCCATACCATCATGTGCCTTGGGAAAAAATACAAAAACTGAGGAACAGCTCAACAGAAGAAAACAACCCCAGATACATTTTTGTACAGTTATCAGGGATAGGGATTTTGGAAAACTTAGGAATAATGGCATTTGGCTAAAACTGCAAATTACAGTATTAGATTGACAAGAAAAACAACAGCACTTGTAGGAGTCCTGAATAGGTTATAAGTTTTGAACAGGTCTAGTAGCATAGCAACCCCTTGGATTGGGAGGGTAAACTAACAGAGGCTAATTCTGTACTTAGGCTTCGGGAAGAATTCAAACTAAAAGTGCCTCAGACTAATAAAGGCTTATGAGATGTCTGTGAATTGGACTAAGAGAAACAGATTAATTTCATACATACCACATATACCTAAGTATGTTGGGCAGTCCAAATGCTGAAAGCACATACTTCCCTTTGGAAGCACATATACTTTAAAAAAATATTACAGACATATAAAAATAAACACAATAAATTCAGGTGCAATGCTATGCTAGTCCAGAATAAAAACACACACACAAGTGATTAGATTCTTACAACTTAAAATAATTTACCTTTAGTAATACATAAAATAAATTATTCTTCTGATGCTTGGTTTAATCAGACTACAGAAACAAAATAGCAGGGAACATACAAACAGACTTTTTTTGCATTCCCTTGGGGCACAATATAGAGTAATCAATTGTAAATTAATTGGGGAAAAATTATTTTGCATAGCATGGGGAGGCAAAACATTAATTCAGAATCATTTGCTTAATGGCATTTCTAATATGTTATGCATGTATTCAGTCTAGTTCTTTATAGTGAGATGCAAAACAATTACCAGGGATGTAAATACCAATAAACCATAATCTACGTATCTATTAAAAAAGTGAAACTAGACCAAAATACTAGATAATCTTCAATTTCTACCAAGGAATACTCAGAGTAGTTATTTGAGTGTATCAAATCCTTCATCAGTTAATGAGAATTTATAATGATTTTATTACATTTAGGCACACTCGGTACAGATATGCAAAGGCACTCGATAGCACAGAGGTTGCATGTTGTACAATGTATCTGTATGTAAGCATTCAAGTCAGTGCTAGCTCTCCATGTTACTTTAGTTCTTACATAGACTTAATACCTGCTCTAAGTACACATTCAATAGAAACCAATACTGGTTTTTAATGATATAAATATATATGTCTAAAAATTGTCCTCTTTAAACAAAATCCTGCTTGTGGTTTGTCTTGTATTGGTATAGGTGGATAAACAGATAAAAGAAATAGATGAAAAATATGAGAGATTTTTAAAAAGCCACTCTATTGTTAAAGTCCCAAACCACATATCTTCAAGGGAAAGCACAAGCACATGAAGCAATAAAAGTAAAATCTGTATAAAAATAACGAGCATTTTGCGTTTTACTGGCCTTAAGAAAACTAATTTTAATTGATGACTTACTGAATATGAGATTCAATAAATGCCATTCTTGCTCTGATTAAATGTCAAGGCCATAGACGTGTTGTTTCAAAGTGAGTGAGCATTAATTTGGTGTGTATAATGAACCTTCCAGATGATTTATCTGCCCAATACTTTTCTATTCTTCACAATCTGGTGTCTTAAACTGTGGCTTCTTTATTACGATATGTTTTGGTTTAATAAAATTTCATTTTTATTTTTAACAACAGAAGCAAACAGATGCAAACCTAACCTGATTGTTACTAGGTCTCTGTTGGTAGGCAGAGAGGAAGGAGCAGTCAAGAAATCTTATTTCTTATATGGAAAAGAGTGGCCTATGATGATTTTGCTTTTCATATAAATGAGATTTGAGAACCCCATATTCAAGCTCCTGTCCTAAAACCCACGATTTCCACAGCCAGAGGCATTCTAGGTCAATGTGGTTATCTTAGAAAGATAAGGTTTTTGAGACTCTGTACAAGTCTAAGCTCCAGAGGCACTCTAGGTCCATGTGGTTATCTTAGAAAATGAAGCTCATCACCACACTATTCTATAATCTATGCCTAACCAGACACAATTGAGCCCTTAGGAATTAATAGACTTTACTAAGTGGCATAAAAAGCATCTCTCAGCAGAAAAAAAACACTGTGCACTGGGCCATTCTGCTCGAGTTCCTTGCACATAAGAATTCAGGAAATATTTTACAAGTATTTCTAGTATTTTTAGAATTTACGTCTGTAATATCAGAAGGTAAACCTGAGAAAAAATGCAAAAAATATTTGCAAAGGTTACTGAGACATTCTGAATGACATTTCATGACATATTTGCAACCTTTTTTTGCTTTTCAAATTTGCTTGTAGAGTAAATCTGTGTTCACACACAAAGCTGTGCAAAATGAATTTGGAGTCTATTACTTGAAATTGTTCAGCTGCAAAGCAAATTCTGATTTGGATTCAACAAAGTTCATGAGCAAGAGTTTATGAAAAGTGAGTCATTCACTTAGTAGCTCCAACAGGAAGTACTACACAGAGCAAACAGTAGAGTATCAAACAACAAATATGAATTATTGTATTTATTCAAATGGTTAAATGCAAAAAAAACCCCCCGTCTTAAAAAGCACATGCAGTTAAATTCTGTAATCTGGAACTGGTAAGTGAATTCTAATGCACATGGCTGCACACTGCAGAAAGTAGGAAGCATTGATAGCCCAAACAGACATGGAGCTTAGGCAAGAATTTGAGATCTTTCAAATTACGTGTGATAAAAGCTGACCTCTTGTAGCGGGTTGATGACACGGTAATTGCCAGTTTCACTTGTCTCTTTTGGACCTACAGAAGACTGAGAAGTCTGATTCTTACCACATGAGTCCCCAGACAGCCATTAGACAAATAGGCTTAGCCTGAGCAAGAAAAAAGAGGCCTCACAGGACAAAGCAATAAAAAATTTTATTTTTTTTTTTATGAGAAGTGCTGGAATTCACTGAGTAGAGCAGAAGTAGAACTAAGTTAACATCCATCCAGATTTACTTCTAACTCAGATAACTTCCAAAGATGGTGAGCAAGAGAATAACAAAATAGCAGGAAAACCTACCTTTCTCTTTCCCCTCATATTACTCTCTCCTGTCTGCCTCTAGCAGACAAAAACTGTTGTAACTGTTTGTACCTATAGCTTTCAGAAGAAATCAACCTTTTGATTTATTATAAAATTGTCACTTTAATTGTTCTCAGAATTCTAGCCATCAAGGAGGAAGTTAACCAATTCCTTATAAATCCACAGCTATTTTACAAAGCTAAGTTGCAATGGAGATGACCAAATCAAAAAACAAAAAAACAAAAAGAAAATAAAAATTACAGTCACACTGAAGAGTTTGATAAATTTTCCTACCAAATTCTTTTCTTTAAACTCTGGAGCTGAGCGGCAGGAAGACTATGAATGCTACAATCAGCATCCCCCAAATCAGGACATGCAGGGCTGCAAGATATGGATGGAGCTACCTGAAGTTGACTTCCAATCAATAAGTATTCTGAGTATTTTCCAGTCACAAAATTAACGAGACCGCAATAAACTTCAGCTGGATTCTAACACATGTCCAAACCGCAGAATGCTCTATCTGTATCATACTTTTCTACAGCCAGTCTCTGTAACTTATTTTTAAATCTACTGACAACGTCTATTTTATGGAGAAATAGATGTGGTATTGCAACAAGTGTCAGTGTCCACACTGGCATATTGTCACATCAGACAGAAGTCACTGAAATCTGATGATAATAATTTTGAACATAAAAAAGGATATGTAATGAAGACTGTATTACAACTGTTGCTTTAAAAGTATGTTGCCTGATAGAGCCAAATAATTACCTATATTTGTCTGGTACCTATTTGTAAAATCCATCTAACCCTGTAACATTCTTTCTACAACATGCAGAATGGAAGCCTAGCACTTCTAAACATTAAAATATCAAACTAGTACATG
The DNA here is from genome assembly GCA_035590275.1 of Ibycter americanus. Taxonomy (NCBI): domain Eukaryota; kingdom Metazoa; phylum Chordata; class Aves; order Falconiformes; family Falconidae; genus Ibycter; species Ibycter americanus. Next base: position 48,693,989 of record JAVJGI010000060.1, on the reverse strand, counting down.
TAGCCTCTGGAATTAGCAATTTTTTCCAGTGAAACAAATTCTGCTTCATGCTTCTTAGCTATTGTCACTTTTAAAAGAGAAAGCAACTAAAACCATGGTGAAAAGTTCTTCAAGAGTGACTTTTATAACAAAAATGATAGCCTCAGTAGCAATAAGACAAGAATGAGCCTGTTTCAAAACAATCTGCCTAATTACCAGACTAATGAAGGCTAATCATTTCAAACCTTGATAACGGCTTGAAAAATATGCTATTTCACAATTAAGCAAATGAAGCAGAAAGATTTTTTTTCCTAGAATGTGTGGATTTAAATTTCCATCAGATTTCAAGGATCGTATCTGTATATAATCTACTATTTTATCTATACAGTAAAGCAAAATAAATCAAAACAAACCCTCCCATTCACCAAAAATAGTCAGTGGGTTGTAAGGTTCTTTTACACTCTGTAACAAGTTCAGAGGAGAGAAATGTTGCCTCTCTCTCTTTAACAGTGCTAGAAATTGAGTGCATGTATAGGGAAGAAGTAATCAATAGGAGCCTTTCTGCTTTAACAGAATGGAATTCTTACTTCTCTGACACACAGGGGACGTCCTATAGCAATTCCTGAAAGAATTAAAACCCTGAAAATAGCTTGGAAGACCAGAAAGAGGAACAAATGAAACTCATCAGGACTCTTTTACCTTAACATTTTCTAGGTTATCAGTTTGGAAGGTACATAGTACTAAAATGAGATTATTCAGCCTAAGGAAAAAAAAACCACCACACACACACACCCCCAAACCAACCAACCAACCAAACAACCAAACAAACAAACAAAACCAAAAAACAACAACAATAAAAAAAAAACCCAAAAACTATGAGTGCTTATCAGCTGAGTATAGTTAATAGCTAACATTTTGATCTGCAAACATTAAGTGAGCATTGTCAATACTGAAAACATCCTTGATACTGTGTTATTTATTAGATCATCACCCTGGACAGCAATCATAAGGAAAAGGATTCACAATCCTGCTGGGGATACATTCAAAAGATCTGTTAACTCTCAACAAAGTAACAATCCATTTCAAAGTAGGAATTTCCTTGACACAACACGGTTTGGTAATAAACCAAGCTACTAATAACACAACCTGCTCAACCTGTTGCAAAACCTTTTTGGACTGGCACAGGTCATTACATGACTATTTTCAAAGCAATAACAAGCTTTCCTTTATCTTCATCACTATGTAACTGCAGTCTTCCATTTTTATTTCTTTCAAGGTAATGCCAGGTTTTTGTAATTAAATATCTATGTCCCCTCCTGCAGTAGATTCTCCATCTTTCATTAAAATGTTAGACTAGTGAATACTGGTTTTCTGTGTCCACATGACTCTCTAAGCCTCAAGGACATTAAAAGGGATTTAGACATCCTGACTGTAAAGAGAACTCATCTCAATAATTCTTCAGTATTTTGTTCCAAGGTAGTATTAAATGTTTCAAAAGTTGATACTTGACGAATAATTATTTGTAGAAAAAGAACAACTAACCAGCAAGTGTATTCGTAACTTATCAGTCATTCAATTCTAATGTTTAACAGCAAAATGGGAAATATAATGAAACTAAAACCCAATTTTCAAGCCAAACATTTCTATGGCCTTTAGGGTGTTCTCCTTACTGCCTGCAGTGCAAGTCTTGATCAATTCTAAAAGCCTGCTCCTGAAGGACTGCCAAACAAAGCTATTTCACCACATAACTGCTGTAAGTTTCTACTCATTACTTCTCCAACTTTCAAATGCTACTTCACCTTTCCTGGATATAGCTCACTTTCTCTCTTGAATGACAGGGGACAGAAAAGAGCATTCTATCACCTTCAGGGAAATGTTTTCAAGACTGTTCAAGTTCTCAGCCATTCAGATGTGTTGCTTTGCCTATTCATTTAATTCCAGAATAATCTCAACCTTTAACCAACTGAAAGTTACTGGACAGCACTGGAGGTTCAGAACCGGAATTCCAGGAATACATCACAGTAGTTCTCCACAAGCAGTAGTGGAAACTGAACCTGAGTGGTCAGGGTTTGAAAATACAGGAATTACAATGCTCACACTGTTCTGCACTCCCTGTTCCAAATGATAAAAGTAAAATCTGAATTTACTGTCAAAATTTGCATTTCCCACATTCAGTAGGATACCACGATACAGACAGTTTAAAGCAAACTAAAACAAGCTTAACAACTGGTATGGATGTTGAACTTCAAATGCTTTCCATGCTTTGTTTTCTTTGTATTAAGAATGTTAAAGCAATTTAAGGTGACATTTCCATGCTCATTAACAGAGGACACAGAGTCATTTGCAAGGAGACAGACAGGTGGTTTATAATTTCCATCATTATAATATTGAACAAGGTGACAACTATTGCCTGAAGGAAGGATAATTATACTATAAGAGAATCTAAACTATATAATCAGTTCACCTTTATAAGAACTGGCAGAAAAAGCTACACAACAAAGTGAAATTATCCTAGTTTACCTGTTCAAATTGCAGTTAACTAAATTAATCCTCAATGCCCTTTTATTGGTATTGGTTTGTGTATTGCATCAGCTAACTCTATCGTGAATTGGCTATTTGCCTTCAAAAGTATCTGCACTATGTATTGCACACTACTGCACAAAAGTAGACCTACTTGCATTTTTAAAGAAATACTTTGTCACCTGAATCTCTGTTTGAGATGGTGGATGAAATGCTCTTGAGATGCTATCTGCCTAGTTTTAACCGACTACCTGAGGTAGGGCCAGTTAAGAGGTAAATCAAACCTTCCACATGTCACAGAGTTCACATGTGTCCCCTGCTTTAAACTCTTCTGTGTTATATGTGTACTTTTCTTCTCTGAACTACAGCAATGCGTACAGCTTTAAATAGTGCAAATTACATGGATGATTTCAAAGAAAGGCAGCTTTGGTACCCCAACTGCTTTTGGTTTTTGTGGAGAACAGTGGAAAATTCTAAAACACCAAGAGCAATTTCTGAAGAAATTACTGAAATATCCATATCCCTCAAAAAAAAAAAAAGATATCATTCTATCCTTCTGTTTTTACTTCCTTCTATTACATTATGGGATGTACTCTAGAACTTATGGTATGTATCCAAGAAATTTTTTTTTTCAAATGCTTCACAAGTATTTACATAGGATACAAAGTGTTCTTCCATTATGTTTGCCTGTTACATTTTTCCATACATACTCCTAGTTATTTTCCATACATGCTTGTATGCATTTTCCATTAGGTCTAGTTAGTTTCCATACATACTCCTAGTTAACTAGAGAGAAAGTTTATTGATTCAATGAGCCCCACAGCAATATGATAGGACAATTCCTGAGAATACTTTTAAGAACTGGAATAACCTTTTTGCAATTAAATCTTCATATGACCCTTCTTAGCTGACATATTTTCTTAGGAATTATCATGTGCATACACGGAGAGAAACAACTCCAGGTTTTTCAACATATATAACTACTTCTCATCTACCTGTAAATGATATATCACTATACTTAATATTTGTACAAATAACTATTTCTACACTGTTGTCAACAAATCTAAAATTGTTTTACAGAGGAAGCAACGTTCTTTTTCCTAGTTTACTTTCAGAAAATCTATCATCATTTTTTTCATACTAACCGATTCCGCATTAATTCCAACTTACTTTACTGAACCTGAGTGACCAGAATCATACGCAGCATTTCATGAGAGTTCTTACCTGTAGCTGATAAATGAAACTAATGGGGTTTGGCACATGCTAGGTTCGTATTTGCTGTTTCACAGGCATTCTAGTGCCAGTGATCCTCCTATGAGTAAGCAAGTATACCATGTTTTTTTCTTCTTACTTCTGATACTCCCTCTGATGTCTTCAAACTTTGAAGCAGAAATTACTACTAGACCCTGGAAGCATAATTCGTCATTTCACACTATTGAAAAGTCACACTATTGAATTATCTATCTTTCTTTACTTATTCAAATTGTTTTACTGCTGGAAAAGAGAATCATGCCATTGTCTGAAAGCAGAAAGGCTGAAGTCAGACTTAAAAATAAATGTCCTATAATAAAAAAAGCAGGTTGCTTCGACTTAACATTATCATTATTACAAAATTATCCCTAATCCATCTTTAGAAGGACAAACTGGAAGGACAGTTAGAAATGGTTCATCTATCCCACTTCAACATTGGTGATGAACAAAACTGTTCATTCTATCATTCAATAATCACCACTAATAGGATCTTTTCAGTATCTTAATTTAAACTTCCCATTTGTTCAGTTTGAAGAGCCATTTTCCCATAGCAAGATGTGTTTCATTGCACAAATACATCTCTGCATCTCTAACAGCCTTCTGTGAGGTAGTGTTCCTACATGTCTTTACATATGCACCTACAGCAGATACATCTATCCATAGTCTTTGAATCATAAGTAGGAATCACAACAAAAGGCAAGAGAAATTATGCTTGTCAAGGAAAATCTAGTGCAAGCTTTGAGTACAGTGATCACAATCTGGTTGATTGACTTGAATATTTGAACAGTAAATACTGGTCAAAATTCTGTGGGAGATCAGAACTTTTAATTTTAACACTGCTGTCAGATTTGGCACCCAAAATGCAGAAAGGTGATGTAAAAGGATGATAGATGCTGGAGAGCTAAGGAAGAAATACAAATTCAAGATGTGGCTATATCATATAAATTTCATGATCAAAATAATCCTATTCTGTGACATGCTAATGAGCCAAATCATCCAACATTAAGGGACTGAGTGAATTTTTCACTTCAGACAAAACACAAAAAAATATTTTAAAATAATAGGAAACACCAGAAGGATTGTACATTAGGAAAAAATGGAGTGGGGAAGGTGGCTATGAATCTATACATGCTGGAGAGGTACAATATTTTAAATTAATTTGCAATTCTGAATGGAAAAGAAGGACACTCGAAAGAGGATTCAGTTACTGTTCCAAGAACTCTATGATTATCCGGCTGTAGTGCCACACACAGTAGAAGGGATACTGTACTTAACTATAAGTGTTGATATTTACATATTTTTTATTTATCCACTTTCTTCTGGTCTTATTTAGAAAACAAATCACAAAGAGAAAATAAGATCAACATTTTAATATATTTATTTCTGGGGAAATAAGAAATGAACCATGATAATCCTATAGTGTGGATTAAAGCTGATGAATGGGTCACAAAAGCACAAAAAGCAATAAATTCAGGTCTAAAAATAACGTTAGTTTTGCAAACCATATAAAAAAACTTAACTTCATGTTATTATTGAGATGCTCAGCTGAGCAAAAACTGTAATTAAAACTAAATACAAACTAAAATACTTTCTACGATCAGAAATGACAGTATCTCTATGAGTTGGTAATTTAGGAGTACGCATAAATCAGTCCAACTGATACAAAACACAGCAGAAAACAGAACTTTTACTTCCTAATCTTTTCAATAATATACTATTTTACGCATTGCCAGTTTTTATATCCTGAAATTGTTTTTTCATCAATTCATTTCTCTACACTGCCTCAAGCAAGATTAAGAAAAAATTACCCATTCCTGTTGAACAATACATTGTGAACCTGGTTCCCCAGGTGGCTCAGAACGAAAGTATTCACGCAATATATTCACAATTATAAAGTTAAAGGAATTCAGCTTAATTTGGTAGGAAAATTCATGACATAGAAAATATCTCTTCCACTACCTGAACCTCAAAAATAAACTATTTTTGTTTTTTTAGTACGGAACTTTTTCTTACTCTAATGACAAGCAATTTTTTTTCCCTTCGGGGATCTCAAACTACATTCCATGTAATATAAGTATACATCAAGTACCGTCTGGGATTGTAGCAGGATGTTCCTGATGTAACTGCATTCACTAAGCCCTTTTATATCTTATTATAGTTGATAATCAATACAATGCACACTAGAAATTATAATTTTTAAAAATTATTATAAGGCCATTTACCTTGATGTGACCATTTCCCAAAACAAATCACAAATATAGCAAAAACTAAAAGGTGAATTCACTAATTAGGAGTCTGCCACTAAATTAATTTAAATTGTCAGTCTTTCAGTCATTCAAGCCTCAATCTTTGCTATTGAAAAATTTAGAATAGAAGTTTTAGCTCCCAAAATTATCATGTTTATTATTATGCTAGTTCTATTACAATGACCTTTTTCCCATGATAAATCAAAAAAAGATAAATGAATAAATTCCCAAGGAGAATACTATGTGCTAAGTACAGCCACTATCTTTCTCTGTCTTTATTACAGCTACCTGAACACACCTATTTCTATGTTTTAGGCATGTTTAATATTTGCATTTTAAGAGCTACAAAGAAAAAAAAAAACCAACAGAGAATGCAGATTTTGCCAACAGCTCTGCTGGATTTTGGCTAGGCTTTTTTAGTAGTCAAATGTACTACAGACCCGCAGAATCAGTATGGTAGATTTGTAGAAAATAAAGCCAAAACTGGTCTCACTCATCTTTAGTTCTGGCCATCTGCTTGAAGCATCTGGTAACAGGGTACATGCACCCACATCCAGAACGTGACTGCTCTCTTGCCAACTATGTGCCTAGGTAACTGCCAATATGTGCTTCTCCACTACTAACATGACAACTGTCAAAAAGAAGTTGAACGTGTATGAACAAATCTAAATTAAACTAACACATTACTTTCCCAAGTTACAGAAATATTTTTTGACATATTTGCTTGATAATGGCAATGATAAATAAGTCACACAGTGAAACCGTGTGCAGTAAATATTTAAGAAAAAATCAAAACAGTACTAGTTTTGAGTTAAATTTTTAGATAAAACCATCAGAACTATACATTCAGTATCTGATTTAAGAAGAAGAAATAAAGTAAGAAATCAGCTCAGATTCTTTTCAAAGTTTCTTTTTGAATTTATCCAAGTATATAAAATCAGTAGATGTAGTCTAACTGCCACACATTAAAAATATTGCAAGAAGATGCGGAATGCCATATTAGAAATTAGGACATATATGACATATTAGAACACAGATGGTAAAGAAATGTGCAACTTCCACTGAAATTCATCCTCTTGTCATGTAAGTATAAACTTCTAACAAACATCTCTGCTCACTCAAAAAGAATACCTAAAAATTATTTTGTGCACTTCATACTAGGAGAAGTAGTAAAAAAAAAAATTAGGTAACCGTAATTACTGAAATTATTAATTCCTTTGCCAAGTATCATCAAACAACCTTTTTGTCTTCTTTTGCTATGACATTTGTGAAAATGTCAGGTGTATTCAATGGCCAGGGAGTGTGCAATTAAAAGCTAAAAGCAGCTGAGAGAGAGATATACAGACAGAAAATCTAAAATCAAAGACTGGACAACTAATCCAGCATCATGACAGTAAACCACTAGACTATGGTTAGAGGAAAAGAATAAACTCAAAAATATTCAGAAATTGTCACAGTGACTTCTTGTTATTCTTGCCCTGTCTGAATATCATTTGTTCCTCTTGTATTTAAACTTTAAGCTCTATGGAGTAAAGCTCACAGGGTGTTTTTGCAGCAAGTTAGCGCACAAGAGGGTGTGATCCTTAGCCACTGCTATGGCTCCAACGCACAATGCTGCTGCTGCCACCAAATTCATAATAGTAACAAAATTATATAGTATTTCTAGTCAGTGCTGTGATTATGATTGACAAACACCTTACATCACATGCAGATGGTCCCATAGTTATCTGCCATTCCATGGTCAGTCATGGTTATGCATTTTAAAATAAGTTAGGAAACAAGTGCTATACCTTTCCATCCTCCCATTTTTGAAGGAAGGTTTTACCAAATGTCCATTAAGTCCATTGAAAAGTTATTCTAAAATAGCATATGTAATAAATTATCATATACCATATGTAAATATTCCTTTGGCTTCCATTTTAATTTTTGTTGTCATCATTATCTATTTTAAATACTGTATTTTCAAAGCTGTATGATTTATTATATTGTAGTGTTTTCCACAATACTGTAATGTAATTTTTGATTGATACAAGAAATAGAACTACATAAGTTCTTAATGCATTGTACATCACGATAATTCCTCTGATGTCTGTTAAATTGCATTAAGATATAGTAAACAAGAGCACAAGGATAGTAGACCAGACTCAATTAGTGAAAGAGAACGAGTAAATCTCATAGAAATCTAGTATCATAATGTTTTGCTGAATCTATCTTTATTTGTAGCTGAAAGTAACCTCAAAGCACGTGATGTCCATGGATATAAAGAACTTTTAATGATGTATAAAATCTTTGACATTCTTATCTTGTAGTGGTCTAAGGTGTGAGAATTTGTCCTGTTTTACAGTCGTATTAAAGATTTGAAGCTTGTGGCTTTTCCTCAGGCAATGTTATTCCAAGTAAGGAAAAGAAAAGAAAAGGAGGTGTAACAAGTTCACAAAATAAATATAAACACATATGCTGAAATAATTATTAAGACACTGCGAATTGCTTCTAGGGTTAAATACAAGTTGCTCTGCAATTTCCTTTACATCTTACATGTAGTGCTATTCAGGGCCAGCCTGAAGTTCTAAAAATCAATCAATTGTGCTGTATTTAATAATTCCCCAAGGAAACAATTCTTTTTTATTTTGATCATAGAACAAACAAGGAAAAAATGCCTTATAAAATTATCAAAGAGATATTAAATGTTCAAACAGGTCTGTATACTTCCCTAACTAACAGTTTAAAAAAACCAAAAAAAAACCCCTAAGCGCTGTAGCTACCATCAAGTAAAGTATGAAATGCCTCATGCCCAATTTTTGGTTAGTGACATTTCCAGATTCCTGTCCATAGAACTGCTCAGCGTGGTTATAATGACAAGAATTGAGAAGCGGCTCTTTCAGTTGATGTGTTTGAAAGGTAGCTTTGTATGAACAGCTGTGTTTTCAAAATGCTTGCCACCTCTAAATTGGTCCTTGTGAAGTGAACTGTTTGCCTTATTGCCAGCAGGGCACATTGCAGTGTAGCTGCTGCATTTTTAGTTTTTATCACTGTCTCTCTAACTGCTGAAGTGGAAAAGAAAGATTGCCAAAACCTGACGTGTTTCTTTTCCTTTCTGCCCACTCTGACTTGGTTCTTAGCTGTCTGTTGCTCCAGTGATGAGAAACGTTGCTCAGTTTATTCATTCACTGAATGTCTTTTCCAGCTCAAATAATGGTGATACCCTCTTGTAAACCAAGGCTCCAGCTGTCAATAGCAGTAAATGAAACAAACCTAATTAAGACATACCAATCATTGTATACATAAGAGATAATTAGGCTGCAAAAAGTCACATACATCAGGGCGCATTTTTCTAAAAGCAAGAGATAATACCTTAAAAGCAAGAGGCAGACCATATTTAGTAAGACAGTAAGTGTGGATTGCAACAGTGATGGACTTCCAGAAGAAATTAAATTAGGACAGAAGTTCTAGTACAGGAAAACAATAATAAATACTAAGCAATACTAACTTTTTAGATGCAGGCTCTATTTAGACTTTTTAGTTGCAGACATTAGGAAGCATACCATACCATTTTATCTGGATGAGGAAATACATGTACAACCAGAGTGTACACAAAGATTTATAAATGCAGCTGAGTAAAGAATTACACCCAAAACTATGATGCACAGCTCCTGCTGCTGCCTATGAGAAAATACTTGTCCCACAGCTCGGCTTACTGGTGGTAATTTGCTGCTGAACCTCATCTCTACAAGCTTTTCTATTGTGTACCACAGTACGTACAAGTTTTAAGAATCACTTGCATCACATCAAAAATCTTGAGAGGTCACCAAAACCCACTACAAAAGAGCTAAACTAAAAAAGTATTTTTGCTTAACAGATAATGCTGACATAACTACATTATTTGAAATAACTTTTTTTTAAAGAAAAATACCTACATTTGCATGAAAACCTCTGTGTATGTAGAACTTAGATACTTCAAATACCACTCAAAGAAACAGGCCAAATAACCTTCAGGCTCTCTTTGTCCTTCTTACTAGTACCTTTAAAACTAAACATTTGAAATGCAAAACTTTCACATAAAATCCAGATGGTACAAAGCACTTAGCTTTAAAGCACTGGAACCCATTAATAAAAATTCTGAAAATCACTGTTAGTAAAAGTATTTAAATTTAATCTTTACTTAGTGTTTTCAGTACATCTTTACTATTATCAGTACATTAATGAAGAAAGGGAATCAATGCATTCCCAAAGTTCAAAGTATCACCAAGTTAAAGGCTTATTTTCCAACACATTTATCTCTGTGATGCTACATTCTTCAAGGAAATTGAACTTCAATTACAGTTTATAGTGTTGAGTGCAAGATATCAATTTACATGAGGTTTATTTTGTTACAGTAAATTGCAGCTCACTTCTCAGTTCAAAATGGTTCGTGCACACCTCAAGGTTAGAAATTAATTACATAAACACAGACACACATATAATCAATACAACCAGTTGGCATAAGCAAAGTCATACTGCATAACTTGATTCTAGGTTTTGCTGTTTTCAAGAGGGACCAGAAAACATCAGCAATCTGTGCTTTCTTACCTTCTTTGTCAACATTGTACATTAGAGTCACACAATAACATTATTATAAACAAAATGACCAACAAAAATGTTTTCCCACTCAAATGATTCTATAAAATATTTCCTGTGCATTTCACTACTTTGCTTTTTTGTGTACTGTATCAAATTATGTGTACTACAGTCATATGATTTAGTTTTAGGTTGTCCTGCAAGGAGCAGGGAGTTAGACTTGATGAACATTTTGGGCCCCTTCCAAGTTGAGATATTCTATTCTATGATCTCGTAAGCCACCATGGATGTCCATACTACTACAGAAATATTCGTTTATTCTACACCTGGGATGAAAGTTAATACCAAATAATTTTCATGTAAAACAATACATAGATACGCCACTATTTAAACCAAAAATCTTTCTGAAGTGAAACAATGTATTTTAGAACAATGACTCTGCAGGCTGGGAGAGAGTGTGAAAATTATTCTACAATCTGTTATTCAAGGCACTCAACCCCAGCGAATATTTCACACAAGGCAGAAGCACTTTAACTGGAGAAATAAGAAAGATTTATGCTAGAACACCATATGAGCTTGAGCTGGTGGCTTATTAGCTGGAGCATTCACCAGAAAGAGAAAAGACATCAGATTAAATTATAAAGAATAAAAATTTCAACCTGGATCCCTCGCCTCTTCTTTTTTGCTGCCTTTTGTGGAAAAACCACTCTAATATATATGGCATGAAAATGTCCACTGGTGCCCTTGTTTTTGGCTTGAGAAACCCATAGAAGCTGAAGTATAAACTCAGGAGGAGTATAAACTCAAATCCAGGAGGGTGTTGGCTCTATGTACACAAAAATGTAGTACTTTACATGCTTTAACTGGTGCAGCCTCTCAGTTACTTGGAACACACATGAAAAGTCCACCTTGGTCCACATCCTATCTTACACAGTGACCAATAGCAAATATCCAGGGAGGAGCAGAAAACCAGGTCAGCTATATATTTATGCTTCCCTGAAATACTTTCCCAGTACCTCTACTGAGCAGAAGTCCCTAAGCATCATAGTGGGATCAAAATGCTGAGATTAGATATCTGCAATAGCAGTCTGTTGAATCTCAATTAATTTACTATTCAGGTAAGATTTTCAATGACGTTTCAATTATTAGAAGTTTACATTTTGTATTTGCCACACTTACAGATACCTTTTTTAATATACAATTGAAATAAAATTCCAGAAGTCAATGGGACATGCTTTAGAAAGTGCATCATGAATACAACTCAAAAAATTCCTCCCATGGCCACCCTCTATTCTCCCTATATAGTAAACTACATCTGTGTGCTTGGCATAGCATGACATAGGATGATTTCTACTTTAGTAAAGGGGAGAGTCCTCCATATAGGTGCCACCTTCAAGTGGCAAAATTAAAAGCAAGTCATAGGCTTTAACTGTCGAATGCAAACCTTCCTTTTTCTGCAAGCCTCAAGCTCATATCATTTCCCAGAACAAAGGAACAGATTACATTTTTACTATTTCAGTCCGTATGTGTTTGCATTTCAGTATAAAGTGGGCCATTTGCATAAAAACATATTATTAATCCTCAAAACAGCAGAATGTTTTCTTTATGTTTATCTCACACATTGTCTGTTCACTCTATTAATACACTTATATGTTAAAATAAAATATTAAATGTCCTTAAATGCACATATCACAAACAGCCTCCTCAAAGACTTGCCAAGTGTACTTCAAACTGGCCCAGTGCTCACGTCACTCAACATGGTCCACCGCCTTTCCTCTGAGCTGATATGCAATGCTTCTGTGCTCAATATGCCTAATCCTCTTGGACTTGGAAAGGAAACCTAAAGTCCAAATCCTTGACACTTGACTTTTGCAATTCTGTCTATCTATACCAACAACACCTCAAAAGTTATTTATCAATGTCAATAAAGCATTGATCTTACCTTACAGTTTGTAAACAATGTCACTGTGAATTTTAACACTAAAGGCAAGGTAAGAAAGGGCATAAATGTGTACCATATGACAGTCTTCTGAGACAAAGTCTGGTTATAGTGTGAAGTCTATATTCTGAAGTAAATGAAGCAGTTAATGTGTACTACTTCATATATGAAAACAGAAAAATTTGAATTTTGTGGCTTGAAACAAAATGTACACTCAAAATAGGATTTTTTTTTCTCCACAAAAACAAGTACATACCAAAAATCTGGGGAGAGCACATCTGACGCTTCAGGATGCTAAGGTTTCATTCTTTACTATAATTTGGGACATGAAGACAATCTGCAACTTCACAGTAAATTTCAGAATCTCGCAGAGCTACAAACCAAAGAAGAAATTGCTAGTGTAGATTTTTTTTTCTTCTTATCACTCTAAAGACACTTTTCTGTTATTCTTATTATTCCTTGCAATTGAATTTATTGAAGTCAAAATAAGCAAGACAGTAATCAGCCTGATTTTGCTAAGATGACAAGCTATTTCTTATGAGGTATGTATTTCTTTCCAATTATCGCTTTAAAGAAAAAACAAAGTTTTCTTCCTAAACAGCAGCTACAAAAAAAATTAGAAAATGCTAAAACTTGTGGCTTGTCAGTTTTGTATATTTCTGTATAAATATCTGTCTTGCCTATGAATGTCATCATTAGGAATGCGTATTAATCCAGCCATTCCATTTGCCTTTGATTACACATAAATTATGTTCTTTATATTTGTAAACTTCATGTTCAAAAGTTAAATATTCACGCTCTGTAGGGTTTTGCTCAGTGTTTGCATTTTCAAAGCCAACAGACCTCAGTCTGCTTCTAGTGATAACTGAAAGAAAAGAAGAAAATATTTTAAAGGAGCACAAAATATATAGAAAAATCTCACTGATATATTTTGCGTTATACTTTGTGGGTCTTCATCTTTCTGTAGAGCAATGCTCCACTGGATGTATGACAAGCTACAAGTCTAAAGATATATTACTATATTAACTTCATTTATGCTATCTGGATACCACTACAATACTCTAGGCACCACAGTAATTTTCTTTTCTTACTTGCAATAATTAACATTAGAGAGCAAAAGATGGCTAAATTAATTTATAACTTTATAGTTCCTTATACTAATTATTTCCTGTTCTTATATTTTAGGTCATCCTGTCATTCCTGCAAACACTAATCAATCATGGGATTTGAAGTTAATACTACTAAATAAATGAATTGCTTAATCTCCTATGACCATCTATACATACTTCATCTTCACAAAGCTTATCAATTTTATGTCATCAAGGACAGAGTGACCTTCATTTCCACAAAATGCCTCTTACTACTGGACAAGTTGGTTACAAATTTATCACTTATCCTCAGGAAGAAAGCCCTTCACGATCATCATTTGACAAATGCAAGTGTGTGTTTTATCAATTGACCAAGTCATACTAATTTCCAAAATTGTAATTGTGGAATACTAGAGGGTCTGTTACTTTTCTGAACATTCAAGCTAAGATGAAGGACATGCAACTCAAAATTAATTTTCTACTTGGCATATTTATCACTGCACTAGTACAAGCTGTAGAAAAAAAAGCAGACTGTCCAGAGTCATGTATATGTGAGATCAGACCATGGTTCACCCCCAGGTCTGTGTATATGGAGGCTCCAACAGTGGACTGTAATGATTTAGGCCTTTTTCATTTTCCAGCCAGACTGCCTGCCGACACCCAAGTTCTACTTCTACAGACTAATAATATTGCAAAAATTGAACATTCAGTAGACTTCCCAGTGAATTTAACTGGTCTAGATTTATCTCAGAACAATTTGTCCTCAGTGACCAGTATTAATCTTAGAAAGACACCACAGCTGCTTTCAGTGTACCTTGAAGAAAACAAACTTACTGAACTCCCTGAAGAATGTCTCTCTGGACTCCACAATTTACAAGAGCTTTATATTAATCATAATCTGCTTTCTGTGATTGCACCAGGAGCTTTCATAGGCCTCAATAATCTTCTCAGACTTCATCTCAATTCAAATGGTCTTCAAATGATTAACAAGAAGTGGTTTGAAGCTACTCCTAATCTTGAAATTCTCATGATTGGAGAAAACCCAATAATCAGAATCGAAGACATGAATTTTAAGCCTCTTATCAATCTGCGCAGCCTAGTTTTAGCAGGCATAAATCTCACTGAAATACCAGATAATGCTTTGGTTGGCCTTGACAATTTAGAAAGCATCTCCTTTTACGACAACAGATTTGTTAGAGTACCCCACATTGCTCTTCAAAAGGCTACAAATCTTAAATTTCTGGATCTAAATAAGAATCCCATTAACAGAATACGACGAGGAGATTTTAGCAATATGCTGCACCTAAAAGAGTTAGGAATTAATAACATGCCTGAACTGATTTCTATAGATAGTCTTGCTGTTGATAATTTGCCAGATTTAAGAAAAATAGAAGCTACCAATAACCCCAGATTATCATACATTCATCCAAACGCATTCTACAGACTTCCCAAGCTGGAATCCCTCATGCTCAACAGCAACGCGCTCAGTGCCCTGTACCGCAGTACAATAGAATCCTTGCCTAACCTCAAAGAAGTTAGTATACATAGCAATCCCATTAGATGTGATTGTGTCATCCGTTGGATTAACATGAATAAAACAAACATCCGCTTCATGGAGCCAGAGTCCCTATTTTGTGTAGACCCTCCCGAATTCCAAGGCCAGAATGTGAGAGAAATACATTTCCGGGAAATGATGGAAATCTGTCTCCCCCTGATAGCTCCTGAAAGTTTTCCATCTACTCTGGATTTAAAAACTGGCAGCCATATTTCCTTGCACTGCAGAGCAACAGCAGAACCAGAACCTGAAATCTACTGGATAACACCATCAGGACACAAACTTTTGCCTAACACTGTTTCTAATAAATACTACATTCATTCTGAAGGAACATTAGACATAAGTGATGTAACAGAAAATGAAAGTGGCTTATACACATGTATAGCAACAAATTTAGTTGGGGCAGACCTAAAGTCAGTCATGATCAAAGTGGACGGCTCATTCCCTCCGGACAGCAATGGATCTTTGAATATCAAAATAAAAGATATAAAATCTAATTCTGTTTTGGTTTCATGGAAAGCAAGTTCTAAAATTCTGAAGTCCAGTGTTAGATGGACAGCCTTTCTGAAAGCTGAAAACTCTCACGCTGCACAGAGCGCTCGAATACCATCTGATATAAAGGTATATAATCTTACACATCTAAATCCATCAACTGAATACAAAATTTGTATAGATATTCCCACTATCCATTCACAGAATAAGAAACAATGTGTCAATGTAACCACAAAAGGACTGGACTTGGCAGCGAAAGGCTATGAAAAGAACAATATAATAGGTTTCATTGCCTGCCTTGGTGCTCTTTTGGGAATCACCTCTGTGATATATCTCTACAGCTGCATCTCACGAGAGATGAACTATGACGCTGGACACAGCTATCTAAAGAATTACCTGAAGAAACAATCCTTTTCACTCAATGAGCTTTATCCTCCTCTAATCAGTCTTTGGGATATGGGCAAAGGAAAAAGCACAGCAATGGAAGTAAAAGCAACTGTAATAGGTGTACCAACCAATATGTCATAAATACATCAGTATATCACTTAATTTCTGAAATAAAAAGCACATGACTGCATTTGTGCTGAACAAAAAGGCAACAGGAAAAAGTATTTCCTTTAGGAATTGGATGCCTGGACTTCGCTGCTGTTGACAAATGGGAATATGTACTGACTCAGCAAAAGAGAAGAATTTTAACTGGCTTCTAAGGGTATTAACGAACCAAATACAATTAAATTAATTTTCTAGAACTTTCACGGGACTTTTAAGTCTGGAATACAGTGCAAGTAGCCAAGAACATTTTCTGTATTTTTTTTTTTAATTATTACATAAAAGTAGTGGAACTGAGCAATACCTCCTCCTGTGCTGTATTACACACACTAGCCACGAGTTTTTGCAATGAACAGATATACTAGGATTGACACATGGTGTAATGAAATGGGCAAATTCTGTAGAGTAGACACAGTGAGTATGTGAATTTTTTTTATGAGGAAAATACATTTTTGATTAAAATCAAAACAGGTTTTGGCTTGTTTGTTTCTTAAAAAAAAAAAAAACATTCTGGGAGCTTTTGTCTGACAATAAAGAAACTCATTCTAATGTCTGATAAGATATCTCCTTACATATTCTTCTGTTAAAATACCAATCTGAGCACATAGGACATTTTTGCTGGTTTTAGGCTGTATAACTGCAATAAATCACACAACAAATATTTTAGTAAATTACTTACCCGTAATAGTAACCATATTTTACGCATTGCTTATTGTGGGAGGAAGAAGAAAGAAGGAGGGAGGGAAGGAGACACCAGACTGACAGGGAAAAGATTGTTAGCTATTGATAACAGCAAGTTTTGAGCTGCTTTGGTATTTTCCCAGGAGCCTGAAAACTAAATGCAATGTTTAGACTCAGATCATATAAATCCAATATTTTGTCTTCAGTCAAAAGGGTAATTCAATTATTAGTAACGTCTAAAGGCTGGCCATACAGGGAACTCTGATAGCTTGAACAGTTTAAATGATATTAAGGTTTTCTTTCTGGACCTGCAGACTTTTGTTCAGCAATAAAAACTGACTAGTTTATAAAGCTCCTCAGCTTTCACAATGTAACAAGTAATAAATGACTGACAGAATGATTATTAGTAGAAATGAAATGAAACAAAACGAAAAGAGACCATTGAATACCTGACTACTTATATTGAAGCTAAAGTTCTCACGGGAGTAGGACTGTGCCCATAAGCAGCAAATGTGCATGAGAAGCTGCTGGTCAGAATGTTGATTACAAACTAAACCCAGTTCTGTTAGGATGGAAAAAGTGATTACTCCTAACCAGTAGAGAAAAGACATCTGACCATTAAGATACCTGATGAAAATATGTGGCACCTCCTGACAAAGAAAGCAACGGCAAAATCTTTATGTTATTTCGGTTCATATATACGAAAACAAATATGAAGAATGAAGAAAGAAAATATCACTGAATATTGTGCTTAAGGAAGTAAATATTCATAGAATGCATAGGCGGCTTGAATTACAGAGTAAAAGTAGGAGTAACAAACATTTCTTGTAAGTCTTTAGTAGACTTCAACATTTTTTAAACTCTATAATAATACACATTTTATCTTCCTAGACTTGGTTGAAGGAATCATTTCTGTGGAATCACTGACAGCATTTCCATAGATAGAAAAAGGAGAGTTACTTCTTGTATTTAGACATTAACTTTTCCACTTACTTATCTTTTGCTTCATATTTTCAAAGTATTATTGGTCTACAATCACTTCTAACATGGAAAAATAATTTCATTTTACCTAGTACTAACGAATATCTTGCTTTCATATTAAAGATGTCCTTTTTCTAGTTAAATCCCAGGATTCTTAAATTATGTAAGGGTAATTTTCAAAGTTGTTAAAGGCAGAAAGAAGAACCTGATACTAATTTTAAACCACCAAAACTTAGGATACAGATAGAGTCGGTACGTTTCGCTGAACCAGGAAGTTTACCAACCCGATAAATCGCTGTCTAACGTAAAGGCACATTGAAACCGAGCCGCGAACGCTGCAATGGAGGGACGGGTCTCAGCACCACGGACAGCTCCCGGCGCGGGGCGTTCCTCGAGGCACGGTAGCTCAGACGGGACCCACCGCCAAGCAGACACTGCAGCTGTCAGCAAGAACCTGTAGGTGTATCTTGTATGTTTACCTTTGGAATCAAGCTACATTTAGAACTTACAACTCTTGGAGCTTAGAAATGAGAATCTAATTTTTTTTCAGTCAAAAACATCTCTGCACAGTATTATAAAACAGCAAACGAATACAAGTCTAATGGGGAGCACTGATAAGGAGACTTTTCCCCCTCACAGAGTAAGTACAGGCTTTATTTATTTTATTTAAATATCTCATTAAAAGTTTTTGTTGACCGATAAAATGCATTTTTATATAGAAGAATTCTCATACTAAACTTTTGAGAGCTGAAATGTAACTAGATTATATCTCACAAATATTTGAATTGTTCTACACTTTATACTTACATCACATGAAAATATACCATACATTTTAAGAAATGGATTATCCTGTTAACTGCTGAGATGTAAATTATTTCCTTTATATCCCAAAAAAGATAAATATAACTGCATTTGCTTAAAGTAGCTTTGCAACCCTCTTCTCACATGACCTTGATTAAGCTATTTTCCAACTTTATACCTTCCTTTCTCTGAAAGTATCTCTGAAAGAACATGTTCAGCTTTTGTTTTCAACATACCAACAAGATGCATCTTCTGTAACTAACCATCATTGAGTAATATTATTTGTCCAAATATGCCTTCACTGCTATCATGCATAAGTGAAACTTTAAGAAATACTAAAAAATGACCTTAAGAACAGGGTCAAAAGTGTTACCACAATAAGTTATGAGATTATGGAATCTTTAATGACTCATAAAAAAAAAAAAAACTTTTGTGATTTGGTAGGGGTGCTTAACTGATGGGGTACAGAGAAGGCATACAACTGCAATAATGAGAACAGGGATAATCCGTCAAAGAGTTCTCACTCTTACCAAAGGATCTGCAGAAAGAAATGTTTGCAGATTTAGATTACAACTTTAAAAATACATACTTACTAGCTCATTCAAGTTAACATGAATATCAATTTATTCATGAACTTATATGTCAACAGCATTACAATTCTTCAGTATTATACTGAGTTTCTAAATACCTTTACATTTATATTTTAAACATTGCTAACAGAAACGTAAGTTTAGTGCTATTTTTTTGATCAGTTTCTGTTTACTGTAAGAACATGTAAACGGCAGAAGTATGTTGGAGGTGAGGCCATTTAAATCCACTTAAAAATAGATTTCAACATGTATATTGATTAATGAATGGTTGTTTGCTCCTTTTATTATATACACTTTTGTGTGTGTGTGAAGTACTTCTGTTCTGTTAGCAACATGTTAGCCTGTCTGCAGACCTTTATTTCATTGTATCTGTATTGCATTATTTTATCTACTATACAAAAGTATATCTGGTAGAACACATGGCAATGCTAACAATGGCAATACTGTGAACCACCTACTATCCATATAAGCATAACATCTTTAATATCTACACAGAAACATCTCCATGATATTAGCCTAACAAATCTCTAAGACGATTCATTATTTCTCCATGACCAAAGACATTCTTCATGTTAAAATCCCCATAGAAGCTGCAGGCGAGCAGTGGGATACTTGTGTAGCTGTGTGTACAAATGGATAGCTGTTTCTTTGACAGATATACTACTCTATAAACCTGAGGGTCCTTAGGAAGTAATAAATCCACCTTTTAGCTTTAATAGTTTAGTGTATATTTAACACACACCACTTCACTGATAGATGATGAAAAAAATCTAACAATTTTTTCAACAAAGTAGAATCCCTTAAAAAAGTCTAAGAAGAACTTCATAATAGTGGTATAGTATACTTTTAAATAATCTCTTCACTTATGGGAAGGTTGTTTTTTCCACACAAGGCACAGGGCTAAAATTTGGGATTTCCTCACAAGCTGAATACACTGATTTTCTCCTACCCATTCAAAGTATACAGTCACATTAACACCTCAATCACAGACCAGTATTTCCTTTAGTAGGAATTCTCTACTAAAATAGAGAAAGTAAGGAAAGTATATGGAAAAATATTCGCATATAGAAATAACTCCTTAGAAGAATGTAACAGCCATGGTGAATGATATGTTCTTCCTTCTAATAAATATCCATTAAAGAGACTACAAAACCTACAGATAATACTGAGTTCTAAGCACTACTCTGAATACAGGACTACACTCATTTTGTGTCCTGGCTAGAGCTTAGGTAAAAACAAGTGCTGAGGACAGCTGTACATACAGGATATAGTCTACCATAGCTCAGTGCTAAATTAAGGGTCAAGGAAGGCTATAGCTCCTGTCCTAGATACTGCTTCCTGCTTCAGTATGCCTACACATGAGACAAAACTACTTTCCAAGCCATCATCATGAAATATACTGGTCGATTCCTTTTGACAGTCCAATCCAACTTTCTTTATCTCCATATGTCATGCAGATTTACACTCTTTCCCAGGACCAATGCAAGGATAGGATCCCGCCATGATGTTTGGCATAATATATCACCCTGAGACTGCCTGTCAGTACTTGCACAGTGTGGAATTGATCAGACAACGTTGCTAATAGCCACATAGACAGCTCTCAGGTTCACGCAGCTAAGGAAGCAAACATGAAGAGTCCCATGTTAATTACAAGTTACTCATAGGTGATCCATTCAGTTCAAACTATTGCTGCAGATGAAGAAGCAAATAAAAATTGGGTTCTTATGGAAGCATGCACTTATTTCACCCTCCAACACTTAAGATGACCTGAGAGCTAGGTGCCACAACAAAGGCCAGCAAGGCAATAAAAGTCTCTTTTATCAACAGAAGACAGAGGACAAGGAAGAAATCAAGATATGAAAATGAACTGATTATTTTTTAAGGACTAATCTCACTAAATATGGTGTCTAATGACATCACAACAGTGAAAAAATTACTTTGCTCATCTTTTTAAGCCTACCAATTACACCATCTGGATCACTAGACCTTGAAGGATAGATAAATAAATGGGAAGATTATCTCTGCGAGACAAAAAAAAAAAGTGAGGCATGCCTGAACCGAGGTGTGCAACAGCATCGACAACACAAAACTGAGTAGAAACTGAATGATGTTTTTCAAGCTAACTGAATAATTAAGAAACACAGAAACAAATCTCAAAGCTTTCCTGATAATTGGTTAACTGTGCTTCAGAACCTCAACAGAGAAGAAGGAACATCCTGCTTTTAAAAGTAGAATAAACATGGGCTTTTGCACTGGTCAAAGACAGAGAAACCTCGAAGAAAAGTATCTAAAACTAATCTTGAAAAAGCAGTGATGATAGTCTTCATCTAGACACATTTCTTCCCTTCCTAACCTAGATTCTATAAAGCATTTTGGCATTCATATACTACACTTTACAGGTCAAAGGGTTTACAGTTTTGTCACTTAGCATGTGAGCACAAGTCAGATTCCTTGAGATGGCTGTTGGGAATAACATTTGAGGGCAGAAACTTGTCAGAAAATCTTATTTTTTTTGTATGAAATTGTACTCTATGTTGTTAACATTTATGATGTCTTTTTGTTTCTGTCTCCAGCATGAATTTCAGCTAGACTTAAAAACATACAGCTGAATACTTTATAGCACCGAAGAAACTGGGTTACTGGCTGAAGACAGCTAAAAGACAGTGCTTTGACATAATGGTGGAATGATTTTTTTAGGACACAGAACTGTATGATGAAAATCATTTATTTCTATATATTCTAACATTTAAATGGAAGACAAAAGGGGTATAAATAGAGTTAGAATTAACACTTTTAAACTGAATGCAAAGTGTCCAATAACCACACAAAATAAAATACAAACATCTAAAGTTAGTCTCGCTATAATAAAGCAACTGCCATCATTAAACTACAGGTAATCAGCTATGTCTTTCTTTACATATCAGGTAATAAAAGGACTAAATTAAATCAAACTGTTACTATCATTTATACTCTTTTACATTAATTTAATCTCACCTTAACATTTACTATAAAATGTGATAGGTGAATATATATTACTTAGGTAGCTATTAAAAAAATGCATTTTTGTCCAGTTAGATTATTGTGTAATCAGCAATACAATGAAAACTTCTGAGAAAAATTAAGTTATATAAATCCATTCTATATTACTTTGACACAACACACTAAATTGCAGTCATTTGCATTTTACCAATTCACTTCTGGCTTTGCACTTTACGAAAATTAAATTGTTTACCAATCTTAAGTGTTAAAGTCTTACATAATTTATTTCATAAATTCTCTGCAGGTATTTAAGAGAAGTACAAGCAAACTAAGTTCTATATTGAATATTCATGTGCCACAGAATGTATTCCAAAATATGGAGCAATGCTTTCTCCTAAAATATCTGCTTACACAAATTCACCTACCTTTACTTACATGATATAACACATACACACCACTACCTCAATTCCATTTCTTCTACAGCCGTGTAAGAGGATTTCAGTACTCAGGCTAGGATGAACTGTATCCCCATGACTTCCAGTCTCTTTGTTTGACAAGTCCAGAATATTACTGTCCACTGTCACAGCACTTATAAATATGTATTCATATTATCATGTCCAAATCACTTTGTTGCCTTTCAGGCTGCTAGAGTCCATTTCAAAATTACTTCTTTTTCCTCCTTCCAGGAGCTTCAGCCTCTCTCTCACCCTTCACATTTCTTCCATTCATTTAGCATTAATCCGTGTGGGCATGCAGCCCTCCTTTTTAACTACTTTCTACTTCATTAATGTTTCATCTTTTTCCCAGTCTCCTATGAAATGTATTTCCAGAATATCCTTCTCTATGCTATTTGTTTTAATTTTCTAATTTTCAATTACATCAAAAAAAGAACAGAAAAAAAGCTGAATTATTCTGTGGATTTGAGCAAAAATTTCAAGTGTAGCCAAGAAAAACTATCTGTGAAAACTCTGCAGTCTGTTCCTCCACCTACTTCAGCAGTCAACTCTTCCTAAACGATATCATGTTTAACTAAAGCTCACTTTCTCTCCCTTGGTCTTAGAAAAGCTCATTAAAATGAAGGATGTCCACTGCAGCTAGAGTCATTTAAGTTATTTCTAGCTTGTGTAATGTCTGGATTATTAGAAAGAAAACAGAAAGAAAATAATCTTATTATTCATCCAGGCTTTCAAAAGCATATTACTATTTATAAGCATATACCAATAAACACATTACACCAAGGCACATACACTGAAAAGGAAAGCCCCTTGCTGCCCTGAACATCAGTTAACTAATAGTTTAGCATAAAAGAAACAAAATGTATTGTCAAAGAGCTGTGAGTTTTTTCTCTACCACATCAAAAGGTAGGTGAGTGCCCACCAGTACTTCCTCGTACAGCAAAAGCAGTTAGGTGCATAACTTCCACTGAATTTAACAGATAGTAGACTCTGACCTGTTCAGGTGTTTTGGACATTATGAAGCATGCCCCTGGATGATAAAAAAAGCCTTGCCCCATGAACCTATCTATCTGACTGATGGCCCTCAAAAATTTGCATATGCATGTCTCTAGTGAAGCAAGTATAAAAGCAATGTACATAATTCATTTAATTGAAACATTACGTGTATTTTTAATTAAGACAAAATGGGAAAAGAACAGTATTATTTATTTAAAATGCTTAGAATAGAACACTTTGTGCAGAGCATCTGTTTCAGTATTATTAAATAATTCAGTATCCAGCAAAGAAATATTGGATAGTCTAGAACTTTAAGTACTGGCAAAGGAATGTTTTCTGTGTTCAGATGTTATCTAATTACAAACAAAAGTAATATGCTATACATATTCTAAATCAGATTATGTTAAGATACCACAAATAATAAAGGTTTTCCTCAGATTCTTATTGCTCCTGACCTAAAAAGTTCACAAGAGCCTGCTCCTGCTATTCATCTCTAACTATCAATTATCTTCCTACAGGATGTCTTAGGTTTCAGCTTGTCTTCTTCCTCCTTTTGTCTCCTTCATTTGAAAATTTCCTTTGGCTTCAATTATCTTACATGTGAAAGTTCCCTGTCTTTGTATGACATGCAAAATCATTCTCCCACTACCAGCATCTCTTCTTTTGCTTATCATCCTGGCACAGAACTCTACTTTTCCCTTCCCAAAATTAATATTCCATCACATTGGATGTGTATAAAATAATCTAAATTCTTCTTGCTATAACACTTACATTAAATATGCCAAACTATGTATAATGAGATGACTTTTCAGTGAGTAGGGGTTTACTTTAATCAAGAGTGTGGAAACTGTCTCATAAGTATTGAGAAAATAGAATATCTAAGGAAGAAAAAAAGAATACCTAAACCAAAATATGGTAGATTACAAACCTTATCATTGCTAATAAATCAAGTGCAGACTATATAACTATTGCAAATAAAAGTGAGGAAATATCAGAAACTAGATACTCAATGATCGATAAGTCAGTGGTAAAAACAAATTATAACATAGGATGATAGAAATATTTCAGAAAAAAAACAGAAAAGAAGAGAGCTGGAAAAATGTGGCCAAAGAGGACAAAATTGCTAAAAGATCAAGTTTGCAACAGCATCAAATCAATAAATATAAGGAAAAAGAAGATGAATGAACAAAAAGGTGCTACAAGTAGTTTTAATGATGGTAAAGGACAAAAAGAAGAAGGAAAAGAAAAAAGGGTAGAGGAAAGTTATAGGAAAGATTGTTGGAAAGGAACAAGTTAAGACACTCGAGTGTAACAGCCCATCCTGGTAACACAAGAATTAAAGGCATCAAAAGATGAGTGAGTATTGGAAGCAAAAACAAGAGAAAGTGACAGGATTACCAAAAACTGAGAAAAATTAAAAAGATATCATGAAATATACATGTACAGAAATTTCAAATGAAGACAAGATTTAACAAGAATGGGGGAGAAGGACAAGACAGCAGCAGTATCTGCTTTGATTTGGCTAAAATATTTAGTATAGAAAAAAGCTGTTACATGCCTGACCTTCTGACTATTTTGAAATCAACAGGGAACAATCATGCTTAGGAAACAAATTGTAATTTCCCTACCTTATGAGTCATAATTCAGCAGTGTCAAGGAAAAAGTTACAAAACTAATTGAAAAACGAGTACAAAAATATTTATTAGAAACTGAAAGGAAGTAAGTGCTTAAGCAATGAAGAGCATGCTTGGAAATTCTGGCTAAAATGAGGAAGGCAGATAAAACAGGTAGTGTTGTTTGGAGGGTTTCATCCAGAAGACATTGAAAGCTGATAACACTGTGTTATTAAGCAAAATGCTTTCATAAAGAAATCTCAGAGGGAAGAAGACACTACTAGAGACACACCTCACATTAAAGACAGTGTTCAGGGTCCAGGAGCTGCTTAACAGTATCAATTATATTGCCACTAATAACCCATTAAGGTTTGTGGTTTTTCTAAACATTACCAGAGCCACAGAAATTTTTATTGTTGCTTATAAGAAGCCTCAAAATTCTTTAAAACTAATTAATTCTAAAGGATTAACTAAGAAAAAAAATCCATTTAAAGGCAATAACAAAAGACACCGGAATGTATTCAAGTTTGTTCTAAATCATATGCAAAGCAACTGTATTCCACTAAGAAAGAAGCCAACCATTGTCACATAGAATAAAAGTTTGAAGCAAAAGAAAAGGGAAGAGCAGGAGTAGACAGGAGAACAAAGAAAACACAAGCAATAAAATTAAGAGGAAAGATGGAAGACAGGACTGATTCCATTTAATACTAAGTTAGACAAGTTAATATGTTTAAGTTATATATGAAAATACTAATGTAAAAGAGGCATGCAGAACACAGTAACAAACATTTTTAAAAACTGGATTTTTTTTAAACCCATTTTAAAACTGTTAGTGTAACTAAAAACTCAGTGAAAACTCAGTGAAAACTTGGAAGTAAGAGAGACTGAATGAAGAGTCTGTATGTAAAAACAGCTGATCTGCTGAGCCTCCAAGGATATATCTACAATTAAAGATTCCTCTCAGAAACAATTTGGAGAGATCTGAATTAGCAAGTTCATGAAGTGCTGTGCAGCACTTCAAGGCTTTTACTAGCTTGGGTCCAAGTGCATTTGAACATTATTAGTCTGACAGAAAGGCACATTAGCTTAATATCGCTCTCACCAACTCTGATTATCTTGGAAATATCCCATGTTCATATACCTAAATTGTATACACAAAGGTGCTAAAATACAAAGTACTAGCCATGGTAGCTTGGGCAACACCACGCCATGCTCAAAGGGTAATGGTTAATGATTTGTACTGTTTAGAGACCAATCACAAGCGGTGTTCCTCAGGGGTCTGTTCTGGGAATTAACCTGGTTATCATCTTTATCAACGACCTGGAGGAGGAGACAAGATCCTTATCAATCTGACAACATTAATTTGGAGGATGTAGTCAAGATATTTGAGGATAGGGCGGGCTGCCATTTAGAAGGATCTAGAAAGGCTGGTGAATTAGGCCAACAGGCTGTCATGAAATTCAGCAAGGAGAGATGTCAAGTCCTGCATCTAGGATGGCCTAACCCTTGAATGCGTACAAACCTCTAAGCGCCTCACTGGGGAGCAGCTCTGCTGAAAAGACGTGGGGGTTCTAAGGACAACTGGCTAACAGTACACTGGGCTGCATTAACATGAGAGTAGCCAGTAGACCGAGGAAAACAATTATTCTCCTTTACTCAGCACTTGTTAGACCACCTGCTAGACCACCATACTGCTTTTAATTCTGGGTCCCCACATGCCCCCTCATACAAGATATTGATCAGCTGGAGTGAGCTTAGTAGGCGGCTCCCAAGATGCCAGGGGCTGGAGCACTTGCCCTAAGAAAATCTGAAGCAGCTGGACTTGTTCAGCCTGCAAAAAGGATTGGGAGGAATAACTAGCAGCCTTCCAGTATCTAAGAGGTGACTACTAAAAAGATCCAGGCATGTTACTGAGGTGCACAGCAGAAAAATGAGCGATGACAATCATAAATTGAGATTAGGGGAGAGGGGCTTTAACTAGATATAGGAAAAATAATAAATTATGAGGAATATAATCTCGGGAACAATTTGCACAGAGATGCTATGAAATTTCCATTCTTGGAGGTTTTCAAGATCCAACTGGACAAACTCATAAGCAACATGACCTGATTCGTAGCTGACACTGTTTTGAGCAGGAGGTTGAACTAGATGACTTATCTTCCACCCTGAATAATTATGCAGAGGAATTATATCCCCAGAGATTATACATGCAACGTAACCTGCCAGGGAAGCATAAATATTGTAGCTGAAATGACTCCAAAGTTTTGATTAGCAATATGCTTTTATTCCTTTTTCAACGATTCAAAGAGTTCTTTGTGCAGAGATGCTATACTTTGGGTAGGTTGTTAAGACTCTTAAATGTCTAAATTTTAAAACTGCATTCATAATGCAAATTGCTATTTCCATACCTTTG
The DNA here is from genome assembly GCA_035590275.1 of Ibycter americanus. Lineage (NCBI taxonomy): Eukaryota > Metazoa > Chordata > Aves > Falconiformes > Falconidae > Ibycter > Ibycter americanus. The sequence goes on along the minus strand of JAVJGI010000060.1, from coordinate 48,666,307 downwards.
TAATATATGGCCATACTATATTTCAAATGTACTTAGTCTACTCTTTCGGACTAAATTCTTAGGAATTTCTTACATACCTTTTTTCATATTCTACCATTTTCATTATGATGCTCCTTCTATATCTAAATAGCATGATTTTGCATAAATGTAGAGCAACAGATTGTGAAACAATATAAGAATGCTTCCTCCTTTTTTTTCCAATACAGACATGAGTAACTAGCTATAACTAGCATCCATTTTTCTGAAATATAAAAACTTCAACACAAATCCATCAACATGAAAATAAAAAATCAAATATCCTTTCTCCTTCCGAAAAAAGTATGAATATGATGATCCAGAAAATCTTCCTTCTAGTAGTTCTAATTATTTTCAAATTTCATTTCTTTGGGGCATGGCTTTGTTCTATACCTTCACAGAACCATAGAATTGTTTAAGGTTGGAAAAGACCCCTAAGATCATCAAGTCTAACTGTTAGCCTAGCACTGCCAAGTCCACC
>JAVJGI010000060.1:48630600-48656944 GCA_035590275.1 Ibycter americanus | reverse complement strand
GGTGGACTTGGCAGTGCTAGGCTAACAGTTAGACTTGATGATCTTAGGGGTCTTTTCCAACCTTAAACAATTCTATGATTCTATTATCTCAGGGAAGGTTTTCTCTTAAAAAAGCCATTTTAGCTAAATAGACTCAGTTCCAGCAGGGGTGGTTTTGTTACTGAATTAGGCAACCCTTCTCAGATAGTAGTAATTAAAACACTAAAGCCAACATTATGTCTACGTGCTGTACTTCTGCTTCATGAGTGAACACAAGCCAGTAGTAACAAAGAAGGAAATATTTGGGGGGGAGGGGGGGGGGCGTGGCTGGGGGTGAAACAAGCTAAATCTAAGGCATAGGTTCCACATCGATAATGCCTGTAATCCAAAAGTGTTGGGAATAAATCTTAAGAGACGACCTTCTAAAGCATAGTCAGTTCTCAGTCATCCATGGGGAAAACACAGGTAACCTGGATCTATAACCTAATCTGGATAATCTGCTGGGGTTCCCCAATTCTTTGTTCTGGTTTCCTCACAAAGAAGTCTAGGCATTGAAGAGGGAAAAGACCACAAACTGCAGTGAGGACACTGTAGGATGCACAAGGGACAGGCATTTTGCCTCTTGACTCTGTGCCAAATGAAAGCATCCATTTTCAAGCAGAACTTTGTAGTATGGACATGTTTTTGCAGCACTGCATATAACTAATATTGCCCTACAGTCCTGAGTTGTTTGCACATGGAATGAGTTTGGTGATTATCTTAAAACAGTACTAATAGATATTCAAAGTGACATTAAGTTACTGACATCATCTTGTCTAACCTCCTACAAATCACACCACTTCCGTCCCTAAGCTCAATTTACCGTTGAACTAGAGCCCATATTTCGAACAGGTTTTTTAATTAAAAAATTAAAATACAGAGAACCTTCTGTTTCAATGTTATAGTGCAGAGTCAAAAGGCCACAAAACAAAAAGGGGTTGCATTTTTAGTTTAACTTATAGGTGTACATGTTATGAAGAAAAAACTAATGAATATGACCTCCAACAATGTCTACCACTATCTGTGACTTGAAACTCAGCACAACCTTCCACTGAATCAATTTTTAAAAAGAACACAGCATATCTTTTGAAGAAAACAAATTGAGATTTGTTTCTAGGAGGAAGACTTAGAAAAAAGACTAACCAACGCCTAATTTAGATTTCAACTATCTTAAAGTATTACCTCACCGTATATAAAGAATCGAATTGTATTTTGATTTATATCTAAGACATCACCTAAGACACCACATAAAATGTTGAAAGGCATTTTTCCTTTTTTTTGATTTAGTGGGCAAGCTCATAGAAAACCTTTATTAGATAGCAGTTTCCTTGAAAGTCTGACAAACAGAATCAAGGACATCCATTGTCAGCAGAAATTCCCTTGCTAATTTCTGCCAGGCATTTTTTTGTCTCAGTCTTGCTTTCTAATGCTCTTTTCATCCAAGAAAACTTCATTTAAAAAAAAACTTGAGGGAGGAACAAAAAGAAAAAAATGTTTATACTTTAACATAATAAAATCAACAGAAGTTTACCTCTTTACCTGTATAATAAGAACTTTTTATTTAATATATCTAGAAAGCAAGTGAAAGGAAAAGCAGGAAAGAGCTGTTTCTGTGCAAAACCCACACCATTTCAGGTTTCTGTCAGAGAAGATGCTTTCTTGTCTTCATTTTTCCTCTACCTGAACTGCTGGTCTTCCTCTTCAGCATTTTACACTCATTTAGCTATAAGTCTAAATTCCCTATGTGTCCATTAAGTATGTTGCTAGGCAAACAGTCCAGTAGCAACTGTAAAACAGGAGGTTTGGATAGGAGCCAGTTTTATAGGTCACTACACTGTAAACCTTCACATCATTAGAGAAGAAACTATTATTGCTAACTGCAGCTATTAGGATTGGTATTCTTTCATTTCTCTGATAAGACTGAGAGTGATCCATACCACACTAAGTTTTCATTAATGGGTATTTCTAAATCAAAGGCATCAATAAGTATAGTATTTTTCCATATACTGTTAAGAGTATAATTCTCTACTTACTGAATGCTTTAATACCATCCATCAAGTGTTTAGAAATAACACAATCATAGCTATGTTAAACATGTACAATTACCACACAACGGACTTCTATCTTACTAACTTGAAGAGCACATACGACGTAACAGAGGACTTAACCCTAAGTAAGCAGTATGTATTGTGTTTTCTTTCTTTTCTCTATTCTAATAACAATAATTCAACGCAGACCTATTCACACAAAATTAGCCAGCTACCACATAATTTGATTCAGGAACATTTCATCTCTTAGACTGACGTATTGTTTCTTTGCTGTAACGTATCATTACCTTGAAACAGAGCACATAAACTTCAGAGTGATCTTTATATTAATTCAAACACAGAACACTCTCTGAGAATAGCAAACTGCAGAGTCCTGCTGATGGGACCACACTGCATTGTCATGTGGAAGAACTGCTGCTCCAATTAGTAAGTTCACAAACAAATAAATATGGTCCCAGAAATGAGAAAATTTCAGTATGTTCTTACAGGCTGGAAATGCAGCAGTGAAAGCCGCAAGCAAAATTGAAAAATCAAGCAGATCCACAAGAAAACTGTATGGCTTGGACATCTATATGTTAAGGTTTCTTATTAGTTTGACATTGGAGCAATTCTGAGCTGAAGAAACAATGTCAAGCAGAGCAAAATAAAAACACTTCCTCTGTGAAGTTTATACATTTAAGGGAAAAAATATGTGTTAAAATATATATTATTGGAACTGTGTCATCACGAAAGAAAAGTCAGTCAGAAAGCAAAGGAGTCATGGTATCAACTAGTTCTCTGAGTTTCTCTGTCCTTGTTTGTTCATTACCAGTAACATTCTACAGCAGTAGAAGTGCACCAGTAATCTCCAACCTGTATGTTTTCAGGTACAAGAAAAGGAAAAATGGGTTTGGATGTAAGAAATGGAAATGCATAAACTGAAAAATCACCACTGTCAAAGGTACAGAGATTTAAGCAATAACAGTAATGCCAGGGATTTCTCATCACTATCAAGTGCAGGGAAAATAGTGGCAATATTTTTCCCAATTAAGCCCTAGATAATCTTCTGTACCCCCTAATTTGTTGGTCCTTGTATGGTATTTTTCAGTCTTAACATGATATTCTGTATATATTTACTTCGTCAGAAGTGCAAAAAAATTTCAAGCAAAGAAATTGATTTTTATAACATTACTATAATCTTGAAAGGTTTAGAATTTGTCTACTTATCCTGTCAATTCTTGAGGAAAAATATCACCAGACAAAGCTATCAGTGTTATTTAAATTCTCTGATGTGTATATGTTTGAGCTTGAACAGGCAAGATGGTAACTTGTGCTTCTAGTTTAACAAACAACAACTTCCTTGTGTTATCTGGGCTTTTTCTGAAGCAAGATTCACAGAAGTAACTCATGACCTCTCATTGATTCTACTTCAGCAAATTCTTAAATCTATCTCATTTATGTACATAAAGAAAGATGCCAGAAGGGTATATTAAAGAACCCCATTCTACAAACCCCTGAGTGCTTAAAAAAGTCTGCTGGTACTAACATCATGTTTTTGAACTGCTCTTAAAAACTTAGCATTATAATTTGTATTCAAAAGACAAAGATTAGGTACCAGATACTAGTAAACCCTTTTTGATATAAACCTCAGAACTACTACCAAATTGTTAAATTGCAGGACAAAGCCTGGTACCCAACATTTGTTAGTTTTATGGGAATGCTGTTAAGAAACTTGATTTACACATTGTGATGAAAAAGCAACATGGCATTTGTTTCTTAATGTGCACTTTAACAAACAGCCATCGAACAGTTAGTGGTGCACTGGGTTGGTTTTGTAGACAGATGTCTGGGCCCTGAGAGCACCCAGAAGCCTTAATGTCCCTGCTTGCCCCCGCTGGGGCTTCCCCCCACCCTGCCCGCAGCCCAAGAGCCCCATTTCACCTCATTCTGGGACCATCAGTCCCTGCCTCAGTGATGCTGGGGGCAGATGGCCCTAGACCTCTCTCATGGGTGGACTTCAGACCTCCATTGTAGCCTATCTCCAGCCCTGTCTCTCATCCCACCAGCTTTTGCTGCTGACACGACTCCTGTGATGGCCCATGGCCCTGGCTCATCACTTGCTGTGTGAGTGGCTGACACCAGATCCTGACTCTGCTCCCATGTCTGCACCCCTCAGTGAGGGCACGGGGTCCCCTTGGCTCATCCCCCTGGCAGAACTGCCCTGCTCTTGCTCTGACAGCAGGTACATGAACATGCTTGTGTTAGTTAATGATTTTACACGAATGATGAAGGCTTTGCTCTTAAGCCTGGACAGGGGGTAGAGCTTCCCTAGTCACAGTGGAAGCTTAGAAAGTACATATGCAAACACCAAACAGGTGCCTGTCTTGAACTGAACCAGATGCTAATTTCTTATTTGTGCATTTAGGTGTCGAAATATCTTCTTAAACCTGGCCATCAATTATTTGCTAATTCATGGCCTTTAACTGACTAAATAATACTAAACACTCTATTTGGCTGTTTTCCTGATAATTTTTTTTTTCTTAAGTTCAGAGAGATACTTTCTTGTTTCATTAATATTCTTATCTCCAATGTTGTTGCATCAAGGAAAAAAACAAACAAAAAATTTTCATGAATTCATGAACAGAAGTTAAAAGTTGTGATGAGGCAGTCCATTGTGCCAGAACTTGAATAGCCTGAGCAATCCGTGAATTATGTCCTCATTGAAAATCATACCAATAACTAAGGAATTACGTAACTCATCTCTGCAGATATGCAGTCCACTTTTTTTGGAACACACTTAATACACACAGACAAAACCCATATTATTATTTTTTTGCAAGTGATTTTCTGCTGTCAGTGTGTCACAGAGATGCCTGAAGTAGTTCTAAATGGGCTAGCTCAATTGCTGAGATGGCATAGTCATGTTTGCATAGACACTGCATAATAAACTCATACCATTAATTGTAATACATTTTTGAAAACGGTATATTTAGAAAATATTTTTGATAAGCTATAGGAACCTAAAGAATCTCAGTTGTCTCAGAAGGGCAATCTCATTTTGGAACACAACACGACAGAAAGGAACATTATTTGGACTTGTGTAAAGAAATAACCACATCTTCTGTAGACAAAAAGGATAATAAGTAAAACACAATTTAATAAAGCATAATAGATGAGAACCTTTGCATGCTGCAACAGTAAATGGAGTACACTGCTACTGTCTAGTGTATGCTGACTAAATCAATAGATTTTAGAGGAAAAACAGCTTTCTAACAACAAACACACACACTCACCTAATCAATATCAGAAGTAATGAATTTAGCATGCACCTCATTTCTATAACGGTCTTTATGAAACTTTACAATTATTATACACTTTAAATCAAACCGCAACCTAGTATTTTAAAAAAAATATTTGGATAATAGATGGGAAGACTGAAGATGCATTGAAACAAAACCAATGCACTCAAAATGTTCAAACACAACAGTTTATACTACACAGTTACATCAATAGCACTATCATTTTTTAAAATTCTGTAAAGATACTACAAAGAAATTTAATGGAAATTTAAAGAAAAACAATCCTATAACATACACACTTTTGTTGGAAGTTAAGAACTACATTAACATTGTGCTTCATATTCTAAAGAATATAAGTCTCTCTTCCTTAATTGCATTTTGAGATATGTCCTCCATCGATCAAAATCAAATCAAGAAAAAGCACAAATTTGTTTACTGTGTCTGCTCACAAAAACAGTAAACTTCACTAAAAACAATAAACTTCACTATATACACACTACTCACTGCTGATTAGTTACATTTTATCTTGCTCCTCTTCCTAACAGGCCAAATTAACATCTTCATCTCACAAACGCTGGCCATGTGATAATATGAGGGGATAAGCCCATTACTAAGTGCTTTTACTTACAGATGCAGCCCTGAAGATCACAGAGACTAAGCTCAGTTAAAAGTTGGAGACTTGTATCCATGTTTTATAAGTACCAAATCCCACCATAAATGAGATTCAAAACCAAATTGTTTGCCACATGAAATCATGAAGTTGGCATACCAGACAGAAGTTAGTTTTAATCTGTGGTTGTTTTCATTTGGGGACATATTGGGTGGTTTCTTTTATTTTTTATAAGATAATTTTTATGTTTACCAATTTCCATATTTAGTAAAATCAAAAGATAGCAAACATATCTATTTGTAAAGCCTTGAGGTCATCCTGACTTTGCCAGCTGCAAAAGAAACTTAATCCAAGCAAAAACTGAAGTGCTTTTATATGTAAAATGTGCTTGCTTTCACATGAGCAACCAGCCTACAGGTAAAACATGCCTGCCACAGAGTTAAAAGATAATGGTGGGATTTCAAGCTCTCTTTTCAGAATATTTGTAACAAAATTTGTTGATCAGAAATCCTCTAAATATCATAACAAACTATATTATAATATGTGATAGGGACAGATGTGAGATCTGACAACAGGATGCCATTTTCCTGCTCAGATATTTTTTAATTAAAAAAAGTAACCATTTCCTGTCACAGCTTATGTTACATTGGATAATCTATATTTTCTGAAAATGCAGGAAAGGAGCAGGGCCCGGGAGAACAGAATAATGACATCAGATTGCCTAAACAATGTTTTTGGCCTGAAAACATTAAGATATTTCACAAGAGTTGCTAGCATCACTAAGTATTGCTGGCTTGGACTGAGCATTTCTGAAACTGAAAACTGTTACCATGTAGATTTTAGCCTACATAAAATTGGACAGAATGGCACCATCAGTGAGGAGACAGTTTAGTTAAAAGCCTAGAAAACTTCCAACTTAATTGAGAATATCCAAAATCACCTAATCTTTCTAGCAAACAGATAGAGGCAGAGGGGTAGCAGAGAGAATATACAGCCATTAGATACTGACAGGCGTTCCTGGTTTTCTGTGCTCAAGACCTGAACATCACACGATATTGCATTTCCAGTCCTGCATCACTGAAAGACTTCAGTGCATTAAGATGTAAGTATAACTTTTATGCCATTAAAAGCCCTTTTAAACTGTCAGCGTGGCACAGATACTTTTAGTGTACACATATATTAGCCTTCACAGATTTGGACTACCAAAGAGGCTTTGGGTTTTTTCTTGAGCTCCAGCAAGAAGATACTCTAAGGCATTCTTAGGCATTTACCACTCTTATCTGAACTAAAGACTTCTTCATTTGTCAATTTGTATTTTAACATCTATATAGTTGGTTCAATAAAACAGGAGCCTTTGATATTTATGGTGTTATATTATTTTTGTTCACTGATACTGGGACAACCACCAGAAAACTAGCAGATATGGTTGCAAATCAGAAATGTTCCAAGAATCAATCCATTTCATAAGTCCTGTTAAATGCAGTTGCTAGAATTATTTCACTCATAGTTCTTTACCTTCTGTTATTTAGTAGATGTTAAAAAATTCAAGAAACCCTAATCACTGACTGAAAATGAGTAGTAATTAATGATTACGAAATCCCAGAATTTATAAAGTTCCTTTAAAACTATCTGGATAAAGACTGAAAACACACATTCAAAAAAGTAGTCCGTAAGTAAACTACTAAAAATATTTAAGAATGTTTTAAATTTAATTAACCGAATGAAATATATGCCTTCATTTCTGGATACCGACCTTTCTCCTACTCATTTGTTCCACCTAGTTAAATCTAATACTGGGAAACAGATCAGTAAGTAACAATTCACCCAGGTAGAAACATGCTACATAGATGAGTGTGTAATCTAAAAACTACACTAAATTCAGAGTTAGTTACATATGACTGAGGCATGAATTCCACAAAAGTTGAAATTTTTCTCACCATTGATGAAAAGGAGGATAGCACATAATTTTATGCTGGATCCTCTCTATGCACTTATACTGTTGAAGCAGTATATTTAATTCTTGCATGGCTGAGAAAGTCAGAGACACAGAGATGGAAACTAAGCAGCTAGATCGAAACAGTAAAATATCAAAGGTACACTCAGGTTAGATCACAGTCTTCTATAAAAGATCTTTACATTACGTAAGAAGAAAAATCTACTAGGTCAACATTTTCATTGACTTCAGTGGGATAGCATTTCATCCTGAAAAATTAATATTAGAGGAATATACAGTTCCCTTGCTAAGTAGCCCAAGTTCTATACACAGATCCATTTCCCCTTGGCTACCATTCCCTGTCAGTCATGCCTCCTAGCCAAGTCATCAGTAAAACTGCCAGAAACATTTCATTTACTCTGCCAAAATAATTCAAAACTGTATCTCTCTTCTCCAACCTGTCCAATTCTTCACACTCTCCAGCCTCACTCTTCCCAGCCCTAAGAGGCCTCAGCTTCCCAATCCAACCAATCCACACCAAATAAATTTACATTTGTATTTAAAAAGCTGATTTCATACAAACCTTAGATCATATAAAAAATGCACTGTTTAACTTTTGGTAGTAGGTACTGGCAGCACAGTAAGAAAAGTCTATTCTGCTTGACATACGCTTACTATGACTTTACCAGAGATCAGTCTTCAAGCAAGACTTCAAAAACTGTTGCTACACGGGCATGCATACCGGAAGTTGGATAGTGTAGTCTTATTCTGTTCACTCACTAAGATTTTTTTCTGTGGTTACACTGCGCAGGAACTCAACTGATTTTCTAGGAATCTGGGTATTCAGAAACTTCCTATGAAGACAGATGTGAGTTCAGATTACAAGATTATTTTTTTTTTTCAGAAAATTATTAAACATTCTGAGTATTTCTGCATTAGAGACTACAAAATTTATTCTGATCTAAATCTAGGTATAGAAAAAGTAAAATAGAAATACATCTATTCAGAGTGAAACTCAACTGACTTAAGGTATCAGAAAATTATCCATGTAGCCATGAACATCACTGACCTGGCAAACTTAAAATGTCTTTGTTGTTGTTGTTGTTCATTCCAAATACTCTACCAACAAGGATCCACAGTTGCTATGTTTTCAATAAATTCAATGAGTTTCAAACCATTTTCCTAGGGTTTCCAATGCAACCCTTGCATGGCAAGAAAAAAGGACTATGAAATTCAAGTCTCATAGCCAGGAAAAGAAACTGTTTTCATTTTCCCATGTGCAATAAATATAAATATGAAAAATCAACAAAAAAATTAGTAAAGAACAAAACATACTATATCTTTGGCTTTTAAAACTATTTTATCTCCAATGCTTTAATCTTCTTAAAACTGAAGAGCAACAAAAATATTTTAATATTATCTTGTGAGATACTATGTACTGTATCAAGTACTGCAATACACCTGCTGACAGAAATGAGACTCCAGGGGTCACCAGTAAAGAGAAAATTTGCAGTATATGCTATCTATAAGTGTAATCAAAGAGAATATTTTATACAGTCAGAAATAACTTCTTAACATTTTGCACTCAACCAAAACACCTTAAGCCTATATTTTCTAACCTTATAATGGTTCTTGACCAGCGCAGCAAATTTTATGAAAATATGTTAAAGCTGCTGTATGAAGTGACAGTAGCAGAAGTAGGAAAGACCACAATCAGAGTAACAGTTAAGGCTAGCAAATTAAGAATAGTTTTTAGGTTACCTCTTCTTGTATTTTTTTACAGGGCACTATAACATCAAAATAAAATAGGAAACTGAGGGTCCCTGGGTGAAATTTTCTCATGGTACCTCTTTACTACTGTCACTCAATATTCCCTCTCTGTGACTGAATTAGCAGATTTGAGGATTTTTAATATTAGCCCACATAAAGGATTAACATAAATGATATAAACCATTTTCACTCTTTTCTATACAGTGCTTCAATATGATTCTTATTACTCTATTTGACTAAAGACAAATACTCCAAAAAAAATGAAACCACCACCTGAAAAAAATATATTTTTCTATTTGGATGCAGCATACTTGGTGAAGCTGCCTATTCCACCTCTGCATCAGTAGAGAGCTGTTTTCTTAAAGATTTTTCTTTCTTTTAAATGGGGCCTTCTGGTGTGAAGTAACCTCTGGAACAAAGGACACAAATGAAGATCCTCAGAATAAACTACTTTCTCCAAATCGTTTCAAGCCCTCTCATGGTTTCTGTCCTGATTCAGATATCATGCTATTAATATTAAAATACACTGCAGCTTTCAATGAAAGAATTTTTGAAGCAACTTTTATAATAAATCAGGATAGTTTTGGGGAATTGTATACTATCAGGTTCCCAAGAGCAGAAAACAGTTGTGAAATAGCTCTGGCATGTTAAATTTCAGGTGAACTTCATGTTCCTTCATGACAGATAGGAAGATAAAGCCCAACAGTCCTTCCTGACATAGATCAAGATCGTTAGCTTTATTATTAATACAAAGTAAAATTAACTAAGTCAGATAGCAAAAGGTGAGGAACCTAAGATTTCAAATATACCTAGGGAATCATATGTGCAACTTCTTTTCTAACCTGACTAGACTAACTGGAGGTTAGGTGACAAAGCCTCTATATGAATATCACTGATATTATCTAATCTAGAGAAAGATGATACCTTAAACCAATATTACTTCAACAATAGCAGAAATCTACTTGTTAGCAAGGGAAAAAAGGATAAGATTAAATATTCAATGTCGATCATTGTCTTTCTGAAATTTTTTTTCTAGCAACTGCTATTCTTTGGGAGAAGGAGATCCCAAATATCAAAACACTGTGAAGAAAACGTGCTAAATACAGTTAAGTCAAGTCCATCTCATGAAGAACCTTTTTTGTTTTCAAAGATCTTCCTGGAAAAAATATCAAAGAAAAATATTAAAATAGTTATACTGGAATTATTGGAGAAAGGTTTATTCAGGCAAGAACAGGCAATTTTTCAGTATGCGTTTCACATTTGTAGAATACAGAATTTAAATAAATAAATAAATGTAAATAAATACAATAAACAATTTAAAGTATTGGTTCCCTTGGGCTACCATACGTATCTGTTCTTTCACACTGAACAGTATAACCCTCCTTAGAAAGAAACTGCTTTGGTTTAGAACTCAGCAAAAAGGAATTTTACTTCAAGACTGGGATAAGAGGCATCAGTACAATATTAATATCCCTACAAACAATACAGGCTGATCCATCAGCCTTCCAATATGTCCTGATTTCGGTGGGCTGGGGAAAGAAAATATAGGATACACTGGTGCTTCTTATATTAGCTAATAAAAAAACCAGATAATTGTCCATTCAGAGTTAATATCTCTTTCTATGTACAGCATTGATAATTTAATATTTATTTTATTACGAATAATCCAATTTTTATAAAACAAACTATTTAAACTGAATAATGAAACAAGAATCTCAGCTTTAATTCAAACAAATTCCATTCCTCCTCATTGAAAAAACCCAAAAAACAAAAAACAAACTTTGCAGAGGAAAAAAGGCATTCTGTATCCTTCAGGAAGCTAATTTCATGGTTCTCCAGAAGCATTCTTGTGATTTTTGAATGGCTGGGGCATACAGTCAGCAGAAAGGCACAACAGATTTTGATTTATAGCTTGTTATTACTGGTTATATGGACTTTAATAAATAGAAAATGAAATAATCACCTGCATAAACACAATGTATAGATGTTTAATCTCTGTATGTCAGAGATTTGCTAAAGATAAAACACAGTCCAATAATCCAAAGCATAAAAACTCCCTAAAATCCTTTATAAAAAGGACATTTGATGATTTCTTATTACCAGATTATTGCTGGTTTTCTTCTCCTTCTTTTTTTTTTCTTTTTCTTTTTTTTTTTTTTTTTTTTAAATTAAATCAGCATCCACAGGATTTCCAGCTGGTTTGTATCTGCTATTTGAATTATCATCCAGATTTGCTACCTAAAGGTTGAAGAAAACACAACACTTTACTATATACTATAGCCGCAGTGCTGTCTGAGAGAGAGAGAGAAGGCTACGAAGTCTCTTCCTGCCTTGTGATGTAAAGCAGGTATGAGCTAGAGCAGAAAGAGCATGGACCAGCTTCTCCCTCCATCTGCACAGTAGTATGTCTGCCCTGCAAATACAGTTGTTTCAAGAAATACAAAGTGGACACTTGCAAAGCTAAGAACACTACCAATGTAATGAGGTAATGAAACAATTTTTGCTTATTCTTATATACAACTAGGCAAATTATTTCAGAGAATCTTTTTTTTTTCTTTTTAAATAAAATTCATGTTACCAAGGATGAACCAGCTTTTGAAAAGCAGAGCTGAAAAAAGGTTATTATTTTCCTGTCTTTATCTCCAAAGTAATGGTCTCTTCCATCCATTAGGACTTAAATACATCTGCAACCTCTCATTATGGAAATTCAGGAAAAAGGAACATATGAGTCAGTAAAAAAACTTGACAAGGTTAAGAAAACAGAAGGTAAGAAACAACTACAGAAAAAAATGCAAACCGATATAAAGATTTCATGCTAACTTAAGTATCTGGATGACTCAGTATTAGTTGAACGTCCAACTGCAATTTGCTCGTTACTCATACTTTTGGCTCCCTAGTAGTACAAAACGTTAGACAATCACACAGCAATAAACATGCACATACCTATTCACAATGCATACCAGCAATCTAGCTGTTTTTCCCACTTAGTGAAATTTATTTCTAAAACATCCACTTAATACTTGAACTGGATGCTTAAACTGCTGTATTTTCACATACGTCTGACCAGAGTTATATTTAGCTATCATCAAAGGCGGCCATTACTCAAGCTGTCAGGCTAGTAAAGGCAACAAAATATGGAGGAGGAGAGCAGATCTGAAGCACCAGCCTCCCTAAGGAGGGCACAGTGCTGACAGTAATGAAACTAGCTGGCAGTTTATAGGGCACATGTTTGTGTGGTTGCTTTCCTCTAGTCATTCCATAGCCCATGGAGTGAGATGCTGAGCATGCAGCAAGTTGCCTGGTGGTCACAGGGACAGAGTGAAGCACCTCTTACACCTTCTTCTAATCAATGTCCCCACGTCATTCAAAGGCATGGAGTACAAACATCTGACATTTGCAGAGACTGGGACACAGGCAAGCACAGCTGGCCTGTAGCTGGGGCAGTGAGTTCACTTAAAAGAGGCCATCATGCCAGTGGGTAGGGGAGGGAGGGCAGAGAACAGCAGCTGTTCTGCTTCAGCAAAATTTTACTGTTCGTTAGACGCAGGCAGAAGAAAGCATTTTATCTTTGCTCTCAAGGGGACAAAATTCAATTTTTCCAACACTGCTGAGTAGCACTAAGATGTGGCACACCTAGACTAATGAAGTCAAGAAAACTGTTGCATTTTAAAACATACATTATCTACAGTTGGCTAATATCCTATTCAGCGATACTTTGCATCACTGCATAATTACAAACCTATAAAATCTCCATTAAATTCACACCAGTAAACACTTCTTTGAACTGAGTGAAATAAAGCATGTTGATGTATGCTATTCTCAGCATTTATCATAGATGTTAGAAATATATTCAGTAGACTAGATTACAAAAAAGTCGTAATTCCACAAGAATCAAAGTAACACAGTGCTTAATTGCCTCACACCAATAAAGGAAAAATGATGGCAGAATCAATTAAAAATATATTAAACAAATGTATTTTAGGTGGCAGCACCCCACCTTCATTTTAGTGCATATTTCCTTGGGTTTTATGAGCTCGCTAGTTTTACATCAGGAACTGTGGGATACAAAGAGAGAAAGTACAGTCATTGCCTTATGGATTCCAATATAGGCTAGAAAGTAAAACCAGCAAAAAAAAGCCCCATAAAATATATCATACACTTTCTGTAGGGGATTAGAATTTCTCTTCAGAATTATTTTCCACTTTTTCTCCATCCAGAAAAATTTTGATTTTAAAAAGACTTCTCTAAATGAGAAGCACTGAAATGGCTGATTCCTAAAGCAATAAATACTTAAAGTGTTCCTGGAAAGTCCTGATGAATGACAGGGATCATTTGTGAGTGTCACATCTTTCTCAGTCTCTTCTGCTTTAGAGACCTTTGAACTTGATCTTTTAATCACTGTATGCCAAAAAAAAAGGCCTTATGACAAGCATAATGATACACACAGACCACTACTAGATGTAAATTAGTAAGAACAAAGAGGAATGGAGGACTTAGGAAACCTGCCTGAGTTTTTGTGATCAGGGCACAGAAAACCTTTGGTTTTGTACTTTTCTTGAACAGATGCAGACAGATGTTCTAATTTCCCAGAGGATGTCAAATCTATGGACCCATCTTCATTGTATCACAGTCACAAGCTACAAAATTTCAAAATTCTGGCAGACCTTTGATATGCTCTCTCCATTTAAATATTCAGGACATACAAGATGGAACATTAAGAGTTTGTGCAAAGGGAATACCTGGAATCAAAAGGCTCCTCACATGCATCTTCACGGTATTGACAGATGGCAACTTCTAGCTTTGAAACTCTCACTTATATTACAATTAAGGAATTCTTTTTTTTAAGCCAAATAACTTATATTTAAAAATAATTTGAGAATATTATGTGTAAATGTATAAACATACATAATTATTTACAGAAATACACACACGTCGATCAATAAAGGACCTGTAACTTTATCCAGTCACAATGTATCTGCAAAACCATGATTTAGTAGCTCAGCACAAATATTGAACACTGAATACTCAGCCTTCACAAGGAACGATTCACAAACAATTTGATTATGTTGTTTTATTAAATACATGTAGGAAAAATAATTGATTAAACAATTGATATATTTCACAAGCAGGAAAAGAGGCTACATTTGAGAGAGACATGAACATTCCTGAACCATTCATGCAGACATCATTAGAATTTGAAACAGGAAATACCAACATGAAAACAAAGGAGCTCCAAAAGGGCAGGGAATCAAACTCAGCCATCTTGTTTAAGACCTTTGATTTAAGCTAAAGGGAGTCAACATAAGACTTTCCAGCTTTCCTGAGAAGAAATACAACAATCTCCAAGCACATCATAGTCTGCCACCTTCCTTCTGTCCCTTTTCTTCTCTCACAAAAACAAAACCCACACAACCTACACCAAAACATCAAATATATTCTGGTAGTAATCTTTTTAAAATACAAGATTATGTCTGAAATCAGTGTATGTTACACTGCAGGGGTTTTCAGCAACCTATGTAAAAAGTTTTGGCTGGTGTAGTGACATGACAGCTACAGGCTCAGCTGCCAGCTACAACTTCCTAGTTCATGAATGGATACATTGGATGTCGATCACAGAAGACTGATGCCTTCAGGGTAATGTGTGTCCAAATATTGCTGTACCGCTGCTGACTATTTTATAGAGCAACAACACTATCACTTGCAGCATAAGAAGTGACAGCACAGGCCATTTTGCTCTTCCAGGTAAACATTAAGGAATGCAACTGCAAGACAGAAAGGAGCAGACACTATATAGTAGATAGCAATCCAAAGCATTATGGTATGTAATGAAAAATATGGTCCCTTTGCCCTTTACTATATGCATATTGAACCACTGAACTGCAGGGTATCTCCTACTTCTTACTGGTAGGAAAAGGAAGGAACTCCTTTTTTTGAGTGTAAAAATATTTTTCCTTCTTGTTCTAAAAAGGAATATCTTTAAAGTAAATTAAAATACTTTAAATTTACAAAATCACCCTCAAATATCAACAAGAAGTAGTAGCATTAGATTTGGATTAATAGCTTAATACGGACATACATTATTCATGCTATAGCTGAAAAAATGACTCTGCTATAAAATATATATATTCATTGTACATATATAATTCAGTTTTCGAAGTGTAAATATTGCAACAAGATGTTCTATCACTGATTGCTCTCTAATAATGTACAAAATGCCAGCTTGGAAATTAAACATTCACAAGAATACAATTAAAATTAACCCCCCACTCCCAAAATAAAAAAAAAAAAAAAAAAATCTGTGATAAATAAATGAAAAGAACTATTCCTGCTGCCTTGTCCAGGTTTTCTTTTTTCCCATATGGTATCTTATTTGTCATATGGAGGCTGTAAAACTACCCTTTTAGAGAATAAACTAGAAAAATGAAGCATAAACAATAAAGCCTGCTCAGCAGTCATGTTTTCCAATGCTCTGTAGGGTAGCTGCAGGAATTTTCCATGCTGTGAGTGTTAATGAGACCCTCCATAGGCACCATTAATACATAAAAGCAATCACCTATAACTCACCTTTTCAAATCTGTACTTCTTGAATTTAGTAACTGGAATCAAAATAGGAAACATCATGCAAATACCTTCCTCATTTACTGATATGCAACCATCAGCCAGAAAGGGTTGACAACAGATAAGTTACCGCAATACATAAATTCTTCAATAATCAAGCACAGAACCCAGAAGTACTTGGAGAACATGTAGGGTTTTGAAGACTACAAAATTGTCCCTAAACATACGGTTTTTCTGACAGAAGAAAACATACTTGCAGGAAATACTAATTAGCTAAAACTGGCTGGATTCAAGATACTTAGGTACTTAGAACAGAATGGGTATCTGACCAAACTCAGTGACAGTAATTTGGCATGAAGAAAACTCATACAAATTTTATACAGTTTATTTTCAAGTTGTGGTTTATCTTTTATAACATTTACTTAAATGAAAGGGGGGGAAGGGAATCCAGATTTTCCACCTGGATGCCATGAAAGGTCTGAATAACGGTTGCCAACATGAGGCAATTGTCACTAACCAGTATCTCACATGAGCAAGTTTCCAAACCAGGTGCTGGACTTCAGCCAAAGACATCTCCACCAACCTGTGAAGGACCTCAAGCTTTTGGTAGAAAGTCCCTCATCTCTGTTCCATTTCTGAAGTGCCAGCTTCCTGGGCAAAATCATGTGTGAGGTCTGTCAGTGCCTAATACCTGACAAATTTTAAAGTGAAATAATATTAGTTTATTCTGCCAAAAATGCACACCTTAGGAGATTACTTGCTATATTCAGTAACAAAAACATGAAACAATAACATGCCTTGTAGCCATCTAGCACTCTGGTCTGGGCTCAGAGTGATTTCTCTGCTCCTCTCACTGGCAAATTTCTACATGATTTGAACACATACCCACAATGGCATGCATTTTTTCAAAAAAGAGCCACCTCTTCCACAAAACGAACACTGACTTGTGGTAAAAGCTTGCTGTAGGTCACCCTTTCTCAGCTGCATTTCTGCTTCTGATGACATAAATTAACCCTTGGGTTTCCCACAGTTCTCATTACCAATAACTGATCCAGGCAGGATGTCCTGCATAAGTGAAGTCCTTTTTGGTACAGTGTTATCCACTGCCAGGTAAAAAAACTTTTTTCAATAGTACTACCTGCTGGATGAGCCTAAGCACGTAATTTGAGCTGTAGTTCTAAGCTGAACATACCAAACACATCCCTCAAAGCCAGCTTTGCTAGAGGTTACTTCTGGCCCTCCCCTACCCTTTTTCCAGCTTTGATGCCCATTACTCAGTAATTTCAGCATGCTAAGTTATCAAAGACACTTTTATTTTGGTGGCCAGCTTAGCTTCCTGATGGTTAGTGTGCTGCAAGAGCTCAGTCAGCATCTGATGTGAACTGAAGCATTTGAAAGAGTAGTAAATTAACAGGGTGAAGGAAGATGGCAGCCAGCAGTTGAAGGGGCTTGGCTACTACCACTTTTTTTTAACACAATGAAATGCACTGCCTGAGTGCATTTTAGTTTCATAGAAGTGAAAAATCACTGTTGCTGTACATGAGATTTTCATCCTTAAATAAAACATGATTTTAGAAATACTCATTATGCACACACGTAACTGAAAATAAGAAATGCATCTCATTAACAGCTCTTCATAGAACCAAAACATGATGATCGACAAACTTCAGAATGGTAATTTATTTGAGATAAGTGATCTATAAATGTGACTTGCTAGAACAGGGGGCACCATGACAGCAGCCATTTTCATCGAAGACTAAAATCTCTTTTGCTTCCAGTTTTAGACTGGAGTATCACCAGCAAGGAGTCACATACTGATATTTGGTAGTTTCAGTGAATGGTTCATATAACTGAAATATCATTTCCTCTCATCTGGATTCCACCAAATAACTTAGAAAAAATTAAATTCCACCACTGCTCATGTTCCCAAACAGCAGTAGGTGAACTGCAGTTTTCAAAGGCAGAAGGCTTTATACACTATCCCAGTGGCCTGTTAAACCACTGTGTCAATTACTATTGTAATCTACATCATCTAGTACATCTCCCTCACTTCTTTTTTTTCCTCTTTCCCCCTCTATTTTTAATGAAAAAGTGAAATACTGCTAGTGCCAGCCAGACAGGAAATTAGCTCAACATTAAGGACAAGTAAAATTGCACTAACACCCACTAAAAAGAGCATAGCTATTTTCTGACTTTTTCTTACTGCTTTTCTACTCTGCTGCACAGACATTTGACTAAACCAATAAATAAGCAAAGTTCAAAACGGCCTGATCCAGAGCATAGCAAAGTCAAGGGAAAATGTCTCAACATATTTAAATTTAGATGTCTGCTACAAACTCTCATTTCAAAGCAACTTTGAATTACCGTCAACATCAGTGGTATAACTGTTATTACCACCAGAAGCTCATTGCCACAGGATGTTTTACAGACAAAAAGTCTGTAGAGGTACAAAAGGGGTCACCAGAATTAATAGAGGGTGGATATTAAACTAGATCAGAAGTATCAAACAAAACAATACAAATGCAACCTGTGGCTCAGACAGACTCTGAAATCCTATCAGTTGGAAGTAAGATTCACCAGGGGAAGAAGTACATGATTCTTCTTCCATATGTTATCATTTGGGCAGATTGATGAGAGTTTGTTTTGTTTTGTTTTTAAACACTGTTTACGTCTTCATTCTGTCAAGAAAATTCCTTATTTCTTAAAACCCACTTACTGCAGTGAAAAAAATAAAAGTAACCGAGACTGACAAAAGTAAATGTGAACCCCATAAAACGCAATATTTGTGATGCCTTCTTTTTTAGTTATGTTGATTTTTCATTGACTGTTAGTGATATGGTACAAATAAATGGGTCATTCTGCTAGTAGTAGACTTTTTTTCCCTTGTAACAGATTCAGCAAATAATGTTCCCAATATTGTGACACCAAAAGCACTTGTGCTCTTCATGTGTTCTAACACTGTTTCAAAGAATTATACTCAAACATCAAAAGCTGTTTTTCTCGACCGAAAAATTTGCACAGATATAAACTGCTACGGTAGATTAACCTCAACATGTCAAGTTATATACAGGAATCATTAGGTTTTACTTAGTGGACGTTTCTAAATACCAGCTTTCTGTGAGGTCTGTGCTGATAATTTTTTCCCCTCTGTAATTACCCACTGAATTTAATTGAACTCATTTATTACTAATTTGTCAAAATAAAGAATGACACTAGAATCAGCAACTTTATGCTAAATTGTACATCCATTTAATGCCTACAAACACTGACCATGGAACTATATTTCTTGTGTTCCAAAAAAACATATTGGGATGAGTTTCTCAGGATTTCAGTCTTAAAAGGACCATCAATAGCAATATATGTTTAATCTCCCTCTACTCACAAGTATAGAATATAAAGTTTATAGATCAGAGATTACTTTTCACTTAAGTTATGACTTCTGTGATGGGCGTGACCTATGTTATTGTGTGTTCTTAACTGCCTATTTTGTCTCTTCAACTAGACTAAGTCAGGTAAAACCATCTGGAGCCAGGAGCAGATTGTGCCTTCACAGTGACTAACTGAGCACCAAGGGACAGAAGGTCCCAAAGGCAGTAAGGGATGGCAGAGCAGAGAGTGCCAAGGGAAGCAGGGCACATGCAACCAGGCATCAGAGGAGAAAGAAAATTAGTAAGGATCAGAGGGAATGATTCAGAATTTTCTTCATCTCAGAAAGCCATGTAGCAGTTGAAACCAAACATGGGATGAATGAAGGACCTACTTGCAAGGACTCACTGTACATGGAAACAGTAATAATGAAATCTGGTTTATTCCTTTTTGCCTAAGCCAGCCATGTAGGGGTCTTTTCACTATTTAAAAATAATTATCCAGTATAAACTGGTTTTATGAGTTTAAAAACCCTTTTGGTCATTTTCAGGTGCCCCCTATAAACAGGAGGTCAAGGCAGATTCTCTTCAAAGCTCTGGCCTTCTCAGGGAACAACGAATGTTTGCTAGAATTCTGCTATTAAATCTCATTTCATTAACATTTCAGGATTATATTTTTATATGTTTTGTAGATTTACAGTTTATAGATTCACACAATTTATGGATATGTTCTTTACACAAAGACTTAGAAAATTTATAATTTTATAGATCTATAAAATTTACAGACAAATCTTATTGAGATTAAAAGATACTTTTTATTTATTTGATACCTAACACTTATGCCACCTACACTTACCAGGAAGAATGAATTTCAGTTTATATTAAATTTTCTCTTTGTGCAGAATTTGCCCTGTAGGGCTTATGTCTATATCTGATCTAATGGATCAATGCTGAATTACAAGAAAAGAAACTATACAGTTAACCAAATTTCTATTATATTCAAATGAGATATTATTTTAAAGTTATGATTATGATTAAGATTCTAATTATTCTTTCTAGACAAGATACCACTCATACGGAGAAGAACTAACACGAATGCCACCTGAAAGCTAAACAGAGGGGCAACAATACTCTACACATACCACTCAAAAATACATAGCCAAAATACAGCCTCTAAAAATGACAAACGTATATAGAGTGAGCTATATCTGGTGTTCATTGAATAACTAGAACAAAGTATGAGTGCAGGTCAACTTTCTAGCTCTAGAGGAAGAGTTTCAATGCTCAAGGAATCTTCAAAGTGAATCTGAATCTACAAGGGCATAATGTGGGAAAATAGGTTAGGAACAGGCAGTATTACTATTTTTAGCCACAAAGGAAATCTAGAGAATATGCGTACATGTGAATCCCAACAGAGAGCAAGCAATGTCAAAAAAATAAAATAAAGACACTGAACACACAGATAGAATAAATGTTTTTGCCAGTATGTGAAATGACTGAGAACTACAGCGATCAAAAAAGCTCTAAAAAAATTACTCCTGTAACAGAAAAAACATCCCATAAGTTAGAAGGACAAATAATCTAATAGGGTTTTTTTCCATCATTTCCATTATTGATAGAAAGTGCTAAAAAAGGGAATACTTTGCCTATTACACTGGAGTTTTATGAACTGTGTGTGCTTACTGTTCACAAAGTGCTCCAAAGTCAAAAAGAGCTGCTCAGACACTCATACTGCTATTAAAATACTTCTAACAGACCGAAATAACAAAACAGTTTTGAAGACTCTCAAGTCAAATAACCAGACCTCGTAGTTCTGTGGTCAGTCTCAGAGTCCAGTCATGTATTTATCCACAAATTTTGGTGCTGGTTTATGTACAATCTACTCATTCTGTTCTGTTTCCATCCCTCTTTTCCTTCTATTTCCCTAATAGTCCTTTAATTTTGCTGATTCGTGGCCCAGCTCTAACAGAGTAAGTTGCCGCACAATTACATCATTTTTCCTGTATGTCTACCAGCCTCCTCTCCAGTCTGTAAACAAACAAACAAAAATCTGACTTATTAATCTTATTGTAGTTTAGTTTAAGAAAGTATAGATAGTCCACCTAAACTGGTATCCTGTCTGACAATGGCCAAAAATGGATGTTTAGGAAAAAGCATAATAACACGGTAGCTGTGTATTCATACTACCCTAGACCACCTTTCTAGGTCTGAGCAATCTTCAGTCAGGAGACTCCTGGGCCAAAGGTGAGATATAAACATCTTGGATTTTCTTCATGAAGTAAAAAAGGAATCAACTTTGATGTGATTGCATTGCCTATCTCCACAGATCCACCTCTTTGAAAATTTTCTTTTAATTTGTTGAACAATTTTCACTTAATTTAGCAGAGGAGTATTAAGTGTCAATGTATTAAGCTTCATGGTGTTAAGTTTTTGCAAATGTAAAGAAAACCAGCAGCAGGGGAAAGGAGACACTTGGTGACCCTCATGGGAAAAAGACTACAGAGTGACCATAATCATTCTCTGTTCCACATGGCTTGTACTGTGGCCAAAGGAGCCATGGCATAGTTCCTTCCCTTCCACAAGCCCAGGCAGGAACTCACACCACAGTGGTAGGTATTATACAGTGTGGTAGATGAAAACTAGAAGTACTATGGGGTGACAAAGCAGTGGCAACCTGGGGAAGACATGGAGTTATTGCTGTGGGAGACAACTGAGCACACCACAGTGGGAAGGATAATGCGGGGAAATGGGGAAGAAGCTGAGAGCTCTAGAGGAACATATAACTTTGCAGGAAGCCTGCTTCTAGCTCTGTGTGACACCTGAGTGCAACAAAGGAAAAGGTCTTCCACTCAGTCTACAGTGAAAAGAGCAGAAAACATCAGTGTTGAAAGGAAAACAGAAGGAAAGCAAAATAAAACGTAGTAGTGGCATAATGCAGAGGGCAAGCAGTCTGTACAGTAAGAGTGTTCCAGAGATACATTTCTCTACTATTTGAACAAAAAGCCTGCAAATTTAAGTGGATGGAAAAGTATTTAAAAGGCAAATTCTTCATGTTCGGATTTTCTGTCTGTTGAAAGGCTTTAGCACTACTTTGTGACAATTTTTAGAATAACAACAACAAAAAAAACCCCTAAAATACCAGCTAAAATAACAATCCTTCCTCACATTTTGTTGTTCAACACCTGCCTGTACAAGACAATGATAAAAGCTAAAATATATCAGGATCAACTTCCAAATTACTATCAGAATTTTTTCGAAAAAAATAATTTCTATTGAAAAGACATTTCTAACATGTTATAATTTCTTTTCCTTCAAACAGGAAAGAATAAAAATTCTCACAGAAAGTAAATTCTAAAAATATTTGAGTTAAAAATGTAAAAACTTAGCAATTTTTAATTACTCAAATAAATAAAATCAGGCCAGAATGAGCTAGGATCAGCAAATTGATACTAACCTGAAATTGCTATCTTTTGATATAAATTGCATTTTTCATTTTTTTAAACCTTCTCTTAGGTTTTAGAAAATAACCTCAGATCTGTACACCATGAGGGCTACATGGGGAGTTCTAAGAGCCTCCAGATACGCTATGCCAATAGTTTTTTGATGAATAAACAGTTCTTTCATTGCATAGAGATGTTAACCCTTTTCACTAAAAAGCACAGTACAAAATTTACATTTGTACAAATACGTACAAAAATGTATGCTTTGTTTTACATCTATGCTGCAGTTGTCAAGCTTCCATACTGCAGATATTTGCAGATATGCCAGTAGTCTCCTGAACCACTGCTTATCATGGGTAAACAAAGTGTTTGGCCAGAGGAAGAGTCTTGGACTGTCAAGATAAGAAATAACTCAATCTTGTTGCCTAACTGGCTCCCCTACCTGCTCCTTAAAACTCTGCGTGGCTCCTACATATTGCCAGACCATGCTGGAACATATTTATGCCAGCTTTCAGTACTACAGAGAACCTGGAAAGAACAAGATTGAAGTGGAGGCAAGAAATGCTGTACACCATAAAAGGTAAAATTTGGATTGAAACTCCTTGATGGGCATTGCCTGTCAAAGGCATGAAAGGTTTGCAGCTGAAATAAGAGAGAGCTCAGATCCTCTGCCTTGACACACAGAAAGCTATGCATGTCACAGTGCTTCTTCTAGAGCATTCAGAAAAACAAGCTAAGGAATGGACAATCAACTACTAGAAAAAGGAGCTTGGAGGAAAGGATATGCATCCTGTCTCTCAAGACATTGAGAGTCACACTTTGCTATCATTTTTGTAGGAGTTCTTGTCCCTTAGATATGGACAGAATTCCTGACATCGTGCAATATTTACTAGCTTTTTAAACTCCACTAATACCTAAATTACTCCTCCTCCTATTATTTTTCACAGCTGTAAATACTATACGTAGTCCTGTCACTATTTTTACTGTAGTGCCTTAGCCAACAATTGATTCCAGACCTCATAGCCCAAACTGCTCAATAAGATTTTTAAATTTTATCCATTGTTTTCAGAGTCCTATTTTATTTCATGTCAACCTGTTTTAACCTTTAGATCCTCAAGAGAACAAATTCAGTATTAAGCCACAAGTCACTGCACTGTTCTTTTTAACACATAATTGTGTGCAACTCTAAATTATGCTGGTTTTCTGCCTTTAGCAGCATATATCCAAAAGCCAAGACAGTCAGAATTTTAAGAGTACAATCTGACTCAGTTTAAAGATGCTCGATGTTCAGAAAGAGCTAATTCTATAGTGAAGTATCTCTGTAATTATTCACCTCTTGAAAACATTGTCACAAATTTCTCTCTTCACAAATAACATTTAAAATTATTTCCGAGTTTTTTCTGATATATGTGGAAACTTTTAAACAATGTGATAAGGCTATCTGTCTCATTTTCTTGAGTTACTGTGCTGGTTTATATGATAATAATAATCTACGTACATGAAATCATAAAAAAATAAACTAAAAATATACTTATTGTGCTTTTAACGTCTAATAAACTATATTTTAACATATTCTAATGTTGTACTCAGTTTACTAAAGGAAGTTAGCTGTAGTCAAAAACTGTATATTCCAGTAAGAAGTGACTCAAATTCGGAATATCAGCTAATGAAAATAGTAGAGAATTTCACATACTAAGACTAAATATAATCACTGCTTTCACGCTGAAGCAGCTAATGATCCATATTAGGAAATGAAAACTGAGAGAACAATTTAGTCAAAAATTTTTTGAGGTTCAACAGATACAGCTGATAAATCTTAGATATCTTCCTTTTCTCTTTAATGAACCATAAGTATTTGTGTACTGAAATGATCTAAACATAAATTTTCTTTTATCTGAAAGAGGCTATTTTCCTTGCCAGTACTTGTTAAAACAAATCAGTAGTTAATATTTACCATATGTTAGTCTATTTTCAAACCTACCTGGGTAAATAATTCAAAGTTTTACTCTTTACACTTACTGTGATGTACATATCAATGGTGCTTTTGTTACAACTGTCTGTTTGAGCTTATTTACTGTGATTTTAAGTGATACAGACAGGAGGAACTGAAATCCCATTATTACCTATGCAATATCTGATGCATTTTGGAACACTATTTCATCTAAGGCTGCTACTGCTCATCTTGTACAAAGTGGGCTGACAGAAAAACAACTGATTCTGAAGACTAATTTAATGACATCAAGTTTCTATATATGTTAAAAGACACAGCAGACAGTTTCTAAGATCGGATGACAGAAAATGAGTATTATACTAATTAATGATAATAGACACAACAATTTACAAGATTTTTGATCCAATTTTCTTCACCTTTGGTCACATGAAAATGTACCTTTACATTATTCAATCCATTATTTAGTTTCAAATTATAGTTCTGTGGTTTATGTTTGCTTGTTTATATCCTGTTGAATTGAAAGTAAAGCAATTTTATTCAAAACCAGCATGTAGAACATATGCAGTTAGTTGCTAAATCTCATTACGAAGAGCAAAGAAATCCAATATAGGCTAATTAATAGTCCAAACTTCCAGTTTCTGGGTAATTGTTGCACATCTGTGACACACAGTTTTCTTTGGATTTGTGCTCCTATATTGCTCTTTATAGATAAGAAGAGTCTTCAAAAGAATGTTCTTGTTGTAAGCTTTACAGTCACAAATACCAAAACCAAAGAATAAGGTCCCAATGCACTTCAACTGATGATGCCATTCTACTCATCGGAAAAATGGATCCTTTCCACTTTTCATGTTACATGGTAAATGAGCAGATCAAAATGAATTTTGCAGTTTTTCTTAAATAACTTTTTTCTTTGGTCATTTTATATACATCAAAATATTTCATAATGTGCAGCTTTCAATGACATTACTTGAACACCTTAAAGGGAAGACTTCTGACTATTTAAGCGGTTCTGGTGGGTCGACCCTGACTGAATACTAGGTGCCCACCAAAGCCACTCTACCACTCTCCTCCTCAGCTGGGCAGGGGAGAAAAAATGTAACAAAAGGCTCATGGATCGAGGTAAGGACAGGGAGATCACTCACCAAATACCATCATGGGCAAAACAGACTCAACTTGGGGAAAAAGTAGCTTATTACCAATCAGATCAGAGAAGGGCAATGAGCAATAAAACCAAATATTAAAACCACCTTTCCCATACTTCTCCCTTCTTCCCAGACTCAATTCCCAACTTCCCTACCTCCTCCCCCCAGCAGCGCAGGGACGGGGATGGGGGCTGCGCTCAGCCCCTCACACGCTGTCTCTGCCGCCCCTTC
>JAVJGI010000060.1:48598551-48630233 GCA_035590275.1 Ibycter americanus | reverse complement strand
CCTGCCCCTCCGCCTGCACCGGCCTGGGGGGCTGCGGGGCTGCTCCGCTCACAGTCTCACTCCTCTCTCCAGCTGCAGTTGCTGTCACGCAGCAACTTTTTCCCATTCTCGAGTACAGTATCTGAGAAGCACTAGCACCGTCGCTGATGAGCTCAGCCGTGGCCAGCGGTGGGTCCATCTTGGAGCCGGCTGGCATGGGCTCCACTGGACATGGGAGAATCTTCTGGCAGCTTCTCACAGAAGCCACCCCACTACCAAAACTTGCCATGCAAACCCAACACAACACCTGAGGAATTAGACCAAATACTGTGAGAGTTAATGTTACCTGTCAACAGATTTCAAAATTAATGCCAATAAGTGAAATATATTTATATTTTAAAGCAAGTCGCAGGTGGCTTGGTTTAAAATGTGCATCACTTCAGTATTAAAGTTATAATACAAAATAAAAAAAATAATACAAAAACATACAATATCTCCCCCCAAAAAAACCCTGTGAACTCCACAGGTAAATATGTCCCGCATATGCCACTTCTCATGGTCTAGTTTATAATAAGAGACAAATAAAATATATGTGCCTGGAAACTGCTACAATAAAGTAAGTTTCTACATAACAATGTGGTTTCCAGAGAGTATTTAGCCAAAAAGTTCAAGACTGTCCTCAGAGCACAAAGTAGTTTGAAGATAGTTACAAAAGCATTAACACTGAAAAGGCTCTCTTTCAAGCATTTTTTTCATACCACTACAAAATGTACATGCTTTGTTTCTTTACAATAAAAGGAGGAAATTACAGGATATTCTACTATGCAAAGCTGCATAGTGATAAGTATGACTTTTTAAGAAGCTGTCCCAAATGAAAAAAAAAAAAAGAAAAATGCTTTTGTGTGGTTGGTAACAAACTTATTGGATGGTAAATGCATTGATAATTTTACAGCATTTCATAATACTGTGTGACACCACTAATAGTACACATATACATCCATATGTATACATACGTATCACACATGCTACTTTTTCTTGCTGTTGGGTGAAAAAAGGCTATGAAAGGTGGGAGCTGGGAGTACGACAAATATGGAGTGCCTTGAAGCTGTCTCAGGCTCAAAAAGATAAACAGCTGAACACAGTGTAGTTGATTTGAATAAGTTTGATGCTTTTTTCCTGATGAATAGTACACAAAGACACAAAAGTATTTAAAAAGAAAAAGAACTATTATTTATAAAGTCTATTTGGAAGTTGCACAACTTTTCTCAAAGCTATATGATATATACAACCAAAAGTTACATCAAGACCCAAATCCCCAGATTTTCTTCTAGGCCCACGATAATGCAGGCTAGCTACACTCTAAAATGATTTAGTATTTCCATTTGGATTTTCTTGCCCAGAGCAGACAGTCATTTTCCCCCTCCAGTGTTATTCCTGTAACAAAACAGGACGCAAAGTGTACTGAGTTGCAACTTCTGCAATATACCAAAACAGAGAGGAGCCCTATGTCATCCTCATGATGCTGGGACCTAAAGGAAAGTCAAACAACAGTTTTGTCCATAACAGAAATGCAATTTTCCAGTACTTGTCACTATCACTCCCTGTCCTGAGAACTCCAGGTACCATGCAATAGTGCAAGAGCTACCTGACACACCGCTGCCTTGAAGTAACAGTCCTTTTTCAGTTACATTGGCAAATGATTTTTTTGGGTGATGCAGTAGGTGTTGCATAAAATCCCAGACTACACCAAGCAGAATGATTTTTTTTTTCCTAGGTTTTGCTGATCATGCTGAGAGCTTAAAATGTCAGCTTTCAGATTTCACATTATGCAAAATGAATTTTACACCTTCTCCTAACGTAGTCCTCAGCATTTTCTCCAAAGAGAACAGAACAACCAAGCCATGAAATCATGCTACTTCCTACAGTAGCTCCATCTGAAGAGGAAAAGAAAAAAACCAAATACAAACAAAAAATAAAATAAAAAGCCTTCTAACAGTCACGCAAACATGCATCGTAATGCAATCATTTGATTCTGTCTTCCTCATGTGCTAGAGAAAAAAAACCACACAACTAATTTACTCAAAGTTATACAAAGAGTCTAGTGTTCTACTCACACTAAAAACCAGCAAAGATCCTTACAGATACTTATTACTGGCTTTTAAGTAGAACTGACCACTGCTCTCTATTTAGAAAAACAAGTAACACTAACCACACTATTACACTACATACTGGTTACCAGTCTTTTGAGTCTTCTTTATAGATCAAAACTTCATTTTAAATACACATCTTTTTCAGCTTGACTTTTTGCCAGATCATCTGCAGGCATCCAATTCAGAAAACATTGCTTTTTTAAAATCTTCTGCTAAGACTTGGAAATCTAAGCAAAGATCTATAAGGAAAAGAAAGAAAAGAAAATAAAAAAACCCCAATCACAAGTATCTCCAAGTCAAAGATGTAGTTATCCTCTATTTGACTTTATTGAGTTTAAGTTAATGACTTGTAACTTAGTCATCTGCACAGGAGAGTCATTTTAATTGTACTTCAAAATTAAGCTACTGCATTATACCTACAAGTCTTACTATACTAATAACTGAAATTCTTCTGACTCCGAAAAAGAACGTGACAGTCAATAATGATCATCCATTTTTTCTGGATTCTCACAAGGAGCACTGTCTCTCACAATATTCCTGTATCCATGTCAGGACAGTGCATCTGGATGGGTGGAAAATCAAACAGTTTTTAAAAAAATGTTTGAATGATCAGGCTCAAAGGGTGGTGGTTCATGGGAGGTACTCTGCCTGGGGGCTAGTGACAAATGAAGTACTGCAGGTGTCTATCCTGTCCTGTTCAACTTCTTTGTCAGTGACCTGGAGGTGACATGAGTGCATCCTCATCAACTTTGCAGACACCAGATAGTTGATACACTCACAGACCGGGAATCTAAAAATTCTGTCCCCAGTTTTAAGCCCCGAAGAAAATGAAAGCCATTGATAAAGTGGAGCATATTCAGCAAAGGGCCACCAAACTGGTCAGGGGCTGGTGCACTAGCCCTGAGAGGAGAGGCTAAGGGAACGAACTTCCTCAGCCTTGAGAAGAGACAGCTCCAGGTGGACTTAGCAACATGCCAATACCTACAAGTTTATGAAGATGAGACAGCCAGCTCTTCGCACTGCTACATGGTGAGTGGACAAGAGAAGAGACACTGGGTGTAAGTTGAAACAAGACAGTTTCAGAATGGATATAAGGAGAAACTTTTTTCCAGCAAGGTCAGGCAGGCAGTGGAAGACGCTGCCCAGAGGGGTTACACTCTCCATCTTTGGAAGCCTTCAAGACCCATCCGGATAAAGCCCAGCAATACCTGGTCTGACATCATAGTTGGCCCTGCTCTGAGTAAGGAGTTGGACCCCCTGAGGTCCCTTCCAACCTGAATTACTCTATGATCTAGGATGTGATCCTATGATCTATGTCTTTGAGTTCAGTGAAGTTATAAAGACATGGATACTTGCCCTAAAATGTCCAAGTTTTTTAGGTGTCTTATACATAGGCAGGCTTATGCTCAGAGCATGAAGTATTCTGAGTAATTTTCACTAACTACCATAAAAAGGATGGTCGAAGAAGTGGCTACCCTCTCCAGTTCTTTGCCTCGATCTCACCCCTAGTACAAGTCAAAGCTGTCTGGAGAATTGCTCTTTACTTTCAACAGCTGGACGGGTTGTCTGAAATATATGGCAAGTAAGTCTCAAGGCATCATTCTCTAGACATAAAAGGCAGATCCATCCTTTTAAGCCAGGATCTCAAAAGAAGAAAGATAAAGAAGCCAGTCCAAAAAATTTGCATCTGTGGGGAATTCATTCAAAGTAGGCATATCACCAAGAATGCTGATAAAATTCTTATGTAAATTCACTGTGCAGTCTATAGAACACAAAGAATGCATTTCCCTCCCCGACTCGTTTTCCTTCAACTGGTGTTAGCTTTTAACCCATCATTAACAATGTAACCCAAAAAGATATATAAAACAGCTTTTAAAGTTCAGCATAAAGTAGTTTATGATAACTTGACATGCTATGGTGTCATTAAAAACTTCACATACAGATAAAAGCTATAAAATCAAACTAAAAAAAAAATGAATGATCTCCAATAAAAAATGTAAAATTAAAATGAAAAATGCATTATTAGTACAAATTCTTCCTGGAGAATGCCATAAAGAATTCTACTTATTCAAGGACACAATCATACAAATTAGAGACGTGAATTGGGAAATAACCCAATATGCTATAAAGTCTTTCTTCCTGCTGCCAAAAAAAATATTTTATATCATGTATTACCCAGTGTTTTATCCTAGCTAGTTAAAAGTAGATTAATTGTTTTCTTAGTGTATTTCCTGTCACTAAGATGAGGGTTCCCAATTCAGGAGTCATGGCTCAACAGCATCACAGATGAGTTTAAGAGGGTCACAATCACTCTGCTATGTTAAGTGAAAAAAGTCCTACTGTAAGCAGAGAAGCATACCTACAGGTAAAAGAATCTTGACGTTGAAAAGATGAGTATGATACGCTGGCATACAATTGTGCTTGTAGAAACTCATAGCATTTTCACAGTAAGTGATTTGTTAATTCTGGTAACTTCTGCATCAGTCCCAAACAAATTTTAACTTTCAAGTAGACAAGATGATGTTAGAGGGCTTCTATGATGGAGGACAGGCCAAAGACAGCAACCCTGCTTTCAGACTCACAGACCAAACATCACGTCTCACAATTCTACAAAATAAAAATTACCATTTTTTTAAGCTTCAGTGCATGAGGAATACACAGCACTTGCTGACAAGCCATTAAGTGCAGTGCTGCTACTGAGAAGTGTTATAATTAAGTGAAAAGCCTACTTTATTGGTTAATCATTACCTCTCATCTACAGTGCTCTATTTTTGACTATTTGACAGAAACAGAACACATGCCCAGCGTCAGCAAGATATAACAAATACCAGTATCATCCCATAGATCTTTCCAATCAAAAATCACTCACATAAATAGCTCTGAGTAGCTTATCTTTGGCTGTTTCTCTTCCTGCATTTAGTGTCCCTAAATCTGGACTGAAATAAGCTGTATCCTTTACTAGTACTTTAACTCCCATTTTTGGTTATGCAAAATACAATCAAACACAGTTGTGAATTTTGGTGCCAGAAGTAAGGACAACAATCCCAATTTTCTCCTGAGAGTTACACATGCAATGACAGTGAAAAATCACTAGGAAGTCTGCCTACTTCCATCTACTTGAATTTAAATGTTAGAAAAGCCATCACCTGAGTCATGTTAAGTTGTTTCTGTACTACAAATGCCTTCCCTTCTAAAACAGTGAATTTCCACATTTGTGTTGGAACATAATATAAAGCTGCAACTTACAATTCCCTAAAGGAATCACGTCAATTGGCATTTTAAAAATTAATTCAGTAACCTACAATAATACAAGCTTCTTATGCACAATATTTGTCAGTAGGCAACATGGGAAGCTGAGAACTCATTTAGAGAGCCTAAGCTTTATAAAAGCAAGCAAAAATATCCTTGAACTGCTTCCTCTACTTGTTAAGTGTCTTATGGTGAATATCTGTAACGTAAGAACAAGGAAAAACTGAATATATGAAAGAGATCTGCATGTACTACGGTTAATATTGAAAACAGGCAGGAAAAAGGAATAAAAATTCCTGGCAGTATATACCTGTCCACCTATGTTATTGACCTGGTGAGCCATTCAGAGCTTGTGAAAATTTTGCAGATCTTCTGGAAACTATAGCATGGTAGGTCTCACACATGCTTGCACAGCTCATTTTTAGTCACTATAAAGAAAATGTGCAAACATAAGTAGGTCTTTGGGGACAGAAGGCCCCATCTAAAAGGGCTTAATATCTAGTTATATCAGCACTCCCTCCTTCTGGTCTTACATTTCACTGAAATGTTAGAGCAGCACTTCACCGAATGGCTTGTGTAAATGAACCAAGCATAAGACGTTGCCTATCATTTCCCCAGTTTTGTTGTAGTAAGTACAAATTATCTTTAGAAACAGCTTTTTTCAAGTGATTCCCACTGTTTCATGAAGCATGTTATACTATGCACATGAGTGTGGTTTATCAATAATAGTTTAAATGGGATGGAGTTAACAAAATTAGGGTTTAGGCATAAATGTATATGAAAACTGAACATGTTCCAAGCAAGGATGAGATACTTGTACCCTTATAGTACATTCAAATAGTGGAATATTCAATATACTCAGCATTTACAATGAAAACAAAACATTACAGTCACATGAAGGCAGAAGCAGAGTAGTCACTCCTGAAACCTTAAGGAAAAAAGTTTCAACTTTTAACTTCAAAATCCTGCTTACAAAGCTACTCTTAAACATTTAAATGACACAGGCAAGAACCAACGCTAGCTTACATCTGAACTATCTATGTAAAATTAAGTACCTATAGAAGAAACCCACAAGAAGTGATTATTATTCCATGAAAGGATAATACAGTACCTATTGTTAACTCTCCTATTTTATCATCAAGCCTGAGGCAGCAAACAGTTCAGAAAGTGCTTCATATGAAATTGCCATCTGTCCTTCAAGGATAGTCTTCATTTCCAAACAGTACTGAAAATATTTGAAATGGTGGATAGGAATTCTTTTCAATCCCTACACGGCATTTATTAACTCTCCATACTTATCACTGGGCAAACATAACACTTTCTTCCTCAAGGAGGTAAGTACAAAGCTTCCCTTCTCAAATACTATTCTCCACTTTTTTCTGGACTGTACATATATTTTTAAATCAAGGAGCCTTTGCCATCACACACCGTATCTCTGCATAACACCAATATTCATTTGTTCAAATATATAATATCTGACTGATATGCAGAAAATTAAGATTCCCAGTAACATGAAAATATTTGAATACGCTAGTTCAAATACAGCAAAATGGCTACTATCACAGAACAAAGAACTTACAGAAAAATCTAGCAATATAGTAAGACAAAAAGAATAAGAAGGGATTGACTTCCTGCCACAGATTACCTTTTTTTTTTTTTTTTAAAAAAAAAAAAAAATATATGTTCTTTACACAATGGACAGGTTCTGGCTATACAGTTCATTTTACTCATGGAGAGTTACACTCTATCAGCCCAGCCATACCTACAGTTCCAGGAGATATACTGTCACTTTCTCTAGAGTCACATCAGCGTAAGCATCTTCAGAAACATATACCAATCCTTCTTTGAGCAATGAGCCAGGAAAATTAGGATCTCCCTACATCACAGACTCTCAGATCAGGGCTTAAACTTCAGTAACATTTGCTCTTTTAATACTTCTGTTCTCTTAAAAAAAAAAACCAAACATACATACATCACAGTGCTACATAATACCAAACTAGAATTCACACAAGATTGTGATCTTCACTACTGGAGATACTCAAAATACCTGGTTAAGTCCCTGCATAACCTGATCTAATATTAGCTCTGCTTTAAGCAGGTGTTTTGACCACAAAACTCTGAAGTTGTAAGTCCATAACTCTGTAGTTAGGAACTAAGCTACTTTACCATTATCAGAGAAGTAAGGAAGCCAGACCCCTAAGAATGAGAGAGAGGGGAAAGTGGCAGTGCAGGAACTAAAGGCCACTAACAAGCCAAAACTAGCGTTACATTGATGAATGATAGGAAGAAAATCAGACAAGTATCTGGTATCTGTATGGGAAAAGCTGGAATACACCTGAAGTAAAGAAAGAAATTTCAGTGCTAACTACTTTTTTACTTTTGCTGAACCCATACCTACTGATGCTTTAACCAGTTTCCAGAGCCAGAGTGAAAGCACAGGCTCTGAACTGAAATTGCAATAACACAGAAACCCCCAAAAGAGACACTTTTGAAAGATTGCAAACGAAACTGCAAAAAGACAAAGAATTCCTTGAAGATTCTTTTATTCATTTTAAAACTAATAAGTTAGACTTATAATTAAGGGACTTGGCAGATTTCATTATAATAGATCAGATACTAATTCAGTTCAGATATCCAAAGCTGCGCGGTGGAGGGTGAGTGGCAAGGAACTAACAGATGATATGACTTCACACTTGGAAAAGAGTGATATGTGATATGGCAGGATACAGAAATCACTCTGGACAGAAAGAAAATGTCCAGAAGAAAAAGACCCAAACCCACAAATATATTTACTTTGGCTACAGAAGAAAATAAAAAATGAAAGAACACAAAGTAAAAACTTTGGAGAACCCTCACAAAGAAAATACTGCTAGAAACAGTGTAAGACAAGAAGCATATAGGATGTGGGGCCACGCATGGTATTTGTAAAACAATATACAACCGCAGGTGATGCAGCCAAGAGCTGCCAACTCAAAGTAAGGAGAAGAGTCACATTTAGCAAGCATACGTATGTACAGTGCATCAAAACCCAGCAGACACAGCAGTGCAAATCTGCTTAGAGGTAATGCTTAGGGATGATGCCTGCAAGATCCAACCTGGAAACAGATACTTCTTAGAAATAAAAGAAAGCCTTGTCTAAATTCAGCTCTAAATTTGCAATCTCAGGTAAATGTTATTTCTGGAAAATGCTTTTAAAAACTAACTAGAATCAAAGCACTGGTATGGAAGACAACTAGAACTGAGATCTTAGAGTAAAGAATCAAGGATGATATGACTCCAAAGTAAGGTGACTAAAACAGAAGTAGGTAAGCTTTTTTTTTTTTAAGTGTCATGATGAACAGAGATAATACAATCTTGTAGAAATTCTAAAGCTTTAAATCTTGTTCAGTAAATACCAGTTCAGAAAAGTAAAAAAAAGTAAAAAACTGTGTTGATATATCAAGATTCTAGTGACCTTTTGTTTTTAAAATATGTTTTCTCAAAACCAGCATTTTACCCTCTGCTACTTCCACCTCTGGAAAAGAAGGATAAATTGAGATGAAATGTACCAAGATGAGTTGAAGGGTAGGAGAAGCTCTGGAAAAATTCAGTCTTTTATTTCCAGGAAAGTAATGCAGCTATTTCAACCAATGTATAGAATACAAGTAAGGCTAGAGACTGCAACATCTTCTTCCACTGACCATCTCATTAAACCTAGACTGGGTTGTCCTGATGCATGCCCTTGCTCTGGGAAATGGAGAGCTGAGAAAGGCCTGAGCAATGCATCACAACAGCTGCACCAGACACAGTCCGTCCTTCTCCTTGCAGATCAGACTCACAGGCTAGCACAAGGAGCAGTCAGGATACAAGGAACATGGCTGTCAGGAAAGGAGGAGGCAAATAGTTTAGGAAAGGAACCGGTAGAAACAAGAGGATGGTTCTTCCTTCTGCACTTCAAGTGCCAGATACTAAACTATTTATCTGTCTACAGAAACAAAGTGCTGGCTAGGAAAGAAGGGGAGAACTGCAAGCCCCTGTTGAAAACAGAGATACATTATTAGAAGGAAAAAAGGGTGGGTTGGCTGGACAGGATCACAGAGAGGTGGATTTCCTGGAGTATGCGATACAAAGGCTATTGTGAGAAAGAGAAAAAACAGTAGATTGGTTTCAGAGTAAAACATCCATAAACAAGACAGGAGAGCTAGCTCAAATTCTCTGAACTTCAGATGGATGTTTCAAGAAAGCCTAATGAGTGGACTCCATAGGAAAGAGGGAGAGTATCCAATTCATTGATCTTGAGTAGGTTTAATTATTTGCAATGAGTTTTTCAGCACACGCAAGTTTCAGGTTGGTAGGGAGCTTTGGCCATGCTACCAAACGTGGCCATTTCCAAGGCA
This sequence comes from Ibycter americanus, assembly GCA_035590275.1. Lineage (NCBI taxonomy): Eukaryota > Metazoa > Chordata > Aves > Falconiformes > Falconidae > Ibycter > Ibycter americanus. The sequence goes on along the minus strand of JAVJGI010000060.1, from coordinate 48,620,479 downwards.
GATTTACTGACAGAAATTAAATACCAAAAAAATTTATATACTACCAGGATTAGATGGATTTTCACAAGATCTATTCTGGACATAAGTGCTACAACAGAAATAATCAAATCCATCAGCAGCTCTAGATATTTCTACATTAACATGCCAACTGTAGTAGCACTGTGCAACCACTTAATATCATATTGATTTCTCAACAAAGGACTTTGTTTTTTAACCTTCGTTGATTCTACAAATTTATATTAACAACATTATTTCACTTGTTTCTCTTGTTCATTCTCTGCATTATATGATAGCATATTATTCTGAAGGTTTTATTTCAAGAAATAAGGATACTGCCAAATAAAAGGTAATATGGAAAACTTAAGAACTGCTTGACAGTTTTGAAGACTAATTTCCATAAAAGTAGGAAAAGAGTAACATCACCTTACATCTCACCAACTTGAATATTCTCTTCCAACAGAGAAAGTTTATCTTTTATTTGATTTGGTGAGTCTCATAATTGGTGGGTATTTTCCTATAGAAATGAAAGACTGTGGATAAGTAAAATCGCTGCATACGATGTTTGCGTGGTGTGTTGACCTTGGCTGGATGCCAGATGCCCACCAAGGTGCTGTATCACTCCCCTCCTCAGCAGAACAGGGAGGGAGAAAATAAGAAAAAAAACCTGGTGGGTCAAGATAATGAAGCACTAGCAAAAGTTACACGCACAGAAGCGAAGGAAAAACAAAAGATGTTACTCTGCTTCCAATCAGCAGGTGATGTCTGACCACTTCCCGCAAACAAGGGCTTCAGTACGTGTAGCAGTTGCTCTGGAACACAGGTGTTGTAAATAACAAATGCCCCCCCTTCCTCCTCCTTTCTCTTAGCTTTTATATCTGAGCAGAAGTCCTATGGTATGGAATATCCCTTTGGTCACTTTGGGTCAGCTGTCCTGGCTATGTTCCATCCCAAGATCTTGCCCATTTCAGCCTACTGGTGGTGGGGCAGCGGGGAGAAGGCTGGAGAGACAGCCTTGATGCTGTGCGAGCGCTGCTCAGCAGTAGCCAAAACACTGGTGTGTTGTCACCACCTTTCTAGCTACCAATACAAGCAGAGCCCTGTGAGGGCTGCTGTGGGACTCAGCCAGACCCAATACAGTTTGATACTATGATCTTCTACACTTACAATTGTTTCCCAACTGAAATTAATTTCTTCCAGGTTTATCAAACCTTCCAATGTAGAAGTATGGAAGTTGAATCCTCCGTCATTCTCAAAGCTCAAATTCTTGGAGACATCGTAAATCCTGGTTCACGTAACGGTAGCAGACATCTGAATCAAAGGATTATACTTCATTTCAGTGCCGTCGTATAAAGGTGTCACATGATGAAAGAAATAATGAGGCTGCGTTTACAGGTTAGGTTCCTTTGAATGCTGTGTTTAGAAGCATATTTGAGCCACAGTCTGTCCTCCTTTATAAATCCTCCTATCAACTTGGTGGACAACAGCCAAATCATTTGTCATACATATCAAATTGGATAGCATGGTGATAAAAATTCTCTGGAGAAGTTTAAAATGTCATCACCACAGTAGGAAAGTATGGAGAGGATCAGAGGAGTACATGCATGATGCCCAGTTAGACTGGACAGCTTTGTGTTATTTGAATATCTGAAGTATTCAGCATACATCCCCAAATCTATGCAGGGTTTTAGCCTGGCTATAACTCAGAATTTTTTGGTGAATTTAGTGACTTCTCTGGGGCACAAAACTCATCTTCTGAATGTCTGTAAAACACCACATTCCCTACACTAAACTGTAAAAAATTATGCCATTCTTCAGAGGAAAGATGTTTCTTTCTTCAGCACTTGCTACATATCTTCAGAAAATTCATTACACATACAAACACGTATTTCTGATGTCATTCTAAAAATTTGTTTAGTAGAGTTCTGCAGCAACAGATATCTTGAACAATTTTAAAAGCTCTCATGAAGAAGATTCTTCCCCCAGAACAGAAAATCCAAATTATGACACATTTTCTAGCACTTGCTTTAACGAAGTAGCTAAAACACCTTAAGATGGCAACCACTTCTTTTACTTCAGAGTAAATATACAATTTCAACTATACATGTATACTGTAGCAAACAAATAAATGAAAAATTCACATGGCAAATAAAAACTAGATCGATAGGGTGTTTCTTCTAAACACCAACACAGCTTTGACACAAAATCAGACTACAATTGGGAAACAATATTTAAAGAAAAATGTTTCCTTTATCATCAAGAAGGATACACATTATTTCAAGTCAACTGAAAAAGTTTATAGTAAACAGTTCTAAAGGAAAAACATGGCTTGAAATCCTCCAGGATAAATCTCTCTCTGGTAAGAAATGATCCAAGTTCATTAAACTTTACACAGCACATTCTTCACTGCAAAAACAACACAGAGAAAGAGGAGAGAAAAAAGACAGAAAAAGAGTGCATGGAAGAGAGGAGGGGGAAGAGGAGACTAAGCATTTTTTTTTAGTTCTGAACCAGGATGTAATTCCAGATATAAATTAAGTTGAAATAACAGAGCAAAGTTTTCCTTATTCTGCCAGCAGAGGTAGGTTTTTTTCCTCCTTTACTTCTTGTAACAGTATATGGAAATGCTAAAACAGCAGCTGCTTTTCACAGGGTGGAAGTGAAATTAAGCAGGCTTCTTGGCAGCTTAACTGCTGATTAGAAAAAAAACTGCTTCAGTTTGTAAAAGATTTTGCTCTGCATCTTAGTGAACCAGCCTCCTTCCAAACTTCATTTAGACCCTTGCTGGTACATAGCTGATAAGCAATCACCACTTAATTTTTTTTTTTTTTTTCTATAAAGTGCTTTTTGTTATGGTACTTATGAGCATATGAGAGTGCTAAATCATGCAATATTCACCTCAGTACACAATACAAAACAAGCCAATATTCTGATAGTACGGTATATTGATAGAGATGTAGCCACAGCAAAGATACGTTAGCAGAAATGTTTCTGTCAATCAAAATTCAAATGGTAAAAAGACTATAGATACTGTTTTCATTCACAAGGTATCCTTCCATATCTATATGCAAATCTATAATTATAAAAAGTCTTTTTTTCTATATGCAATATTTACAACACGTATCTGCTTCACATAGAGACTCCAGTTTCCATTTATTATACTTTAAACCAAAATGTGTCTTATTTAACAGGAAATCAATCCTTGCCCTTAATTCTATCAGAGTATGAGTTGTCTGCCTAGAAAGCAATACATCAACTATAAATTTATGGCTCAATATGGATACCAGCCCACAGCTAAAAATTTGCAGATCTATATAACCAAGCACATTAAACAGTCCTCCTGGGTAATGTATAAACAGAAGTAACTCTCATAATTCAACACACACTATGGGAAGAGCTATTACATCCACGTCTGTTCACTTTTGGTCCAATCCATTTTCAAAAGAAGTTGTACGTATTGTCAACATAATGAATGAAATCACAAGACTCCTCGTAAATTTTAAATGTCCTAAGGGGTTTCTTCACCTTCATGTGAAATCTGAGTACTGTATGCTTAAACTGGTGTGGTTTGGTTGGGTTTTTTTAATTAAATTATGCATTTTGATGAATGTGCCCTTTTATTTGCTACACTAGCATTCTGTAACATGCCTGAAAGTGAAAGCATTCAGCAATATTATAGCTGTGTTTTCTTAGATCAGTCCTGTTTTACTGTATAATCCCTCCAAACTGCACCGGTTTTCATTGCAGCAGAAGCTCGTCCCATATATCTTCCATCATGCCTTAGAGATTCTATTATTTATTTTAGTATGAAGAACACTATAAAAAAAAAAAAAAAAAAAATTAAAATGTACCATGAAATTCCTTAAGGAAGGAGTTTTTATATCATTCTAAGAAAATAATCTCTGAATTCTAGTACCAGAGAAAGAGCATCACTTCATTGTAAATACAGGACAAGAATCCCGCACGTCTTCTGTTCTGTCAAATGTAGTAACACAGAATATATTTTATTTTTTGTAAAGCAAATGTACCCTAGAATAATCCTTTTATAGAAGGAAGCTTTGCTGAGTTATTTTTATAACTGAACTAGAAAGTAACCAAGTGAGTGCGTCAGTGTTGGGCAAAGTTTGGTATATTTAGTAAAACAAATTCTTTGTTCCTATTGTACAGCAGCCTTCAACATTGTCATGACATTCTTTCATCAGTAAAAGACAAATATTTGAGAGGTTGTGAATTTCTAAATTTAAATCAGTAATTGTAAAAAAGGAATACATTGTGCAATGAAAAGGACAAAAACAGATTTACTTAAGTTGAAAGACTACAATTTTCTGCAATACACCTTGCTCTTCTCCCTGAACCATTACTGTTTCCACTAATTTTAACACACAGCAGAAAGGTATCACAGCAGGTTTTGTAAACAACAAATAAAAGTATTAGATACATTATGAATCATCATATGAGAAATTCAGAAAGAGTAGCACAGGTGTGGGGTTCTTTCAGTTTTTTTCTGTCACTTGGGAAAAAAGTATTTTTTGTAGGATTCATAATAAACTTTGAAGTTTGATAGCAGAATTTGAAACCATCATTAAAAAAAACCTACATAAAATCAATACATCTGGCTACAGGCACATTTCTCATTATAATATAGCAGTGAACTTTCATTTTGAATGTACATGAATCTTTCTCTTGCTTTCTTATTTTGCACAGATTTCACAATGATGGTCTCCACAGATGCAAGCTGAGAGTATAAAAAAATGGCAGAAGTAACTAAAAATCAAATAAATACACCTCATCCTAAGAGCACCATGACTAAATAAATGTGGATATGAAGAAAAATTATCATGGCATTCATTGTCCTCTTCCAAAACTACTACTTCAAATACACCTTCACATCAATAAGATGCAAATTCAATACTAGATACAAACCCCATAGCTTGGAGCTAATGATAACGGAAGACAAAATGTTAATGTCAGAACTCAATATCTGGTCTACATAAAGTGTAGAAACTGGAGATCTTCTTTGAGTATTTCTCATTTTGCTATAGCATCTATGAAAAGGAAGGTGAAGTTTGAGCAAGAAATACACACTTTGCACATAACTAGCAACTTCTTTTGTTTTAGAAAACTGAATCTGGAGAGATTCTTCAATTCTGAAGACTGTGCTTCCATACATTCCAGCATGGATTCTACATGAAGAGCTACTGAGATATGTAAAAGTTCTCCCAGCTACCCTTCCACCAGAGCCCTCACCAAAGGACTTTTGATTTACTTTGGCTTGCAGTAAGTTGGGGCCAGGCCAGCTTTCACGTATTCGTTCCTAGTTGAAAGCACTGCTCCTTTTGAACCTTCCACACTTAACAATCAAAATTATTTTGCATTTTAAAAGTGTTATGAATTTTGACTTGAATTTTATAATCTCATTCTGATGCAGAATAAAATGAAACACAAACTTTTTTCTACATGATGAACACTATTTCTTGGTAATGGTTTTTTTCAAGTAAAATCTCTGTCAGGTACTTTTTAAGATTCATACAACACAATGCCCTTACAACCTTTTACCATATTTAATGGAACACAAGCCCTTATGTAACACTGCCTCCATATATTTGTGTCAATAATTTAATGAAGTTTGTTCAACTTTCTCGCATCAATTGACATTCAATTTATCATTTCTTATGCACGCTTCACAGTTCTATACTGCACTTTCCAATAGCGTATCCTATTTAAATGTCCAAAAGCTTTATCTTAGAAATCTCAGAGATTACTATTGTCTATCTTCAGTACAGCTTATCAAATAGGAAAGAGTTATAATACAGTGCTTAGTATTTACAGCCAGGTTGGTAATTAATGGGGACAGGTAGCCTGAGAAAGGAAAGGGACAGGAAGAAACCAGGAGACAGGAAGAAATTAAAAGGCATTATCTGCTCTGACAGATTCAGAGATAATCAATTATCCTAATAACCTCACTCACTTCTGAAACTGATATACACAATGTTAAATGTAGGTATCAATAAAGGAACTAAGGGTCGGAAGTTCCCATTATAGTCAATACTATCAATGGAGCCTGGATTGCAATAGCCTACTTCTAACGTGTCTCTGAGTAGAGCTGAATCTCTGTTATACTAACACACCCACTGTTAGTGAAGTACACTATTACTCAAAGATGAAGCTCGGGATTGTACAGTGGCCAAAGCCCCTGTACAAAACACTGCACACTGTTTCAAAGTGCAAGAGTTTAAAGAATAAGTACTTAAATATGTGTGTATTTAAATGAAACTATTTCTTGCAATTCATCACTCGTGAGAACTTCAGCATTCTCTTTTAAACCCTCATCATAAAATACTGCTTGAAAATCCTCTTAGATCAATGTGATGAGAATCTAATTAAATCAAGTTACTGAACTGTATCCATAAACAGGGGTTTTAATTCTGTCAACTTAGTATCACTAATGCCATCCATAAATTTTGTCATGTTTACAAAGAAACCATGAAAAAGTCACAGTTTCACTACATAATAAGTTATGCTCTCTTGTGTGACTTTAATGGGCTCTGTTAGGATAACAGCAGCCAGCCAATTTAAAATTTTCAGGCTTCATTTTGTCAGCATCTGTGATCCAAGGGGTCATTCATTAAATTATGACCTTTTTTCTTCTGTGTGGTTTAACAGAGAGGAAGGAAGGGAAAAAAGAAAATATTGATGTAAACACAAGAACAGTAAGGAAGACCCCCAATATTATTTAATTACCTGCAAGTATAACTCATTAACAGATGCTTTATGACAACAGAATGAAAATTTGACTGTAACATTGAAGACTTGTTGGCCAGCTATTACAATCTCACAAAAGGAGGCTCCAAGGCATGTACAGTGAAGAGTAAGACATGTCACCCTGAAATTTAAGATAGAATGTGGAAAATATTTTTTCTGAACATAAGTAAATTGCATGTAAATAATCCTTAAAATTGTATGATTAAACAAGTTCAAATAATTTAATTGCTATTTGGGCACCTAGTTTAGGGACAGCAGTGGAAAATTCATATAGAAATAAGTTTTTAATCTAAATTAAAATCCATGGCATTTATTTAGCCCATCATTTAAAACAAAACATCTAAGGATAATTGATAAAACCTCATTTCTGGAAGTGCTCATTTTTCTCCATCGACTAGAGAGAAATTCTGGTGAGTAGGTTTGATTTATGATATCTAACTATTAAAACAATACAGATAATTGGAGTAAGTTTAATGCAAAAAATCCCCTTGAGGCAACAAAGAAATCTATGTGGCGTTTCTAGAACAATGATGCTCTTGTCCAAAATCAGCATCCTTAGGCATGACAAAATATAAACAAGAATAAAATAATAGCCTAGAGGCTTCATCCTTAAGGCTTCATTAAGGACCCTTCATATAAAAACCAAAACAAAACAAAACAAAACACATAAAACAACAAAAACAAAAAAAACCCAACCCCCCCCCCCAAAACAAACAAACAAACAAAAAAAACCAAAAAAACCCAAGGCAAAAGATGCTATGAAGAGAGGAAATAGATTTACTTGATGGCCAAACTTTAACAGATGAACTAGTCTGTTGCAAGCACTTAAAAAGGGAAGTATTAATGTAATCTCTTTGTTTAAGGAAGCCAGCAATGATAAAATAAAACAAAACAAAACCAAATAAGAAGTATAACGAACATGTCAACTCCTTCTCTAGAAGCTCCACTGAATAGAGACTCCACCAAAATGCAGCTAGGATCAACAAAAACAGAACAGTCTCATGAACTGCTGATCATATAACTTTTTCCCCATCACAGGCCTGTTCTCAGCTTCCTTGGTTTGTCTCTCACGTTTCTGTATGTGTTTATTAGGACTGATTGAAAGTGGCATGATTGTCATCACAAGATTTACACACTCAAACAGAGTGGGGGTTGAAAAGCAGTTCATTGTTTAGTAGCATACCATCTGTGGCTTGGGTAGGGCCTTGGATACAGATGAAATCTAAGCACCAAAAACCATAACTGGAGACAAACCTAAATAAGTGTTTCTTTAGCACCCTCCTAGATAAATCTCATAATCACATTGGTTTCAGTGCCATAAATTCCCTTCAGCTTATTAGTATCCTCCTGAATATAACAATCCAAAGACAGAAAACGACTTCAGAAAGAGATCTAATTTGCCTGTAAATACACAAGTCAGAATGATTTTTTTTTTTTTAAATGGGTCCTAAATTGAAAAAAACCCTCATATATATTTCCTGTTGATTAGTAAGATACTGAATAATCCCCATGTCTCACTAGAAGCCCACCATTCTATGGGGAGAATCTTCAGCTGCTGCATGCATGCCCTATACAGTCTGATGAACAAGGATTTTGTTTTCAAATACAACACTGTGTCATTCTAGGATCTAAAAATTTTATATACAATATAGACCATAAATACAGCTACAAATCAACACATTAAAAGAGTATAAATACCATTTTTTAATCTTTGGTTTTTTTAATAAACTGTAAAATAAACACATTTAACATTTTTTCTTTTGCTATTTTTTAAGTCTTCTGAATTTCTGAACTGGTTTAAAATATATATTAGATTTGGACCCTAAGGAGAAAAAGTTGAGAGTAATCTTCTGGGCTGTGGGTTGGAAGAGCACGATGGGGATTACAGTCTCTCTTCTCACAGGCAATATAAATTTCATACACTCTAAGGAATTAGGAAAACAGGGATTCCAAATCCTTTCACAGTCTGGCTTCTCATCAGCACCAACCATTGCTTTTGTTTCAACTCACCCAGGGAAAGGAGAAAATGACTGACTTACATGAAGAGCTTTAAGAACTTTTGCAATGGATATGAGTGATATGCTGCAGTCATTCTGCTACTGCATGCCAACCATTTCAAAATATGACCTCTATGTGTCCATAATTAGTATTTCCCAACTGGGTTGTGTAATCTGAAATTAGTCTACAAATATTACATACACATGATAAGCATTATTAAATTATTATGCAAGCCTCTTATTTGCCAGCATGTATATCATAAATACTTTTTTTTTTTAATGATAATCTCAACAATTTACATCCGTTAATTTGCTATTACAATTCACTAATTCCTGCGGTGGCTAATTTTCTTCCTAAACTAAACATCATTTTGGGTATCTACTATTCATACCAGTCTACATTTGTTCACCCTTTGTACTTGGCTCAAACTTCTGTAGCAATCTCCAAAATCAGTTTATTCTTAGAAAACACATGGGAGATTTATCAGGAATATATTAATACAGGAATCATAAACCTGTTGTGTCCAAAGTGCATGTTTAAAAACAGGGTTCTTCATGAGATAACATTAAAAATTGTATGACTTTTATCTTCATGTCGATGAAGCTCATGACAAAAGCAGTATTGATGTGTTTTGTTCACTTTGTCACCTGCAAGTATGAGACAGAAAAAGCAGTAAAATCTTTCCTGAGTTCATTCCAATATGAGTCATATTACTACTACTATCATAAAGCAGGAGTATAACTGGTAGAGATACCAAAATGGATTATTTCTAGCATGAAGTAATGCTTTGTGCTAATCAGACCAAATCCTCTGTACATGTTCTCTGAATACCAGGGGCTGACACGTTTGCTAGCCCTGCCACTACCAACTAGACAGTGTACTTGTTGCTGTGACTTAATACCTCACGAGCTTTAGCAAACAGTACACAGCTGCACACAGGAACTGAAACAAGCCATACAGTAGAGCTAAATGTAGTTGCTAGCAGAAATTTCTAGAATAGCCCAGGAGGGCTTTTACAAATCAGGACATGAAGAATCCCTTCAAATTTAAATTTCCCTCGGCGGTTAACTGCTGCTGCATTAGCAAATCTTGTGAACTGAAAAACCCTGCTGAGTTGCCTTGCGTATAGTTATACCACTGAAATCCTGAACACAACTGTTAGAGTCTTTGCAAGCTCTAAGTATTTTCAAACGTGTCAATTTGTTCACATATGGACTAGAGAGATATGCTATACCTGCTCACTAACCACAAGTAAAAGCTGATTAAAACATACACAAAACCAAACACACACACAAAAAAAGCCCTGCCAAGTGTTATAAAGGAGAAAAGTGGAAGCTATTTAGAATTAGACGGCTGGAAAAAAGGTGGCAGATTTTAGAAAAGCGGGAGACAACAGCTCCTAAGCTGCAGACCACAGTCCTCCAGTTTTAAGGTAACACACCACAGAATCAACTATTACACTCCACAAATACTTACATAAGCCCCTACCCACTTTATGCATTCCTAAACTGTAATCTCTTCAACATCAGAAATGGCCACAGGATTACAAATGAGAAATGGCCCAAAGAACAAAATTGGAAGGCCAGCTACTCAAAACTCTCTCAAAGATAACACTGAGATAATGCCTCAAAAAAGGTCAATAAAACAGAAAATAAAGCAGAGGAAATACTCTATATGAACGTTCTCAGCCATTTCAATTATCAAAACTAAGCAGCATCTAGACAAAGTTTCAGAGATTAAGATCCACTTCTTTCCTGCTAAATTTGGGTTTGAACATTCAGAGGTCCTTTGTTTTGCTAAATCAAGTTTAAATGAATGTTAGCTAACACATTTTCACAACATCATACCTTTCTCCCAGTAAAGACTCATTCCCAACATAGCACCTTCCCATCACTGTCAGTTTTAAAAACACATGGAATGAGATGCCCTCTCTCTCAGTTAAGCAGTAGTACTGCACTTCTGCTGATACACAAAAAGCACTATCTGAGCACAGGAAAGTGTAAGGTTTCATGCAGTAAGGGTGACAAGTGTGAAGTCAACCAATTTAAAAAAAATCTAACTAATATTCAATATTACAGTCCAGATATCATGGGATAAGGTAAAGATCAAACATTATCTTAGAAAGTCACAAAAGGCCCATGAAAGATTATTGTTCTTACAATTTCCTGGCTTTGCAAGGTGTTTTAAGTATGTAACAACAAACGTATGTCAACTCTACCAACAGGCCCCTTCTAATTCTCAAAGGTGTGCATGGTGTTCCTATGAAGTAGTGGTTATACTGACCTAGAACAATCTATATTCTTCACAAGTTTTACAAAGAAATCACAGCTCACAGTGAGGAGAATGTAGTTCACAACAAAGTCAGTGTGTCATGTTCTACGGCAGCTGTTCCTTCCTATTCTAATCAGAAATCTGAAACCATTTCATCATAAGCTGTCCTGAACAACGAACTGAAGTCTCTAATTCTGTCTCACGCATTCAGCTAAGCTATTATCAATTAAGGGTATGGAATATAATTTGTAATCAAGTTTTCCCTTTTAATGTTAAACAGGTAAGCCTTTGAACTCAAGGAGCATGCAAACTAATACAAATTTGTTGTAGAAAAAAATACTACTGTCAGAATCCTATAGGACTGAGGAATACACTGTGCATGATCACGCATTTAAAAATTTTCCAACAGTATTCTCCTTACTAAGGTCAAACTCAGCACCAGTTTAAAAATAGACTGTTCTGAGGGCAAAGGGGATCTTATGCAGACGCAAACATCACAGCAGGCCTTCTGGGTGTACAGGATGCTATTATCTTTAGCTTGCTGACAATATACTTCCCTTTATACTGCAAGACCATACTTCTCTCATTACAGTTGCCCTAGTTCTTGAAACATCAAAGTTATTGTTCTGAGAACGCCACTAATTTTTCCCTTAAAGCAAACATATAAGACAACACATAACACAAGAAATATGCTCACTAGGTACCTCATTTTTGCCTTAAGATACACACTATTAGTTACTGAAACCCTAAATGGCATTACGCTATAGATCATGGTTTTAAGTGAATTATAATTTTAAGTTTTTACTTCTACCTTTTCCCTAGTCCAAATTTCTGTTTATATACTACATTTTTACACTTTACAAAAGTAGTCATAAAAGAAGATACCTACACTACTAGGAATATCTGACCTGAGTGGCTAGAGAGTAGCAGGCTAGATTGTTCTGCTCCATACTGGCAGAGGACACTGGTCAAGTTCAAATCAATTTAAGTTCTATTTATGAAATAAATTTAAACAATTATTGTAGATTCTTCCTACATCAAGTCATTAAATTACAGCCACGACACTAAAATTTGCAGGTAAACCCTCTCTTTCCTTTCAGTTTTCTACTAATTTTTTTGCCTTCATTTTAGGCATCTTTTATACTTTATTCCTGACACACTTTTCTCCGCCTTACAGTCAAAATGGTGACCCTGTCCCTTATGAATGAGTCTGGTCACACTTAATTGAAAATTTAACAAGTGAGCAAACAATTACTTATGTACTTTTCCAGGTTCCTCTTCTCACTTGGGGACTGCTCTCCACGTACGTTTGCAAAGCAGTTCTCTTTATTATAGTATGTTTAACATGACCCAATGTTCAGTGTGCAGACTGCCACTCACCCCAGATTTTTTCACCATACACATCCGCCTTGTTGTACTCATTGTTTCTCCTTTAAAGAATATACAATCCTATTATAAAACCCAAATGCAGTCTTATAATTCTCTGTACATTCAGCTATTAACACAACAGGCTTCCAATGCATGACTGGGTCTTTAGAAGCCACTGTAAGACAAATATAACAACCACATCACCAGAATAGGAGGTTTTTAGGGACTCCACTTCCTTGATATAAAATAAATTTAAAAAATCATAATGCATATTGTAAACACTAACTGGTAATGTTGACTGCTAACTTTGAAAGGCTGTAACTATTATGTCCCATATCTTAAAAGTTCCGTTTCTGAAATTCTGTTTGATGTAGACAAACAGAATTATTCAGGTTAGAAGGGACCTCTGGCAGTCATCTACTTCAACTGCCAGCCAAACCAGACACAATTGCGAAGGTATATCAGGGTGCGTGGGCTTTTGCTAGGCAAGTTTTAAATACCTCCAAGGATGGAGGTTTCACAGTCTCCCTGACTAATGGCTTGGCCATTCTAATTCTGCATTTTTTTCCCCCTTATATCTGCTCAGAATGCCCTGCTGCAATTGTGACCATTGTCTCTCATCCCTTTGCTGTGCAACTCTAAGAAGAATTTGACTCCATTTCTCTGTAGCTAATCAACAGATAGACAGACAGCTGACGACAGCAGCAAGGTACCCTCTCAGCTGAACAAATATACATGCATGTATTTTAAAGCTAAATTTTGTTCAATTGCACTTTCCAGGAGCAGCTGATTACACATAAAAAAACCCTAATGTTACATTCATGAATACAGACTAACATAATTTCCCTAGAAAATATAGCGATGATAAGGTTAATTATCATTTTAAACCTGATAATTTGCCATTCCTTTGTTTTTGCCTTTACTAACAGACTGAAAAAAACCCAGAAAACAAGGCCAAGACTCTGTTTATTACATGCAGAAATATTCATGTCCATAATTATACTCAGCACAGGTCAAGACCCATGGTTTTTCTTCAAACTTCACCAATTAGATGGGAAATATTTATTTTTGATGTGTAAGCAGAATTCACTTTGTCAGCATATGTATAGCTCATTGAAAGATTCCTAGAAGTAACATTCTGCAGTACATATTTATGGTTGCTCATAATACAACTCACTAAACTGCCTTAGGAGAAGTTATTACTAAAAGATATGAAGTCAGCTGTGGTAATATTTAAACTATACCTTGTCCAAGAACACTGTATGAAATATCCCACGTTATAAAATATCACCTCAGTATTTCCCAGATTGTACACAAAATAAAGCAGCCTAACTACACAAAAGGCTAAAATGTATTTAGGTATCTTTCTGCATACTCCAAAACTACAGAACCAATTACATTTAACAGCTTATGTCCAGGACTTCAGAAAAAAAAAAAAAAATCAGTTTCACTGTTTAAGAAAAATTACTGTATCCTATGTTTCAAGCACTGCTGATTCATGGTTCAACATCCTATGTACATTTCTCTGTTAAAGCTTTCATACTATTGCAGGTAACAGAACTTAGCATTGGAATACACAGGCCTTGATGTTAAGGAACTGGGTATCTTTGAAAGAGAATGGTGACATAGGAAAAGAAACAATCTCCAGAACTGTTCTACAGAAAAGATTTTTCATTACTTGCTCTCTAAGTATAGAACCATTTCTTCATAATAGAAGTTGATAGAGCAACTTTAGACGCAAAATGTGTACCATTCACAATTCCAAGTAAAGCATTAAGATCTTAATCTAGTAAGAAATTTATCTTAAACTGAATCTAGTATTTCACCAATTCAGCACTCAGCATTTCATCAGTTCAGTGGAACCTAAGTTTAAGTACTTTGATACGTTATCTTCTTTAGGAATGGTGCATTGGCTTCCTCAAGTCCTTTACCTTCAAGGAAAGGAAATGACTTTCAACAAACTATCAGTTTACTTCAAGTTTAGCAGTCCTCTAAAGCTTCAACCTATCTGTTCAGCAGATTGAGTACACATTCAAAAATCATGGTCCATCTATATTTATCATAATCAAAAATACACTTGATATTTTCATGCAAGGATAACCATATGGATACCCATTACTTTTTTTATCCTATACCATCACAGATGTTCAGCCTGAATTTAGTTAAGGAGGTGTCTAATCTGAATACCATATAGAGAATGAGTGTTGGAATTCCCCATTAGTTGCTGAAACAGTCATGTTTCCTGCCACTTCCAGCAATAAGATTGTGCAGCCTATTTCACTGACTTGTGAAACTTTTCCTAGCTCTAGGTACCTACAAGCAATGCCAGTCATGAATAACCAGTAATTACTTCTCCGCAGTTGGAAACGTACAGAGAAAAAAAAAGTATCAATATTTTCCTATCAGACTTGTCAAATTTTCTTAAGGTTAAAGAAAAAAAAGTTCAGGAAAAATACACTCTTACCTTTCTGTACATACATCGCAGCAGGCATTTATATCACCAGACTCTGCTGAAAGCAAAGCAAGCTCCTAGCATCTAAATTATAAATATTTCAAAAGGTAAAAGTGACATTTTTCTAAACCATGCCAGGTTTCAAGCTCCTTTTGCTCAACATGACCTTCTCAGGGCAGTCAGCCATCACACTGTAAGCCAGAGTTACAGGATCAGAGACAGCTTTCCAGCCATTCAAACCATGGCTGTAATTTCTGCAACATTTCAAGCAGCTGTCCACTTAGACCCAGGATCTCCAACATACTATGACTGTCCATCATCAAGAACATCACAAAGATCTATTCTACGCTGTTCACTTTTCCATTGAATAGAGGCAGGTAGAGGTCATTTTGTTTATTAAAATAGGGTTTTCCCCCTTCTCTTCTTCATATGCCTGATCACTAAAAAGTGAAGTAAAAATAATTGCATCAAATAAGAAAATAAATTAATTTTGGTTTGAGATTGAAAATTACTGTTAACAGCCCTCTTTCTGCAGAACATAGGTCCTCCTTATGTATTAATAAGCTGCTAACACCTTATCTGACCATCTTACAATTTAAAGATCACAAGTGACAAGTTTTTCGCCTACCTTTCTTGCTTTCCAAAGTATCATACATACATACATATATATACATTTGGATGCAATTTCAAATGTAACTTGCTTCTATTATTCCCATCGTAATCTGGCTGAGTTGCAACATAACCATAACTCACAGTTATTCTAATGTAAATACAGATGGGGCAAGAAAAAAAAATTACTTAAAACAAGAGCTACAGATCTGTAGGTGATCCTGTATAGAACAGCTTTAATCTTGATACTATTGAATTGGTACTGAGGTTGGCAAGACTGTAATTTCCCTCCACTTTCACTAGAATATATCTTAGTGAAATTTTATGCTGTTTATCTCAGCAGTAAATTCAACCAAATATCACAGACAGTGCATCTGATTTTAATTATTTTTGTCAAGTCTCTCAATGCTGCATTTTAAATGAAAAGCAAAGACTATATACAGCAAAAAATCCCCAAAACAAAACTGACAGGAAAAGACAATGTAATAGTGATTTATAGGTTTTCCAAGTTGCAGTCTTGAGCCACTCTAAGAGCAATACCTCAGACAAGAACTGATGGAATTATCTTATTAATAGTAATTAAGATTAAACTATTTTCTAACTAATAGGAATTCACATTTTAAACAGAATTCCTGACAACCACACTGATGTCCATAAATTTATTCAAGGGATGCCAACTAGAATAAAAAAACTTATTCAGATAATTATATCCTGTTATTAAACCTCAACATGTGCTTTTAGACCCAAAATTACTGATCTTGTAGCAAGGTTCTAGGTCCACTTAAATCCTATCAAGTACCTGATGTAGATTTAATAATTTTACCTGACATACGTTGCTGTGTATGTAATGTACGTAAGCTTAATGTTTGCTTTTGTCCAATCAGCTTAATTCAGTAAGCAATGAAGTGGTTTTTAGTAAATTTGCGATACGGTATTCTAATGGATACAGCAATAAATATTCAGCAACCAACAATTTGTTTCTTAATTCAATAGCAAGGTACTTAAATTCAATAGCAAGGCCGATAAAATCAAAATGAACCAGAATATTAAGTCCTCACTGGCACCACTTCCAACAATACAGTAGTCTTCCCAATCAACTATCACCTCCTTCACAAAAGGCCCAGACCATCTAACTGACTTCCACATCATTAACTTTCTAGAAAATAAAATACATTTATTTTTAATTCTCCAAATTGCAATTTGACCACTAAAGAATCCATAAGCTATAACATCCATATATGTTGCTTTTTGCCCTACAGATTCTAGCCAGACTCTCTCCAGCAATGATTCTTGCAGTCAAATCTTGTAAACTTCCTGCTCATATCCATAGGCTTTAAATTAAATAACCATAACTTTAACTACAATTTATTTCCTCCACAACTGCTCAGTTTCCATAGTATTAGAATAATTGCCTACTTAAACCCATCCCAAGCGCTTCATAATAAAACTGGGGAACACATACAGTATCTGTAAACTTTCTTTAGAAAATAGATTTTACTTACTTTAGAAATGTAAGATGAAAGTCTTTCTTTCAACAACAATATTAACACACTCATATATAATACCTACTCTAAAAATAGATTGTAACACAGATAATAAAAGTAGAACTGCATAGTTGATTCTTATCAGGAAAAGACATGAGGGGTTTTTTCCCAGCTAAAAGAACAGAATAGGGAAAGATTTCCGGAGGTCATTGAGGCACAGAAACTAAAGTGATTATTTAGCTTCTATGTCAGCACAACCTCCTTTGCAGTGTCCTACCTGCCAGAAGACAGATGACTTGGTACAGGGACCCAAGTACAAACAAAAATAGCATAGAAATTGGAAGACTTAAGAAGGTCAAGAAGAGGTATTCATAAAAGGTTGTTCAGTGTTTTAGTCAGAAAGAAGCTTTCTTAAAAATAATGCAAGAACCATTAAATATCCATTCATATTACATCTATCAGAATTTATTAGAAAGTCTTTTCATAATTACAACTACTGATTCTAATTCAAGGCAGTTCCTTCAATACGTAACTTCTTAGTGATTTTTATTTTACGAGGCTAGTCTTATTAATGACATTCCAATTAGTGATGTTTTATGAATAGTATGTATTCAGTTTGCACCATTTCAGAACTCTTTTGTTTCTGTCAACTGAACAGGACCACATTTCTTCAAAATTTGGATTATTCAGATTTGTGTGAATAGGCTGAAACTTGTTGAACCATCCCATAAAATCATCACGGCAACTACCTTTAACCAATTCTCATTTCCGAACAGACGTCAGCGAGGGACACAGTTGTAGAGACAACCTCATGCGCAGTATTTTGATTCTTCCTTCAGAATCCTGATTTGCACTGGATTTTTCAGAGCTTAAACACACACAACCTTACACAAAAATATTCAGTAGTTATCAAAAGTAAGGAAGTTTGCCAAAAGGGCTCAATATAGTCTTACAGTCAGAGGAAGCCATGACAGAAGGCACCTTCTGTCCTTCATCAGGATATCCTTCATCAGGACAGCAGATAGACTTATGCTTATTTTTTTAAAAATATCAAGGAATTTTCTATGCAAAAAAGTTGCTTTGCACTTAAGCAATTATGCTTCTATATAAGAACTCACAAGAAGCTGACAAAATATACAACATTAATTTCCTTATTATTATAGCTGATCTTTAAAAATGTTTTTAAATATACTGCCCATTTTAATTTTGCTATTACAGTTCAAAACTTTAGAAGCATGTTACCATTCAGAATGTACAGAACAAACAGCCTTGGTTCTCAATCTTTTTCCAGATTAAATCAGCATAGCTATCTTTATTTAACACATAAGCACACATTTTAAATTAGAAATGGAGGAACACCTGGCAACCTACCCAGGAAGCAGGTTCCCGCTCTCAGCCACACCTTGGAGAAGGTGTTCTATTATAGAAGTAACACAACCTCCAAAGGCTAAAATTAGTATCTGTGAATATTTGCAGCCTTGAAATTTCATCATTCAAAATCTAACAACCCTATTTATACTGCAGTCATGGTTAACTCCTTTGTTAAAAACCTACTAACCAAGTAAAGAACAAGACAATGCCCAAGCTTTTATTTATCTCAAAACCCATTTTAAATGTCTGAATTAATACAGTTGTCTTCATTTCAAAAGCTTACTTAAATTCTGTCATATCATTAAAATACCCATTCTATATACACACTCTGATTTTGCAATCTTCTACATGTTGCAACAACTTTTTTGTACATTAAAACAGGAATTTTGGAATAAAAAGAGGATACAATTTTATAATTAGGATATAAAGGTACACAGTAGTAAAATAAATTCTAGAGCTATAAATCACTCTTTGGTAACATGTTTTTATAACAATGCCTACATTTATACACAGTAGAAACCAAATGACATGTAGGTAAATTGGCAAAATCATCCATTAATACGCAATTGAAGAGCACTATCTCCATTAGTACGAGGAAGTGCAGTTGCAGCATATATTCCCAAGGACCTGCATGAACTGTACAGCCCCCGCTGTGATGCATACCACTACAGTTACAATGCTGTTGGCAACTCAAACCTTACAATGTGAAACCAGCTGGGAGAAGCCAACTCATAACTCATTCTGCAGTATCCGATAAAGTTCTACATAACTGCTGGGATCTACCTCAGGAGAGCACTTACAAAATAAAATGCCTATTTGACCACAGTAGTTATTGAAAGATCAAGGTCTGCCCATCAAAAATATGCATTCACTTATCTTTTAAAGATGACCTCTTGCCACATGACTACGTTCTCTGTTTGAAGTTAAATAAATGCATTTCCAAAACATAAAATAATAATAAACTTTTTTTTTTTTTTTTGCATCAGTTTAAGAGATGCAAAGGTAGTATTCTGGAATACATCATAATGGAAACTCTTGACAATGAATTGATAAGTGATAATAAATAAATAATTGATAATGAAAAATATTCCTGTTTTGGTTTTTAATTTGTTAAGTCCCAGTAATACAGCAGTATCTAAATAAAGCACTCAAGCAAGTGATCAAATAAAAGATAATATTAATTTCCCTTAGTTCTGAATCAACTTAAAATTCTGAGTTAAAAAGTTGTAACATGTAACATCGAGTGCTCTTAATTCTGGTACCAATAAGGATGAGTTGAACCTAAAATTAAAAAGTTTCACTTAAAATGTCTTCTAAAAAGCTGAGGTAAAATTTAACTATTTGCAAAACACTAAACTACAAGTAAGCAAATCATTCTTTGCTACCAACTTATTCTCTCCATTGGTTTTATCTGACTTTTATTTTATACTTGTAAGGACTAATACCATTCTACACATTATGTCTAAAACCAGGTATATACACGTGTGTACCTACAGTGGCTAATTTCACAGCTGTGGTTGTGATGCATATTTACATCTACATCAGATGCAGAGACAGGCATGACAGAGATACATGCCACATTTCCATAAATATGCAGTCTTTATTTAAGACCTTAACCAGGCATAAACACCATCAAGTGCTTGCGGACAGGGTGCTCATTTGTAACCAAAGTCAGCAAATAACAACATTACCTATGTTCAAGAACTAGACTGGATGACAGAGGAAAAGCTTTTGGGTCTGCAAGCAGTCATGAGCATCATCACAGGCTGATTGATCCTCTCTTGGGGCGTTCAGAGCCACCAAACCTAACTCACCTCTCTGCTCCAAAGTTTGGCTGCTGGTCATCTGCTTAAGCTGGACTTTGCCTGTTGGGATCTCAGCAATATCTTTTAAGAGTTGTGATATGAACAGCACCCACCCAGAATGACACAGTATTTCTGATGATATGAGAAAGCAAAGAGCTTGGATGGCCCTGGTCAAGCTGCCATGAAGGAATATTTTACCTCAGCTCTTGTTCTGCAAAAGACCATCCTCCCACAACCTCATAACTATTTTCTGCTATGACTTGGCAAAGAGGAGACAGTGGATAAATGTTAAGCAGCCAAGTAGGATGTGAAAGAAGGTTTACACACCCATCTGCCTATCTCAGCCACACCAACACTTTCTCATCTGAATTTCTGACAGGAACAGAAAAAGCAGCAGCTGATGGGAGACTGGCCTTCCCTGTTCATGCTTTGCCTAAATCAACCAAATTGTCTGAGCACCACCAAGTAAAATACATGCATGCAGGATATCTATTCAATAGCGAGTTATAGAAACATAGTTAAACAATCAAAATGGAAAGGATAAAAATACTAACGCATTTACACAATAAAAGCCTCATGTAGCAAAAGTTAAGTCTCAAACTCACACAGGTACAAAATCACATCCAGATACTATATCCTACAAGTCTTTACAGCACAATTAAAAACATTACGTTACAATAAGCTAGTAGGCCAAAGCTGCTCCTAACAAACCTGCACCATGAAACGCTTAACAATTTAAAAGTTCTTAATGATACATAAAATATCCTTCAACATTTTCATATCAAAAATATTCAATAGATTATTGTAAAGTTGTTTTAACTTCCTTTGTACTGTTCCTAAAGTGATTTTTTAATTCTCTAGTCCGATTAGTCAGTGTATTTCCCCAAAGATTAAGAGAAACCTCAGTACAGTACATAAATATAATATGACTTCTTCCATGTGGGTGTACATAAGCTCCACCAAAAATACCCAAAATTTTCAAAACATACAAAAACCCCCACAGCATTAAAAATATTAGTTATCATGTCCAAATACATAGCAAAGTTAAAACAATCAATGCAGATGGCTCAGATGATACCACAGATCTTCAAGAAGTATGATAAGAATGAAATAATTCTGTTTTCTGATCAGACAACATGCTCATCTTCTGTTCAGTCTATTAATGACTAATCAGTTACATTCACCATTTTAAACAATCACCAGACCATGACTTGGGCAGAGGATGCAACACACAGGCAGAATCAAATTTTACAAGCAGTCATTATGTGACTTGAAATTGGAGTCCTTTTGCAATATTAGGTGTTGCAAACATGAATAAATTTGTATTTGTAGCTAGACCATTTACAGACAATCTTACATGCCAGACAATAAGAGAGACCATAAAGCAAATTTTAAGTTTCTAACAAAAGACTACATGAAAGAGTTTGCTTTAAGAGCTGGTAATGAAAATTGTCATACAAATTACCACTAGAGTGAAGAGGTAGGCAAAAAAATGGGACAATTAGAAGAGATATATGACAAAAAGGAAGCCAGATAATATAGCTTCCAAAGACAGTTCTGTTATAATCTACATATTGTGCATTTCACTTACAAAACTAAAACCTTAAGCTTAAACTATCCAAGCATGTAGTATGAGTATGTATTATACCATTGTGTCAGTTATGCACACTTTGACATTCCATTTCTATATTACATTAAGGCTGAAATAGTTTCTGTCCTTTGTTAGTCTTGAATATTTTTAACAGCAAAACACTGCCACCTTTTGGCTTGATACATAGACCTCTCCATTGTAATTGTAAAACTATTTAACT
>JAVJGI010000060.1:48582074-48598541 GCA_035590275.1 Ibycter americanus | reverse complement strand
ACTTTTTTTTTTTTTTTTTTTTTTTTTTTTTTTTTTTTTTTTGCTACATTTGTCCTTTATGGAGATGGTTCAATTCTTGTGATCTTATTTAAAATTTTATTCAGTAGCCAGATTTCTCCGGGGGGGGGAGGAAGTTAGTACTAATTGATAAAGAAACACTATTTTTCTCACAAATGTGAGTGCATGGCCAAACAACTTTAGTATAATCCACTAAGCCACGTAATGTTTTATCTATTTTCTCTCTTTATCTCACTGCTCTTTTTTCTTGGCAGTTTTAGTACACATACACACTGTATCACATAATCTTTTACACTGCATTCCTTTCAAGTGAAAGCTTGGCAAATGCATGCTTTGAAAATCTGAGTTTTGAAAACTGATTATAGGAATAAAAATAATGCATTATTAAAAAATTTATGTTCTTTGTTCATATATATACTTACAGTATTGTAGATTAAATATTAAATACTAATAGCTCAATATTTATATAAACACGTATTGAAATATATGCAAAATTACTTACACCAACGACACGATGTCCCCACGTTGTACATCATAATTTCGAATGCTCCAGTGGTTTAAGAGTACTACATCAGATGCTTGTCTTCCCCCAGGATTCAAAGAAGGCTGACAGGGGAAAAAAACAAAACAGCTTTAGATCTACATTTCCTCTGTGAATCCTCCACCTAACTTTCATTCCATCAACAGGTGAAATCCATTAAAATCAGTAAAAACGTATCCACTTGCTATAAGAGGACCAAGAATCTTGTATTCTGGGAAATATATTTATTAAATGCCATGTTAAATGTCATTAATTTATAACAAACGGTAGTTCACATCTTTCAACGCACTACTGCATGCAAATTAAATTACACAGTATACATACTTATGATGAGCCTGATGAAAAGAAGTGATTGCCTTTATTGCAAATCATTTAATAGTAAAAACAAAGGAGAACCAAGAACACTAATTCCCAGATAAAGCAAACTTTCTGCAAGCATCTTGCTGCTTATACAAGCATAACGCACTAAAAATTAAATATGTACTTGTAACAATACTAATCTCAGCTCCCTTTGCAAAGGGAAAAAAAAAACAAACCCTACACCTACAGAATATGCTGACACTGCCTTCCATAACAGGATACAAAGAAGTATGAACTCTCATAGAACCATACAGTGAAATGCGATTGTTCACTAATATCAATATTAAATTAACCTAGTAATTAACTAGTACAAAGTGCTAGGAGGTACACAGAACCATACATAATTATTTTGTGTAATGTGGTACAAAAGCAGGGTACCTGGTCAATGCTGGCTCTGAGTTAACCCACCAGAAACAGCAGAGGAAGGAAGTAACTTACCACAGAACTGTCTTCATTGATTTTTGCAGGGGTTATTTCAATACAAATTCTTCTTCTACTAGACAGAAAGTATTTACGAGTAATCCACGCTAAAGTCTTTTAATAGCTTATTTCTCAGTAAGGCTTTTCAGACTTTTCTAATACAATTATAGTTTCTCCAAGTTGGCTAGCAGATGACCTCTAATTTAGACTCTACAGTTGGCTGACATATGTAATAAAGAAGAGTATTGAGACTAGGCAGCCTCTCATTTATTGGTATGATAGCTGCAGTATTTCCGCTTTTTTTTCTTTTTTTTGTAGAAGAAGTTTTCAGTGTTCACCTAAAATGTAACATGGCCCTCCACATGTACCACCAGACTTTCACTGCTGAGATTCCCCTCCCCAGACTGAGTGTAGCTTTGATGAGGAAACCAATCAGGATATAGGACAGAAATTAACTGTTCTCAACACAAGTTATTACACAGTGTTAAATTTCATTGTATTTTTATTCAGTAAAATTGAGCTCCCAAACCAGGATACAAACTTAGTATTTATTTTTAACTTCAATAGCAATTTAGAAGTGCTGATTTCTTTTTACTACAGTTTCCCCAATCATCTTTTCTTTGCTAACCAGATCAGTTGATGAAGACATATTTCAAATGGGACTTGCGAAAAACTAGTTTTTCAGTGTGCCAGAAAAAGTAACGTGCCACGGGCCTGAGTAGGTGTAATTGACATGAACCGTAAGGAATACAATAGGTCAAAAGAATAAATATGTCAGGGTGGAAGGGAGGAAATGACAAAATATGTTTAGTTAAACAGCAAACTAGGCTACTTACATTTTGAGCTGTGGACTATAGGGCAAGTTTCTAGCCAAGTAAGTCTGCGGATCAAAGCAGATCACCTTAACACCCACAGAGATATGGTCCAAGCATAAGCTATAAATACATTAACGCTCATCACTATTTTATCTACTAGGGTCTATGCTTTGCAAGAGCCAGATAAATGAAAACCAGAAGCTAATTAGGAGATATTTCATTACTATTTTCTAATCACAATTTTCTAGAATTATTTTCCACCTTCATAGCATTTTCCACCAAAGGATAGTATCTTCAAATACAAATTATTTACACACAAAATCACAAACAATTCACAGTCATACTCATTTTAACAATGCAGGCACGCATGGGCCAGAAGGTAACAATGATACTAAATATCAGACAAAGAGGCCAATCTTACTAGGCAGGAATCATACATATGGTATATTCTCACAAAGTAAACTGCTTTGTACTCAAAAGTATCTACTTAAAGAGTGGAAAGAGAAGATCAAAACAAATGGAAATCTTAAACCCACTGCTCCAAAAGACAATGTATTGCACAGCTCATACTTAGAAAAGATTTACATGAGTGTTCACAAACTTTTCCTCTCGACTAAATCTACATCAGCTTCACCTTACAGAAAAATACACCAGGTAGTTACAAGTATTGCCCTAGTTGCATTATCCCAGTTGACTCCTACTGTCTTCTGTATTTAAACAAAAGAAATGCTTCAGAGTTTAAATGCATTTAGATATTGTACAGTCTTTTTAACTTAAAGCACTCTAAATGTAATACCATATTGCTTGCTGTTTTTAACAATATATTGCTCATGTGGTATTGACATACAGAGTGCACATCCATCTCATCACATATTAGAATTACATTTGAGAAAAATATGACAATGTAGAGTATTCTTTCTCTTTCCAACAAAACAACCGGACATATTAAAAATGCAGACAAAGTTACTATTTTGGTAGAAGAAATGTAAGGAAAACTAGGAGACAACTTTCATTTTACATCAACAATTATATTTTTCCTTTAAAAATAAAATCTAAATCCTTCAGTAACTCTTTTTCTAATGTAAATAAAATAAATTGTGATGCCACAACAAAAAGTACAGAAAGAATTTAATGCATCTGTTTAGAGACAACTTATTCCCCATAACATTTTTACTAGTAGTAAGGTCTCAGGTCTAGCAAAACAAAAAAACAGGTTCTGGAAAAGTAGTCAACAAATAGACTCACAAGGGCTTTATTTTTACAAGAAGCAAAATAATACAGGGGCTTCTTCCTTTCTCTAGCATGAAGCATTATAACTTGTTTGCCCAAGTTCTTGGCATAATAGCCTGCTACAAATGAGACACACAGGTCTTAATTTAGAACTGTGGTGCAGAAGTCACAAAACATTCACTCTTTCCAATTACTAACTAATCTAATGCTAAAAGCATGCAAATTGAG
The DNA here is from genome assembly GCA_035590275.1 of Ibycter americanus. NCBI lineage: Eukaryota > Metazoa > Chordata > Aves > Falconiformes > Falconidae > Ibycter > Ibycter americanus. Next base: position 48,594,929 of record JAVJGI010000060.1, on the reverse strand, counting down.
ATCCCCAGCCATATGATGAAGCCTCACAGGACATGAGGTTCCATAAGTAGGAGGGTAAAAGCATGCCCTTTTACTATAAATAATGATTAACTTGATAGTTGTTATGCTGCTAGTGAATACCAGAAGGTCACAACTGATTTGCTTACAGCTTGGGGAACAGAAAGAATATTCACATGAGCTCACAGGCTTAAGTACAGTAATCCTAATAATAAAGTTAGGAGAAACTGCCATAGAATAATAACAACTGCTATTATGCATAACGGAATAGAACATTCAATAACATTTGCTGCTGAAACAAGTGTGCTTCATCAGAGATCGCTGGTCAGGCTACTTGCTGTAATCCCTGGTATTGAACTGTTTACAATAGAACTTGCATATATAGTTGTTGCATATACAGCATATACATACGCTGTCATCTTCCATGTCACTTGAAAACACTCCATTTCATTTAATGAATTTACAAAATTGTGTATGCACGGGGGGTTCCCCTTTCCATATAATTATGTATGAAGAGTTTGTAGTACAAGACAAGCAACAAAACCAATAGAGAAAAAAACCAAAAAAACCACCAAAACCAAACATAAATGGGTATGAAGATGTCCATATGATAACATTTTAAAGTACACATCCAGCATTACAAGAGGAGTCACAAAAAATTCATAACAGCCAATTAAGAATGCATATTACCAGCTGTGTCACTTACATTCAATGTTGTAACCTGATTACGATTCACCTGAAACCCACTAGTAACAAAATGCTAGATAAGCACATCAATCTGTAAAATCCTAAGCAACAAAACCAGCTCATGTGAGGATTTAAAAAAACTATCATTTTGGAAAGAGAAAAGGTAATGAAACGATTAAAAACGTTAAATTATAAACTGCAATAGTTCACTGTTATTCCCTACAGGTTAGAGTTAATACTCATACACACTGAAGTCAGCGCAAGCGAAAGAATTATGACACATAGCTGAAAGCACTATAGAAACACAAAATCAGCTTGAGACCATGAAATGCATGAAGTCTGTCTTAATTGGTTGGGAATAAATCAGAAAATTTGTATTTTCATTAGAACTTTTTTTCAGCATGCTTGCCAGGGTGTCAAAGAGTGTTACCATCGCCAGGAACTATGAAGCAGCAGTAAGGCTGGTCCAAAACAAAAACAGAAAGTGAGGGGGGGAGAGAGTGTGCAACAGAGAATGAGAGTAGGAGAGCGAGTGTGACAGAGATTTATTCCTCGCTTCTTGTCAGAACTTTTAATTTCAGGCTCAGCAGGAGCCACAATGATGAGTACACAAAGCCAGATAGACATTTTAGAGGTCTATTACAAACAAATTCTTGGGAATCATACCATGATATCTTCAAATTGAGACAATAAGATATCATTGAAAGCATGAGATTGATATATGACTACATGCTGACTGGACTTCTCTCCCTCATATCCATAGCTTTCAGATACATTCAACATAGATCACTCTTCAGCGAGCACAGTAAATGGATGGAATTGCAACGTGATGACCAGCGCTCCTTCAGCTACTCTGCAAGAGAGGTATGTATTCCTTATAATTATGTCCCTATCAGATTTAGTTAGGTGTATAATAAATCTTGGCAAGGAAATTAGTATCTTATTAAAAGCACTAGGAAGTATTTTTTGTAGTCTGAAAAACATTCATATGCAGTTTAAATCCAACTTCTATTTCAGTGTGACAGTCCAGAATAAAACCAGAAAGAGAATTTTACAGACAGTGAGATGTCAGTAAAACCAGAAATCTCAGCTTTCCAGCTAGCCATACTTCGATGAACAGAGGGAATGTGTAGTCAACAGACATATCAAGGGAAAAGCTTAGATTTTAATCACCCAGTGAATATATATTGCTTTCCCCAGCCACTGTGAAGAGTGCATATCCTTTTGTCAAGCTGAATAATCTGAGCAAATAACTGTAGTGTTTTTTCAAATCTTCCATGGATAAACCACAGTTAACTGTATGTCCTTCAAGTGAGTACAGAAGTAACACTCCAGAACAATACCAGAACACACCCTAACACTTGAGGCTTTGACTTCAAAGGAAACATAAAACCGAGGTCTTGACCAGAGGGGCTCAACAGACTTGTGGAGAAAAAACTAGAAAAAGTTTTCCCAGCTTCCAAGATAAAATATTCAAACACGAATGGATGTCACACAGAACATTATGTCAGAGACAGAAAAGACCAAGCAAAGAAAGGCAATGTGGCATGCTAAAAACACAACCCCTCAAAAATTAAATGCTCAGGTCATGCTTGGGGCCGGGGTGGGAGGTGGAGGGGGGTTGTGGAAAAAAAACCCAAAACAAAACAAAACACAAAACCACAACATAATATCCAGGATGCATCTGCATCTTGAATGCAGCACATGGTTCTAGATCCCAACAAAGGCAAAAAATGGGGAGATGGAAAATGAGGGAGTTTTATCCATCTGGCTGATTTTGTACTTATTCAGATGCTGTGTTTTATATTTTAATCTCTCCTGTGTAAAAATAGTAAAAAAGAGAATTAAACTGGTTTTCACAGTTCCCCACTCCTCCTTTCCAGAGCAAATTTCTGGCTCTGCAACTGTAAGCCCTGAGATTCTCCTATCTTTGGTCATCAATGATATTCAGAATAACATCCATTAAAAGGGCAAAGGTAACTTATGTTACACTTAACTTCTGGTCTTGGATTGTAGAATTACTGGAGTCAATGATTTTACTTTCATCCCTGTTCCTGAGGTGAGAGCTGCCTTCTAGACCAGCTGAGGTTTCTTGACAGAGATGAAACACCAGATTACAGACTGCCACATAAAGCACAATGCCACTTTACCATTCCCTCCTCCCCACCACACGCTTTTTATAGCATTAAACACAAATCAACCAAGCCCAGGTTCCAGCCCAAGTTCTGTCTGTGTGAACACTGCACAATTCAAGCTCCAGCAGCTGGTCTTCACTGCTGCGAAACCCCTCTTCAAGGTTCTGAGCCTACTCAGATAGTCAGAAAAGAGGGCTTGGCAGCCAAGAATCAAATCCTTAGTTTCTGCTAATTGGAATGTTGCAACACTGGAACAAAATAAATTATAGTTATCAGTGGTGATGCACAGCAATATGCAGTGCATATAATTTAATACAAAGTAACAACACAAAAATTGGCTAACTATGTTACAAAATGTATTTTTCAAGCCCAAATAACAGAAGAAACAAAGTAGCTGCTTGCTATCATGAGTGTTTATTTATCTTCTAAACGTTACACAGCCTATTTACATTTATTCACTTACACTGTATAAACATTCAGTATAACCAAAGTAAAAACAGTGAACTGATACTTATGTCCTGGTAAGCACCGCTATTAACAATAGGTTCATGCCATTTTCAGTATTCTTCACCAAAATGGTGCCATACTTGTCTTTTACTAAAAGCAAGTTTAGTAAGAACCAGTTTTGCCTTACAATTACTATAATACAGCTACTAAAAATTAATAAAGTATCTTTGTGAGTCATCAATTCAATCCCAAGAGACAAAAGGTAGTGCTGAAAAAACAAATTTTTATTTCTAAATGACTAGGAAGATAGAAAAAAAATACACGTTCTTAGCACTACTTATTTATGTATTTTCCTTTTACTGAGACAGAATTTTGGCAAGTTTTATTCTCAAAAGCTTTTCTTTTCACATCATAAAAGTATTTGTTTAAGATAGTCGAAATTCAACTATTCCATACTACAATGTAGTCATTTAATAACAACTGAGAAAAAGATCTTTTTCCAGCTTGCTATTGTCAGTGGACAGTCACTTTTTAATTTCCTGACAGACAAAAGATATTTCCAACAATACCTGCATTGATGCTCCTTCCACCCTTGCTACACAGGCAACTCTATCCAGGAAAGTCACGGTTACGGGAACAGCAACAAAGAAACCTTTTAAAAAGGCTTTAATGTATCTCTTCCCCAAACCCTGAGCCTGTGCCATAATCTGAAAAATACGAAGTAAATGGAAAAAAAGTTGTTATAAACCAAATCTTAAGTAACAACATTGCAACAATCCAACAAAGAGCACTTCAGAATAAATTAATTATATTATGTTAGGGTCTCCCAATAGCCACGGGAAGGGGGGAGGGGGAGGGGGGGGGGGAAGAATGTGCACGAGAATATAAAAGAACAGAAGTCTTCACCAGAATTTGTCTACTCTACAGAAGACAGCTTGATACTTGACATTTACCCTTCAGCTCATTTGACCATTTCTTGTGATCCTCTGCTAGCAGAAGTACTTGATAAAAATGACTCGATAACAGTTCAGCTAAGCAAGAAGCAAACTGATATAACCAGACAAAATCTAGAGAAAAAAAAATAAAATCAACTAGATTGAAACAACCAATTACAGAGCATTCAGTTGGAGTTCACAACCAAAATTCTATAATTTTCTCTGCATACACTGGTACTTATTAATCTGTGACACTCAAAGATGGATTGTGTTATGTACGGAAAAGCTATTTGCAACACCTTACCATTTCTTTATTAAATATTTTCACACATAAAAATTCACAAATGTATCATTTCCACACTTGTGGTAACTGCAAACATGTAAAATCAATTCAAACTGTCACATGTATCGTTCAGACACACAGTAACATAATGACTCCTTGTTCACTACATCAGAAAGTTAAAAGCATATTGGCAGACTGAGCAGCTAAGTAATGACGCATGGGACTATTCCACTCCAACTCACCATTTAGTATGCTATCTCCCATCTATTTATTCAGCTCCGAATCACTGAACATTCTTGAAAAATACCTACAAAGTACATTGAAACACAAGTTGTTTGATTGTATTAGTTCTGCCTCCAAAAAGCAAGCTGAATATCCAGGTACTGCTGCAAAGGTACACTACTATTTCACATACTGCAGTTTCACTACATGAAATGCTGCCCTTCACCTATTGGCAAATTTAATTTAAACTGTTGTTTCCACCTAATAGGTCTCTGGTAGACCCCACACAAGATCAGTCTGTGTAGTCCCTGCTCCGTCTATCACATCCTAACTCCGACAAGACACTAATAGGAGAAAACAAACTGTGCCCTGAACTTTTGAGCCTTTCAGTGTGTTTACATTCAAGGACACAGACTAATTTTTCAACCAAAATAATGGAAAACATTAATATATGCAATTTTGCTCAACCCTCTTACAAGCAGAATATTTAGGATTTCACAATAGAATCATTTTTTCCTTTGTTGCACTTTCAGAAATATGGAAGTGATGAACTATGTGTAAGCAAAATACAAATTCAAATCACTCTGATGAAAAAGTACTTAAAGCAGTACTTCTGTCACAGATATGGCTTCTTAATTCCATAAAGCATTAAACTTAAGAGAGGAAACCCAGTTCTACAAAGTAAGCGATCAGCATATTCTTCACCAAAATTCTTTATAGATATTAATGGCTTCACAATGACAAGATCTGTCTTCTAAAAGACAGGAACATCTTTACTATTACTTCCAACATTCACAAGGTTTTAAATCTCTTTTACTTTTTTTTTTTTAAAGTGGAAATATTTCACCATCATCTAACTCTTCCTCATAAGTTCTATCAAGTAAAAAGTCTGAATGTACTTAATGCTTGTAATTTGTTTGATTTTCTTTCTGCTCATTCCACGAAAACATTTTCAATTTGCATCAACAGTTTTCACAAAAAAATTTGAAATATGTTGTGAAGCAGAGCAAAAACCTCATCAATTCAAGAGAAATGTTAAAATGCTTCACTTTTAGCTTACCATTAAAGAACCTGTTATGGGCATCAATCCACCAAAAGAGACTATTGCCTCAATCAGCACCTATTTACCTTCAGAATTATTCCACATAAAAACAGAATCTCTAAAAATCAGGTTTTTGTCTATGATTTTACAAACTATACCATTTCACACACCCTTCTCTCAACTGATTCTGAACTTTGCCTCTTGAGTCTTCTGGCTTGAATTCTACTCCTCTGCTATGAGGTCTGTCATCTCTCAGACCTCCTCCACTCTAATGTCAGCCTCAAAACACAATATTGAGACCTTGCCCACAAACATATCCACCATGTCCTCTACAGTCACTCTTTTAGCTGAAAGACATTGCCTGACAGATGTCACAATATGACTGATTTACGAAATTTTTTTTGAAACTTTAAGAAATCAGATTAATTTACTTATTTTTTAAATTCCTCATAGTCAAACCTATTTTTCATTAATAATGAAGCATGAATGTTCACCCCATCCCTTCTACGAAATACACTGACAGATCTTGTTATAAACTTCATGCAAAAGCCCCATGCTGGTATCTACAGAAAAATCTAGTATCTGAAGAAAAGTAAGTGGTCAGACAACACACAGGAGACCAACCATATGCTCCTGGAACGACAAGCTAATTGATAGTGACAGAGAATCTAGCAGTCAGGTTAAAAGAGTTGAGACAAAATGCTACATTCTCAGTACATCACTTGGCCAAGACAACACCAGGAGTATTAACTGGCTGTGGACAAAGCTGGGAGTTCAGGTCCTACTTCTGCATTTTCGAACACATGCAGTATTACAAAGCACAGTATGAATAAAGGATGACAGGGGAAAACACCAACAGCTCCCCTACGAGCAATCAATTCGCAAAGCCACCAAAGCCAACAACAGCTGTTGTGCTGAAAGACTTCTCTACTTGCCCTGAAATATTTTTCTTTCTTTCTTTCTTTCTTTCCGTCCTCCCTCCCTCCCTCCCATCCTCTACTAGGCAAGTGATCAAATCACTAGTTTTATCTTCCATCCACACCAAGATGAATCCTTCATTTCCAGTCACACGCTACATTCTGAAAGTTTCCTGGTTCCCCCCCTACCATAGCTTTTCCTAAGGACACAAACTGAGCAGGCCCATAGCTTACTGCAGAAGCCCTTCTTCCCAAAAGATAGTAAACATGTGCACGCACATTTTAAACAGTTTGAGAAGAACTTCTTAAAAACAAATCTGTCTTTAACCTTAAGCCCTTCCATACAACAAAACATTTTTAACAGAAGGGCAAGAAGTTACTACGTGTCAGTATCTCATTGAACAGTGCGCACATTTTTGCCAGGCTTATTCCATAAGATTTCCCCTTCAAAAAGCACAGACAAACACTTATCACAGGATAAGTATATATGCACGTGTGGAGTTGCCATGCAACTGTTGACACAACCATTCATCATCCAGCTGCCAAGAGGGGCTTCAAGTTGTCTTGCATTGCCACAGGGGAAGACCTTGAACGTAGGCAGCAGAAAGACAGTTTGCAGCATCATCTTCTACCAGTAACTGTACGCATGAATAGATAATCCTCAACTGATAAACACTGTTTGATTAAAATGTGCAGTGTTTTCTGTTCTTATACTTAGGTGGTCTTAGGAGAAAAGACGGGCAAAAAGTAACAATAAGCATTTACTGCAGTCACAAGAAAGAATTTCGGGTAGTCAAGGAAAAACAAAAAGATCCTTACATTTCTTTTTTGAAAGGAAATAATTTTCTGGTTGGAGTATTTGATTAAAAATAAAGAACACATTAGATAGCTATCACTCCTGGAGATAATATTGTGCTCTTAAGAGATTATATTTTATAACCTCAATGTGCTCTATTTACCTATTTCCTCGGAAAACATACTCAATTGGAGAAAATCTGTGAAAACCTCTGAAGGAAATATTGCCACAACTTTTTAATATTTCAACTTAATACATTTTATCTATATTACAGAGAAAATTATATTTATAATATAGAATTTTTGTAGTTTATACTGATTTTAAAATTATACTATAGAAATATATTAAACATGGTATTTATAGTACAAATACATATTTTTATATCAAATTAATATATGGATTCATTAAAAATGCATAAATGTCATGTTTGCCTGTCATTTTTATAAAAAAATATTTATGTCCAATATTCAAAGTGAATTACAAATTTTAACAAGGTTGAAATTACTATTTCCAAGTCTCTAGTCTACTTTATTTTTAGAATCTGAGGTTACACCATTGCTTCTAATGCTCCTATAAATAACATTTTAATTATTTTTAAAAGAAGAATATCTTCCACAATGCATCATCAACTTTTTTAACAGATTTAAGTCTAAACACATAGAATCTGAGGAAGTGTTTGACAGTAACATCCAACAAAAATGTTAAGGGCAAGAAGCTAATTATTTCATAGGTACATAAAGATATACTAACAAATTTGAAAGATGCAACATTATTTAATATATAAACACAAAAAGATGGTAATCATCTATAGTATTTAAAAATTTTAAACGCATCAAACTAATAAATCAGTAATTAACAGTTGGTTCAAATGCTTTCTAAAACTAAGATCTCTGTGAATTATCAGTGTTTAATGATACTCCACATGCAGTGGCTGGTTTATGCTGACAGCAGGTTTAAATGTATGTAAGTGAAACAAATGAAGGATTCTTTGCTGAAAAAAATAAATTTCACCAGCACATACTTCTGGATCTCTGTCCAGTCAGTGATGCCTTCAATAAGATCAACAAATCACAACACTTAAAAGATGGCGCAACAAAACCAAACACATAAAACACAGAAAAAAATTATTTAGAGATGCATATAATTTTCAGCACAGCATTTGTAAATTACACTTAATTTAGCGGGAAAAAAAAACAGAGTAATTCAGTAGAACTGACAAACTTCAAAGCAGCAACCTTGAACACTTGTTTGAAATGGCAACATAGACAAGAAAAATCCAAGATCAAAAATGTTAGCATACTGCAGGTCAAAGCATTAAGAATTTCACATTGTGCAGCTCAGAGATTAAGGCAGATGGAGCACAGCATTATCTGGACTGAAGGATTTGGTGCACAAAAGGTCCAGGGATTATAATGAGCCTCTTGTGGGTACTACAACATATGGAGTAGAGATGCTATTTAGATAGCTCTCTATGTATAAAATGTTTATTTTTTCTTACACTTGCTTGCACATTAGAAGACACTGTTTATCAAACAGCCTGCAGAAAATCAAGTAACATTCAGAAAGCCCCAGGTTACAATATATTTGCAAATCTAGGTACTTTAAAATTACCCACAGAAGTATGATAGGAAAAATAGCTGTAAAAACAAGGCATTAGCAGTCATCCACAAAGAAAATAAAATGGCCCCTGATGTGCTTCTGCAAGGGAACAGGAAGGAGGGATATTACAACCTATACGCAAAACAACTACCCAGCTGGGACTGCTACGTTAGTTTGAAATTACCTATTTGATCTAGTTAAAAGACTAGTAACTATACTATATACCATGCCATAATCCATTGAAATAACCAACTTCTTCGTCAATCGCAATATGCATTTTTCTATAAATCAATGGCATCACACTAAAATTCAGGCATATATGGTCTGAAAACAAGGAAGACACTCATAACAGAAAATACCAAAACACATGAATGACCCTAATTCTATTGCATGCTATGAAATACAAAATCGAGCACAAAAGCTTTTGTTTTAAGACAGACTGGTACAACTTGAAGACAAGGCTATACCTGGTCTAACTGTGATGAACAGGATGCTGCTTAGTATCAGAATTTGCGTGATCTTTTTAACATGTGCCTTTTCTACAGTCTTTCATGATACAAGGCCAGAGCAAACTACTGCTGTGCACCCTGACCCTCATTTCCCACTCTAGTTGCACATTTCACTAATTTTTACATTACAGTGAGCACGTACCTACAGTACCAAGTACACAGAGTTTTCAGTAGGCTAACTTAATTCATATAAACTTATCAAAGTACAGGTTGATGCACACATATATGATGGTGATGAATGACACAGAAGAATCAAAATAGATTAGTCCATGTAAGTTTCCAGTTAAAAATAATCAAAAAAGATCAGCCCATTTAAGTTTTAGCTTTAAACTACTGTCTAGTTCCACAAAGACAATTCCATCCTGGTATTATTCCACCATGGTGGTGACATTTCTATTCCATTAATGTATTTATACTCTACACACAGGTTTTCCTCACAGTAGTCCTCCACCATATTAATCTCCCTGTATCCCCCTGGCACAGCCATCAAAGAATACCACTCTACTGCAAATTTGGAAATGTCACAGACCATGGAAATGACTGTTGTATTTCTGAAGCAGCAAATCCTAACCCTAATCAGCACTTCCAGTAACTACACATGTACGTTCTGCAATGCTCTGGTGTCCTGTTTCTCCTGGGTTAGTCATTTTGTCCTGATACCTAGATATTTCGCTTGTTCTAAATACAAAGCAGTAGACTTTGTTAGCCTCGACTCCACTGTACACCATTTTCTTATGCCTTAATTTGAATGAAAGCAATTATCACTTCCATGTAATAGCTCCCATAACTATGAAATATGCAGAATTTTTTCCAGTATACCGCAATACAGAAAAGCAACAGTAAAAACCCAGTTTTGTAATCTTTTCAGAGCCACAACATACACAGAGGTTCTCAGAAGCAGACAAAAATAGATCAATACAATGAACTTTTGGCTTACAAACCACATCAAAACAAAAAAGCTTAAACCACAACAACCAGCAATATGAATCTGTCACGGAATTATTACTGGGGAAAAAACCACAACACTTTAATGTGGAACTGATTCTTCTTTTAATCTCATATTACTAGATCCCATCACTGGGAGCTATCTCATGTACAAAGGTTCCGGGCACATGTTGGTGGTAACTGGAAAGAAATGCATATTGCTTATTCCTACAAATTAATTCTCTGTCTCAAGGACACAAATTTTACCCTCATGGACAGGCTTGTATTTCCAAACATTACATTTCACACTTCAAACATAAACGAAAAGTGGAAGAAAATGCAACTGTAGATGAAAGTTGCCTTCAGCAATTAAAGTAACAACTATTCCAGAATGGAGAGGAATCAGCGACCCCTCAGTTCTGACAAGTTATTCAGGATTCCACTTTACACACATAAGCAATCAAGAAAAGGAACAGCAATACAATTACTTTTCTATGGTTACTGCAATACAAAAAAGATCAGTAATTGTTATATATCGGATCTTTTCAGAGCATTTAAATTCAAGATGTAATGCAAAGTCTTCAACTACTATCACACAGGTGACTGACAGAGTACCAGTTGGTCTAACATAAAAGAACCTATAATTGTTTTTACTCATGTTTCTGTATCTTCAAAGAAACTAACAATCATTAGCATATAAAGGAAAGTACTGTATTACATGAATTTTGGAACACACCTAAGTGATCAACATAATACATATTTAGCTTCTTGCAGCTGACAGCTGTATGTTGCCTTTCAGCTTAAAGATTCAATGCATGCAAAGTAGGTTAATTTTATCAATTGAAGTGCCCTTTACAAACAACTACCAGATGCTGTTATGTTTTGGTCTTGGGTAGACTGCATAAATGAGGTGTTGCTTCCAAAATCACTATATTTGTAACTTTGAATCTTAATTCATTTGCACATTTACCTAGTCAACTCTCTGGATTCTTTCAAGTACCATGAAACTGTCAGGCTAGCTGTGGTTACCCACAATCAAACTTAGGCAAAAACAACAATGAAAAGGAAACATTCAGTCAGTTTTAACCAAAATATATAATACAAAGTGTTCGTATAATATTCAACAAGCAGCCTAAGAATAACAGCATTCCACTCAAAACATGAATATTGTCAGAAACAAACTCTAGAAGTTTTTGTATTTGGATTAAGAACAAGTAAGTTTAGTACAGAACAAGAAAGTTTCTTCTAGTCTAATGGAAAATCAAATGAGTATATACAAGAAACAAGCTTCTCAGCTATGGATCTTTCAAGGCTGCATTGAGTATATAAGGGCGGAATAATAACTGACAATAGTATTTATTAAAACATGAATAAGTAATTCCAAAAAAAAAAGAACAGAGAGAATGTATTTAATATTGGAAAGGCATTTTCTGTTTCCAGCCTACTTTACAAAAATAACTAGTTCTCCCACGACTACTGTAAAGAAGGCTTTCTGCATACTTGCTCAAAACAGGGGAGGATCAGAACTGACTCCCCAACATAACATTCCCATGAAACCTAGCAGTAACACCTGATGAACCAACTACTTACTATCTACTGTTTGTGGCATATTGATAAGCTAAATGTACAAACTAACATGCAAAGTTGTGCCTTTGAAAAATAACTTCCTTTAACAACTCAGGTTTTATCCTCGAACATTAGAGGTCACTGTGGGGCTTTCTAAGAGCATACCTAGTACACTCTGTAACAACCTTTTACCACCATATTGATTTAGAGTCGGGGATTTGTGACAACTTCAACTGCCATATAAATTTCTCAGGTCTGAAGAATAAACAAAATAACTAAACCATAAGCAGAAGGATCCAGATATTCCAGAAATAGCTGGAATCTATGGCACACTGGTCAACTCAGATCTCAACACAGAATTTCAGCTGTGACATTCTTGTTCAGCATGATTCAAATATTATTCTCATGATTCTGGATACCACCCGCTACTATACCATGTGTATAGCTACTTCTTATCAATTCCAGAAGTAAATTTATTTTATACAGAAGCATCCATAATTTTAAAAGTAAAAGACATGGAAGACTCCTAGAAATCTCCCAATCACAGTAGCTAAAAAAACGTTACATATTTTAGAAAATGCATGCAGATTCAGTTACAAAGCTGCATATTGGAAAAAACAAGTCTAATTTTAAAGTCTTCTTTAAATTATTGCATTTAACCTGAAAATCCCCATGGGGCTTTGTCTTCCAAGCATGTTCTGCTGACAAATAATTTCTACTTCCTTCCTAACTGAACAATGAACAAGTATATGTCACATAATCTTGGGGGGGGGGCGGGGGGGCCAACATTAAAATG
>JAVJGI010000060.1:48500421-48568079 GCA_035590275.1 Ibycter americanus | reverse complement strand
GTTGTAATATACTTTGGGTATGTATACTGGCTAGCTCTCATGTCAACTGTAAGTATCTAGCCTTCATGCTTCTGCCTTTCTCCGTCTCCTTCCCGCCCCGGGAATGCGTTGCCCTGAGGGAAGCACCCAGGGGCAGCTGGTCCTGGGGGTGGCCACCCGAAGCTACCTGGTTTCCTTAGTCAATAATAAAACTGCAGGGCCAGCTGCGGTTGGACTCCACCTCTGCTAAGGCTTGTGTACTTCAGTGTGCTCAGGGGAAAGTCCCAGGTGCTGTCGCAAATCCTGTGCTGAGCACAGGCACCTGAACTGCCTCTTTTAAAGAGCCGCGCGCTGTGATGGTTTGTTGCTGCTGGTGATACATGCAACGTCTTAGTCACCAAAGTGTTTACCCAGGGAGCTAAACAAGTTGTGAGAGCTGCTCTCTGACTCTGCTTCAGCAGGCTACTATTAAATGAAAAATGACATTAGCCAGGCAGACTGGAGGCAGGTACGCAATCCCAGTTTCCTGCTACCCCCAGAAAGGCATGAACAGAGTCACGCTGTGTTTGACAATGCAGCAAATTGCTGATTATGTCGCCCAACGTGGAAGAGCTTTACCAGGGGAGCGTTAACCTGGGCTGGTAGCCTGTTAAGGTGAGCATTTTCATGCGCCGGGGAAGCTGTAGATGACAGAGCGCTGCAGAGTATTTTCCAATGGAGAGTAACTAATGTGCCACATGTACAACAACTGTTTAGACAGATCAAGACACGTGACAAGACAGAACAAATGCACCTCTTCATTCTGGTGGGTTTGACATTCATCTGGGTTTAATTTGGCAATGGAGGTCCCAGGTTCACCAACTACTATTTACCATAATTAAAGCATACTGCATATAACATTAATACATGCATACTAATATTTGCATAATTAATTTTACATAATATTTAAGATAAGATTTGGGAAGGGATTACCAGTATACTGTAGGTTTGACCCAAGTTGTAGCATGGTCTCCACAACCACAGCTGCATTGTCTCTACAACAGTCAAAGATTTACCTGGAAACTACGTGTGGATCAGCCACATACCAGCTGAGTGCTTTAACCAGGGGATTATGGGGTGAAAGAGGACATGCTGACTCTTCTGGTGATATTTTGCTGGTGTCTCCCTTTCTAGGAGGAAGGCCATGGGAACTATCAGGTTGAGTACTGCAGACCTGCATGTGAGCTAAACGCTTAGCTACTCGGCACAGGTGTATAGGCATGCCTTGATCGTGGCAGTTTGCAAACCTACAGAATGTTAAATGCAAAGATATGTATTCATACGGACTTCTAAGTATCAGCAAAGAACAGTGTGTGAGGTCAGGCCTTGTCCTTTTGGATCTCATATTTGAAGACTTTGGAGGACTGCATACACCAGGTGTCAGCTGGATATGTATATCCCTTTGAATGTATTGCATTTGATGTACTGTATGTATTCAGTTAAATTCAATAGCTCTCTCCAGGTTGGACTGTTCTGTTCCAAGTTACATTGCTGTAAATCCAAAGTAACTCCACTGAATCTACTTGTTAAGCCTTTTTTTTAATTAGGACTGGATGACTGACTTCAGCTTTGTATCTAAGCCATAGCACGAACTATTTCTCCTAAAAAGAAAGAGGTAGTTTGCCTTAAGAATAAATAATTTTACTTTTTTTCCCAGGTGCCTGAGACCTAGGATTTAAGAACAAAAGGAGAAAAACCCAACTTCTGAAACATTAAATGTGAACCTTCAAGCGCTTAACATACAGTAAAATATTTATTCTTAATAAAGAATAGTACGTGTATTGTGACTTAATTAAACAACTTGCAAACACTGAGCAAGTCAAAAGCCTGGAAAAACATCAAATAACATATTTTCTGTGAATACCAGTCCAGTTTTGTCAAAGTATCGTGAGTATTTTGTGCAGTAAGGATAATGATGGCAAAACTTTATATGTCTGCTGAAAAGTCAGGCAACCACTTTTCTGCATCAGTTATAAAGCACACTTCTATACGATGCACAGAGATTATAGCATGAACTAAAATCAAATATCAGATTAAAATTCCTGTATTTTCTGGGGAGCACTGTAAATCATATGCACTGAGCCCCACTACAGTTTTGATTAAGGGACTTATTAGGACATAAGCCATGAGCTATGCCAGGGCAAATTGTGTGTGTATGTGAGGACAAAATATACATTAAAGGTAATAATTCTAAAAATGTTTTTTCTCTTTGTTTAGGGATCAGAGTATATGGGTTTGAAGTTCAGGGATGTGTGTGTGTGTTTGTTTGGGGTGGGCTTTTTCATCCTTTATATGTAGTTTGGTGTGAAGTCAGCATGGGAACACGAACTGCATTCAGGACTGGAGAGGTAAAGGAAAACTATCTTCATTATTTGGCTCTGGCGAATTGAGAATAAGTACTCTGAAATCTGTGGAATAGCATCTGGATGACACTGTAATCCAAACTTTTGGTTTCAAATAGTTACTGTGATAATCATCTACTGGCATAACACATGTTTTTCCAGTAAAGTTGTGTGTCGTACTTCATTGGTAATTACTGAATCTGGAGGATCTAGTACACTAATTGTGTTTTTAGACTTCTCAGTTTACTTCAGGTTTTACATTTGACAGGTTTTGTCCAAAGACACACACAAAAAAAGCAGATTGTAACATGCGACGTTGCTATCATTTATTTCTGGCGGCTTAGAAAGAATATGAGGGTTTTTTATTTTGCATTTTGATTAATTGCATTCTGTATATCAAAAAGAATTTTTGAAGTTCTAACATGTAGTATCACTTGATTTCAAAACACATTACAGAAATAAAACACAACTAAGCAGTAATTGCAATTTTATGCTTCAATTCTCCACCACATCAGAGCATTTCAAGATTAGTCTATTGAAGATGATTGCCTCTGAACTACCTGATTGTAAATGGTTTAAAGAGCTTCCACTTTCACCCTGAGTATGTATCAGATCATATATACATTTTTCATACTCCTATTAGATACAATGTTCTCAGAGGAAGGATCTTAAAGAAAATGATGTAGGTTGCAATCTGCCTAAAGCAAAACCATTTTAGTGAGCCAGTCTTGAGGTTTAAATACTTCTGTTCCAATTGTATGAAGAACTCAAATTACACAAAGAAATGAGTGGCTATTCCCAATTGCATAATGCATAAGCTTATAAAATAACCCTCTTACAAATAAACCACTAATTTTAAAACAATCTTTAGTCTGAAGAGACAAACCAATGCAAAAAGTGCATGGGTTTTCCTTAAATAATTTTAGAAGGTCATTAAAATAATAATAAACCATTCTTGAACACATCCTCTTAAATCCTTCATTATCTAGCACCAGCCTCTGCTATTTATTCCAAACACATTTAGAAAAAAACCCAGAAACTAGAGTCCCTTTAGAACCTGTTTGTGCAAGAACATATCCCTTTTGAAGAACTTAACATCTTCTTGACCTGAATATTACCTACAACATTTTTCTTTGGGTGCCGAGAACTCATATGGCCATGTACTCAAGTTAATAACCTGATCACCCAGGACCAGCCTCCCCCTGACTGTGGAGTCAGTATTTCAGTTGTTCTGGTTTGTTGCTTATTCACCTATTTTCTGGCTCTACTATGACATGATTTCCCACTGGAAAGCATGCGTAAGGATGGGAGCCTGCCCTTTGGCTTGCATTGAGTTATTCTGACTATGCTGTGCAGAAGCATCATTTAATAGGCACTTACTGTGCAGGCAAACGCAGGCAAAGCAAGTAAGGCAGATCACTTATTCTTCCCTTGACTGCTGTATGACCTCGTCAATATGTTGCTCTCCAGGCAGGATGCACAGAATAAGACACTTACAGAAGACCCGAGGAGGAGCCACAGCGGTTTGTCTGCTCCAGATAAAAATAAAACCAACTGTAGCAATACCCTTTGCAAAGTGCTGCTGCCTGCGCTACAGCCAGACTGAGGATTCAGTGGTGAGATTAAAACCTATCATTCTCTGTCATTTTTAATTTACTTTTAGCGCCGCTGAGTATGTTGTACAAGGACAGCACGGCATGACGCTTTCTTGCCCGTGAGATCGTGCCTGACCGCAGGCACTGGCACACACTTCAGAGCAACTGTTTTAAACTGGCCCCTCAAAATCAAGATGGGGAGCGAGGCAGGGCTAGCCTGCGGCGGGGGGGCCGTGTCCCTTTGGGAGTGCAACACGGAGAAGTCCATATAAGGTTAATTTATTGTTTAACATTTGGCAATATTTTGTCAACAATAAATTCATAATATGGCTTAAACAAAATCTTTTGGGAAGTAAACTCCTATCTAATGCCTTTTTCTTTAAAGATCGACGTAGAAATCAGGGATAAACCTGCGGTTTTCAGAGCAAATTCAGGTTAATCTAGCTGCAGTATTTATTAATTTATGTACAATCTGTGTTTCTACAAAAAAGTGTTACAACCCTGTGTTCCACAACATACAAACTGTCAGAGAAAGACCAAAACAGCAAACTAGCCAGATGTTTTGTCTGCCCAGAAAACCTTCACAAAACACCTTTTATTCTGCCAACAGCAGCCATGGCTTTGGCTCCTTTTGTCACCCAACCAAAGCAACTAATGTCAGCAGTTGTCGTTTGCTAATTAGTTTGACTTACGTGATCACAGCTGAGATTTTGGCAGCCTCTTCTAGAACAGGTTTAGTAATGATGATCAATTATGACTGGGTGGAATTTCTGACAGATGATTTTTTTTATCGTTACCTGACAATATATGGGAAGTCTTCAATTAGATAAATGCAGTTAATGAGCTGGCCCTGCCATCTGCTGTCATTTCTGCTGCTGCTTCCGCCTTCAGTGCCTGCTCAGGGTCTCCCAGGTCACTCCCTTTCCTTCAGCTCAGCAAGGAATACAAATCTCTCTAATGAGCTGACACAGTATTGAAGACCTGTTGCTCAGGCTGTGCCTGGTTTCATCTAACACAACTGCTGAAGGCTTCACTTGCAAGATGGGCTGGTGATGTCTTCAATAAAACAGCACTGAACCAGAAAAGGTTCACTAAGAGAATTTGCACAATCTGCTAAGATTCCCAGTTCTCAAGCTAAGTAGGTGTAGGCTTGGTGAGGATGATAAATTGCAATTTTGTTTTACAATTTGTCATTTTAACTGTTTCTGTTCTTTACAGCGCTGTGGCTCATTGCAGGTAAGACAACTATGTATAATACTGTGACAGCTAGTTGTGATACTCAATGTACCACGAGTACATCACTGCTGCAGCCCTAAGGACACCAAATAAGAGAGGGCAGCGTGCTGTGGCGCACAGCCGTGTCCATAGCTCACCATGTCCGAGGCACGTGTAGGAGCACGCTTTCCGCAGCAAGGGGCTCGCCTGTGTTTTGTCCTTGTGCGTGGGCAGGAGGGGCCAGCAGCCAGGCTGCGGGGCTCCTCCCGGCACCTCTGCTGCTCCGCCGGAGCTGTGTAGGAAGCTGCTTAATCCAGGTCCGTTGGACTGGCTCTGGAAGCCCTGCTTTCCCCACGTCCTCTCCTTCTCCCTGCTAACTCCGCTCCCCTCGCCCATGCCAACCACGCAGCCTCCAGTAAGACCAGTGGGTACAGTCAGCACAGGTACGCTGTGGGATTCGCTCTGAAAAAGGAAACTGCTGCCAAGGTGGTACTTTTTCTGTCTAATCCATCTTGTGATTACAAGACACTTCATGGAGAAATCAGTACAAGAGAGACATGGACACACTGGAGAAAGTTCAACGAAGGTGATGATTAAGCAACTGGAGCATTTCTCCTGTGAGGAAAGGCTGCGAGAGCTGGGGCTGTTCAGCCTGGAGACAAAAAGGCTCGGGGGGATCTCATCAATGTAAATTAATAGCTGAAGGGACGGTGCAAAGAGGACAGAGCCAGGCTCTTTTCAGTGGTGCCCAGTGACAGGACCAGGGGCAATGGCACAAACTGAAACACAGGAGGTTCCCTCTGATCAAAAAATACTTTTTCACTGTGAAGGTGACTGAGCAGTAGCACAGGTTGCCCAGAGAGGTTGTGGAGTCTCCGTTCGTGGAGAGACGTTCAAAAGCCATCTGGGCATGGTCCTGGGCAACCGGCTACAGGTGGCCCTGACCAGGTGGCCTCCAGAGGTTCCTGACAGCCTCAACCATTCTGTGATTCTGTGAAATGATTCTTTGTGCCTTCAGCCAGGCAGATTTGCGCATGGAGGGGAAGAGGAGCAGGAAGTAAATACATCTCTTAAAGAACAATGTGTGAACCTCTGTCAGTGGCTATCCTTTCCCATTTAGATACCTTTGGAGCGTTACAGCAAACGTTGGAGGTGCTCGCAGGCTTGGCTTCATTCATAAACACAACCTGCTCCCTGCAGCGCTGCTGGCTCTTTTCTAGGACTGAGAAGCTATTTTTAAACTATATTCAAACAAGTTGTAAATTCACAGTTTAGTACTGGTTTTTACTCTTCAAAGGCTTGGGTCAGGGGCCAGCTAGAGAACTTAACTGAACATGACCACCTCTGAGCTAAGAGATCACATAGCAGTGACCACAATCTTTTCTGTCACCTTCTCTCTTCTATTCTACCCTTCCTCTGCACAGGATTGAGGAACACACACACACACCCCACCCCCACCCCACCCCCCAAAACAACAAACCACCAACCAAACCCCATCTTCTGTAGGTACAAGAGTAGCATAATTAAAACCTACATGGACACTGCAGAAAACCACTCCCCAGCATTATCTCACACAGAGGGGCAAACCCCAGTAAAGTATGTGGTCAAAATCCAGCACTCCTCAAAAAGTAGCAAATATTTCAGAAGTTAAAATAGATCTTTAGTACCTGAAAAACAATTTTCTCTCTTTTTCTCCCTGCTTGCTCCCCTATAGACTCTGTCTGGATGTTCAAAGTAACAGGTTACGACTTGCTTTGATTTTGCTTGCTTATCATCATTCAGCTCAGGTTTTACAGCTATAAAACCTCCACTGAATTACAGCTTTAGAGGTACTGACAGGATGTGCTTCAGCTCTGAGACAGAACTTGGAGGGGGGAACTGCAGATGCAGGAAAACTCTCCTTGGCAACATAAAAAGCCTCTGTCCAGTGTGCACAATCTTCCTTTGCTGCACTTAATGGCCTGAGAAGAGTGCAGCACAGTAATATTTGTTGCTTCATGTCCTAATGTACTCACTGAAAAAAAACCAGCTGATTTTATTGATGTGTTTTGTTCATTGCGAAGTGTATTGTGGTCAGTGTTAGACCATTTTATTTTCTTCAGGTGGGACTAAATTCATTAGGTACCAGCTGCTTTCACCCAACTCTCCTTGGACACATGCCAGTTTCTAAAACTGTGGATACGAACCTTGGGATTCATTTTACCGGGTGTCGTATCACATCCTTTGATTTACTGCAGCTCTGTATTTACAAAGGTCAACTGAATGTCTCAAAAACAAGCACAGTGCACTGGCCACAGCAGACGCTGCTCCAGACAGCACACCTGCAGCCAGCCGTGCTCTGCAATAGATGGCAAAATGAGACTGGCGCAGGAGTTCACAGAGCGCGGGCAGCTGGCCCTGCAGAGCTCTTCGCTTTGGCTCTAACAGAGCACATTCGGAGCATAAGGACAAATCATCGCACAAGATACATCCCTCCAGCAGCAGCTGGCCCAAAGACCCAGAGCGATGGTCTCTCAAGTCATCTTAGGCTTAAAGTGTAGATTAAGTGTTTCTTTGCTTCTTGTACAGTAGTTTGTGTCCCCTTATCCCATGTTCAGCAAAAGATCAGGAAACAAGGCAAAGGATTTCCATTTACAGGGAGTGCTGGGACTGAGTTTCACCCTTTAGCAAAACTTAGTCCCTGCAGGACATTACCTACACTCCACCTCCTGGTTTTAGTAAATTAGTCCCTCTCCTTGAGCTATCGCTATGTCTGTGAACACATACTCCTACAGGTGCTCTACAGGTCCACTTCTCCCCCCTTCCCCCGGCCAGCTTTTGTTCCAAAGGCCCTTGTGATCCTCCCCCCAGGAGCAGCTGCGTGCCTGTGCTGCATCCCCTTCAGGCTGCGCTTCTGAAATATTCCCCACGGGACAGGTTGAAGCAGCTCCTTGCTGATGGCCTTTCTTTTGAAAAGCAAGAGGAAACACTTCAAGGGAAGTCAGTGAGGGAGGTCAAGGAAAAACAGCAGCAACAGCGTTCTGTCACGAATAAGCAAGAATGTAATGCAGAGAATCCCTCTGCAAAATAATTTCTCAGGAAGTGGAACAAATTGAAATATACTAGTGGATCTGGTACCAAGAGCAAATCAATGATGTAAAACATTTAAATATATAACCAAAATTCCAGCAGCTTATGAACTACCAGAGCAGCTATTTCCTATGAAATTTGGACATGGATTTACTCCCTAAAATACTGAGATGTTCACTGTAAAATACACTATCAGTTCTGCACCATGGGGTAAGAAAAAACCCTCTTTAACAAAATGTGGGAAATATTTTAATATTTTGCAGGGCTTTGCAATTTAGAAACTCTTCGCCCTTGCAACTCATGGCAGTCAGTGTTTTCTGTCCTCTGGCACCTTTCCTCTGGTAAGCCACAGCAAAAAAGGAAAACCTCCTCACCAAAGCCTTTGTAAAATGAAAAACCCCTGTATTTTGTCAGGACTTCCAGCTTCCCTTCTGCACTCTTCAGCTCAACCAACAGTTAAGCTGGTATAAAATCTTGCTACAATAGCTTAAAGAAATATATTTAATGCTTCAGTTTCAGCTAATGCTTCAATTTCTCCCACTAATATTTTTTCTGGCTAAGTGAAAATACACTTGGTTTAACTACCTAGCCATCAAGCGGTTTAAGGATCTAGCCTATGTTTTATTTGTTCCTCCTCCCCCACTACTGTTCACCCTCTCTTCCCTTCTTCCCATGTGGTCTTCCTGAAGCAAATACAAACCCAGCATCAGTCAGTCAGAGAGGAGCTCTAACTGCATGACATCTAAGGATCATGCAGTTATCTAAGGATGAACTGCATCCTTACCACAAGTTCTAACCTAGGTAAGTTTGCCCAACAGTGCCTGGGAGGCTCATGCCATAGGCTCTGTCCCGACTGAAGCCTGCAAAGCCATCAGCCTGTCATTACAAGCACAACCAGTTCCTTACTGAGCCATCCAATTTTAAAAAAATATTTAATATTCTTTCTTCAGCAGCCTTATTTTACCACCCAGGAAGAGTCACTACATCCTGATGCTCAGTACACACGAGGTATGCAGCTCTACACCTTTCGTGTTTCTAAGGTTTGCATACTTCATCCATTTAATCATAAGATTTTTTTGTTAATGCTATCCAAATCAACTAATCATCCTAGTTTCTTACATGAAATATATGTCAAAAGCTGAATTATACTGACAAGGAGAAGATAAAGACAAATTAATATGGAAAGAGCTTTCTCCTACAGAATCTGGTTCAAGGTCAGAATTTCAAGGGCTCTAGTGGCAAACATCCTTTCACACTGTCTCAGCAGATGGGGCTTTGCCCTTCAGCGAGCATGTGTCAAGGCTCTACCTGGATCATCTGAATGTTGTGGGAAAACCTGGCTATCAACAGAGCTCTGGAGCAAAGAGTTGTGTCTGTCAGCACCTGGGGTTACTGATACAATGCTGCTACATGCCTCACTGACCATGGTTACACTCAAAACAAGATGCTTTTCATCATTTACGTCTCAGCATTGACTCCTGCCTATTGATATCTTTTTGCTCAGTCACTGTGTTTTTTCCAGACGTTGCTGGACAACTTGTGAACAAGAAGAATGGCTGGGTAGGAGGGCAAGGTGCACTTTCATACAGAAGAGAAGACTTACACATAGTTACACCCTGTTCCATGTGAACAGGGGCACATTTATGCTACTCTGAAACCTTTATTGTCAAGGGGTAAGTTCAGCTTTGTGCTTCTTTTAGGACATGGGCTATTGGCTATGATCTGACTTGAGACATCACGACAATTGAGTTCACTTGCACTACAGAGGTATTAGTCCATCATAAGAACCAGTCTGAACTTCAAAGCCAGCCAGCTGAGTTTGCAGCTGCTTCTACAGCATCCGAGGTACCAGCATCTTAAATGCAGTATTTGAAAATAAGATCATCTCACCTATTATGCATACATTGGCTAACATTCAAGCTATTGAGTAGTAACAGCGACGTGTTCTCATAGGTCCTCCTATATGAGCTTCTGAATTACTCACTGTCATCCAGAAAGTGATAAAACTACATTTATGAGTAATACATAAAATTCAAACGAGACCTTTATTTACATTGGGTTTTCAAACCTGGGTGTTGCAACATACATAACAAAATTTCATACTACATTTTTTATAGGAAATCAAGTTGAAAAGCTGTTCTACAGAATCAATTTGTCAAAACTGGCTAAGCAGAAAATGTGTCAGCTTGGTTTTAGAGTACTCTGTCAATTTTACAGTGTCTGCTATCGTTCAGAGTATTCCTGATGTCATGGTTATAAAAACAGAGCGCTCATGCAGGTTAATTTACAGTGAACTCGCCTAGTAAATTTTACATTCTTCACTTGTTTAGAAGAGCAGGTCAATACTCTCCACATTGTCTCACAAAGCAATTACGGATCCAAATAGGGAGAAAACTAGATCCATCAGGAGATTTTTAACAGAAAGAAACTAGATGTAGCAAGACAAGGAGTCAGAACTTTAATTCCATGATAAACTAAATTATAATCTCTCATTCTGTAGAAAACAAGTTGTACTGTAAAGATTAATCAAGTCCTTTTAATCCCTATTAACATTATGCAGCAACCAATATGAGTGTCTAGGTAAACAGAAACTTTGTGAAATGTTTTGCTGCAAAGCTGACTTCAGTAATGCACGCAAATGATAAAGTCATCAACTCTGCTCACTGCCAGAAATAAAAAAAAAATGGCTTCAGGAGCAAATAACACTGATTCATACTGTGCTCAAGCACTAGTCAACAAAATCTATTAAACTGCACAGGTGAAATAAAAAATCAAAGCAGCTTTGTTATCTGACTTGTGACATCTTATTTAAGTCTCAGGCATTACTTCTTTATATTAGCATAAATACGTAGCCTTCTACACCTTTTATCATGTGGTTACAGACACAAAAATGTTATAGTAGAAAGCAAGAGCTAGTTCAAGGAATTTCAGACTTTGAAATCAGCAAGACACAAAGCTAAAATTCATATGTTCCTTTTTCAAGTTATGAATACTTTCACTAAAACATAAATATTTTAACATATATTAATTTTTTCTGACATTCAAAATTGTAAAGTCAATATGGCAGAATTATTGTTAAAAGCACATATTTACAAATATTCTTTTTTCCATACATAAAGTATTTGGCATAATTATAACAATCTTACTGCATACACAACTGTTTGCTTCTTTTTCACAGAATGGTACACTCCTTATTAAAATTTACCAATTATGTACAAAAATACTTGAACATTTATTATAGAAAACCTCTATAACTACCATCAACAGCATGTAACTGCTGAAGGTTTAATTGACAGAATATAAAAAGTGGTCACTTTCTTCCAGTTAAACTATCAACAAATCAAACACAGCTAAAATCAACATGAGCTTCCCAACAAAAGAGGGAGAATATTTTTAACAGCATGATTTAAAATGCAGTTCACACAGCTGTTCCCAAGCACATTTAAACAGTCAGTAAGAGAAAGAGGATACAAAAAATACATACAGAAGGTGCTTTTTTTTTTTTTCCCCTCCACATTCCTACGGCTTGGCATTAGCTTTCCAGAACTCTTCAGATGCCAGTCACTAAAATACAACCTAAGGCCAAACACCATTCTCCTACAACAAAGATGATGGTGATGAACTCAAGCTAAAAAGCAAATCCAAAACCTGGCTTCACGGGTATGTGCACATCCAAAGAGCTGGTCAGAATTTTTGCTAGGTTTTTACAGAATTATTAGTGACCTTTGCAATTAGCTTTTGAAATTTATTGATCGATAACTAGTAATTTGTATTTTAAAAAAAACTCTGTTCATTTACTGTATTGCCTTGGTACTAGTCAGTACTCATTCTTGTACACAAGTTAAATGAACAATTCATTTGTACCCATTTCATACAGATTGTATTTTAGGGTGAACTTTGAAAAAGAGCAGAGAGCCTCCACTAGCAAAGTGCTAGCTTTTTAAAAACAAAACCAAGCAAACAAACAAACAAACAAAAAAAAAACATTAACTGGAAGAATAAAAGTAAATTGCACCTCAAAAAGAAAAGGATGCGTCAGGTACAGTAATACACTAATGGCACAAAACTTCATCAAGATTCCTCAGAACGGTGCTGTATGCTGAATGAAATGCAGGTATTTTTCCATCTTACAAATAACATAAACCAAGTGTGTGTTTCAGAAATTCCAAACCACATTCTTACAACAGTTCTCTGCAGTATAACTTGCATTATATTTCCGTTTTTCCACAGACATTTGAAATGACCAACCTGTTCATCGGCTAAGAGAAACAACTTCCAGCCTACTTGCAGAAACATCCTAGTCTACAGACTACTTTGTTAGAAAGCGTGCATTTATCTCTAGTAGTAAAGATCCAGTCAGTATATTCTGCATTTTGCAAGAAGCATTTGGCTAACTCAGATGAGAGTTGTAGGGTTTTAGATTTTTTTAAAAACAAAAATAAAGTACAAATAAAAACATTTATCAGTATTCACCACCATGAAAGTAAAAAAAAAATCCTCTCATTCATGCTTCCTATAATATCTGGCAACCTAAATTAGTAATTTCATTTCAAATGTGCAACATAATATTAATAAGCATTTCAAAATTACTCAAAAGAAAAGGTGGGTGAAATATTAAAGTGCCTAACTAAACGCGTTTTACCATTTTTAAAAAATATTATTTCTTAAACGGTAAAGAACTGGTTGCAATTAAATAGAAAAGTGGCTTCTCATAGCTGAGAGACTTTGCGGGGCAGAGGCCTGGGCCGGGGAACCTGCTCAGTCCTCCTGCTGCTATTTTCCAGATTGTTCGGCCGGACCAGTTGTGGCTTGGGCGGCAGCGCCGGCGGGTCCGCAGTGGGTGGGATGGAGAGGCTGTGAGGTAGAGGAACGGGGCGTTTCAAAGTCCGCTCGTACACGCTGTAAGGCGGCGGGGTTTTACTTTCTTTTCTCACAGGCTCCTCAGAAATGCTGTAGCTTGGGACAGTCACTGTTGGTTCACTGCCTTGGCTTTCAAAGCCTGACGTCTCTGATGTGCTACATCGGCTGAGCGAAGAGATGCCGCTGCTGTAACTCCCCGACAGCACCGGGGAGTTGGATATGAGCCCCGAGGAATGATACTCCACTGGAGACGGTGTGAATGATTGCAGAGATCCCTGCTCGAAAGAAAGGGCAGAAGAAGAATTTACCTGGAGTAAATGAGGGAGAGCATTTCCGTGCTCAGACTGAAAACACACAGAGATACCGGCGCGCAGATTCTGAGGCTTGATAAACGTAAACGGTTGTGTCCCTGTTTAATCAAGATCCAGTAAGAAACCAATAAAAAGCTCATTTCAAGAGTGCCTAGGTACACCTTAAACAGTGCTCATGCCAGTAATTCATGTAAGTGGAAGTAAAACTGTATTGAAATGTTATCTTACTGTCATAATAGCCTGGGAGAACTCTGGAAGCCTTTAAAACGAACCCTCCTAGCCAGTTTTCCTAGCGGTAAGCGACAGGCGCCTGGGGCATGCCTGGTGGCATCCTGCCCCCTAACGCCCAGGCACCGCACCTGCATCCCGCTCACTGCTGCTGCTTCAGGCTCTCACCTTCCACATTCATTTTCCAAATTAATTTTCCTCACAGTTTCAGTGCACCGTCACGCTATGAAGAGTGCATTCACATCGTAGCATCATTTCCGAGTGTGTCATAATACCGACGTCGGAGGTGAAGCGCAGAGCCCAGCCGCTGCTCCTGGTGCTATTCGGGGACAGCAGCAGGAAGGCAGCAGGCGAGGCATCCCTGCTGCTGCAGACAGCATTTTGAACTGCGGTTGCTCCTCTCTCCCATCTCCCAGGCGTTCCTCCTTGGACACACCGTGCCGCTTGCACAAAACACAAACCACCACTGCAGGCCTCAGGGACAAGGGTCCAACCGAGGGCAAAGGTTGCAAATGGCTGGGCCAGCAGCCCCGCAGGTCTGTGGGGAAGGCGAGGGATGGGGAACTGAGGGCCCCCGTGGCAACAACAGTACTGACGAAGAATAAAAGGCAGAGACGGTAAAGCCCTGCCTAAAAACATTGAGCAGTCCTACTCTAGTGAAGCAACATCAACCGAAAACTGTAAAAGGTTAGACCACGCTTTGCAAGTTGAGGAGTTTTTGCAACGTATCTTAATTTTGACTGGAGCCATCTGAGACAATCTAGACTTACCGGCCCCAAGCACAGGCTAAAAAACGGATGTTGAAATCACATCAAAGACAAATTTCTTACTCCAGTTAGGCTGGTTCGTACTTAGTGGCTCAGCGTGAGGTAAGACTGTGAGCCATGCAAGAGAAGGTTGGAGGGGAGGAAAAGGAGAAGGGCAGGGGTATATAGAGCTGGCTGCACTGACTTTATGCTGTTGAGGTAATTTTAGTTATGCATCTAGAACTAGATCCACAGTGCACTGAAAGCAATGGAAGAAAATCTTAATTTGCATCAGTGGGTTTTGTACTAAGATGGCCTTCTGTGCCAGCATGTAACACTTGGAACACAAAGGCAAAAAAGTGCCCTGTATATGGCTTGGGAAAAGCAGAGCAAGTTTTATTTAAAGCTCAATACATGTTGAAGACATTTCAGACATTGTGAGGAGCCTGTTCAGCTACTTGTTTCAGGTTCTATTCCTCTGCATGTGAGGAGGCAGCAGTTGCATTCTTACTCCCACAAAAGGTCCAGTGTCAAGGTCTTCAAATAAATGATGCAGTTGGTTCAACTTCCAAGAATGCCTGACACTTGGATTAAGTGACCATAGATAAGATTTAGGACCTTTGCTTTTGTTGTTCAGAACAAGAGCAAATATGTGTAAATCCTGCCTGCCTCAATTTAGAAGCTGAGCAGGGGTAAGCACTTGGACCCTGACAACAGTGCAGACTGCTTGTACCAGTAGTGAGTAACAGTCTAGACACAGTAAGAGTCTGGAAATTCACGGATGCTTGAAGTGAGATTCAGCAACTCTCAGAATGAGTCTGGGCCAGCATTCCTCTCCCAAGTGGCAATCCAGACTTCGGCTGTAAAATGCTTCAATTCTGTCCAGGCATTTAGAAGAAAATGTTAGGACACGCTTCAAGCATCCCTAAGAATCATCACTACAGAATCCATTCAGGAAAAAAGGAAGAGTCACTCCCCTTTTGTACAAGCTGCTAACGCTCTGAAGAGCTTCCTAGTAACCAGTTAAGTGTGAAACCTGGGATTGGTGCTTACTTCAGCAGAAGATATACTATGGTAACAGGACTGTGGGGCACTCTGATGGCCAGCACAATTGGTCTGTGTTGAAACTGTACCACCGTGCAGCCACGAGTGGAAATGTTTCAAACTCATGGGATGACAAATGGGAGAATGACTGTGGACTTGTGATTAGGGACCTCAAGGGGAAAGGAGGCATTTTGAGGTGCTACTTTCCTCCTCCTCAGGAGATGCCTACCTCTGCAGCTTTTGTTTAGGCATTGGGTACCTGAGGGACCACTTCAGCAGGGCTGCTTCCCTCTGCCCTCTCACCTGAGTGCCTGAAGCACCAGTCATGCTCCTTTCTATACGCTCTCCTTCCAGGTTGTTGACCCTCATGTTTCTAACTGCAGAATGATCTCTGCTTCAATGGGGTGGTAAAGGCTATCCCCTGGACAAATGTTGTATAGTCTGTCAATACTTGGGTTTGCCTGAATATGCAGGCTGCGCGTTTGCACCCTCCAGTGCTGTGGAAGACACAGATTTTCTGGTCAAGTTTTCCAACAAATAAGCTGTTGTGCAACAAGCAGGTACCGACACATTCACATATCTTGAGATAGAAATGAAACCTGCTCAGTTTAGCCTGGATCCCCAATTGCTATGGGTGATTAACTGGCCAGAGAAGACCCAATGCTTATTCATAGCCTGTGCTTAGTGTTTCCTACTGGCAGCCTTCAAACTACTTTCAATTTCTTACACAGCCTCCCTGGATCATTCTGCAGAAGGAATGGATATTGAAATGATGGAAGCAGAGATTACACTTTAACACACCCTCCAATTCAACAGCTCTCGATGCTGGAGGAGTAAGAGGAATGGGTTGCACAACAGGTTCTCCTTAGCTGGCATCTCCCCTTTTGCCACTGTTGGAGACAGACTTCTGGACTAGGTGGCTCATCGGGCACCTCTCACATTTATCTTACATTTTCTTAAACTCCTTTCTGTACTCTGACTCAGGTGAGCTTGATTATCTATGTAGGTGACGAGCTTTATATTGAGAGGTTAAAGGTTCTGAAGATCAGGTTTCTTACCTGCAGTTCTGAAAATCTTCAGAGATGCTGTAATTGTTATGGCTACTTACCCTTGTGAATGGTTTTTGTGTAGGCTTACGACAGTAAGAGGAAAACAGTATATATTTAATATACATTATTTGGGATTGTATTATATCTACCCAACAACACGTATGATCTGTCCCACAAAGGCAATTCACTGCAATAAAACAGTACCTTCATTGGAGATCTGCCAGCAGGAGAAGGGGAAACGGAGGCTATGTGTCTTGCTGGTGATGCTGTAAAGTCAGAAAGATTTCAGTGCGTTCTTGGCATTACAATTTTCACAAAGAAATCTTTTTAAGTGGATAGGAGATCATTTAATAAACAAACATTATCTCTGGTTCCCTTTAGGTACTTGCCCGATGGCTGCAAATAGTTTTAGAGATTTTGTTTTACTTTGTTCTCAGGATTATCTTGCAGTACAACCAGTGAAGCATAAGAAATTTCTGCACCCATCTTCCCTGACAAATTTTGTATCTCTATAAATTGGTTTATATCCTACCAAATGATAACAGAATTCAAAAAGTCAGTATAACAACTTTCTCCTCCTCTTTTTACTATTCTCTTAAGAAATATATTATGTATTTGTATGTCAAATAAGAAAAAGACAATACATAATGTACTTATATCAAACATTTACCTGTAAATACACTGTAAACATGCCTGACATACCTTGAGGCATAAGTCTAAAACACAAAAAGTGTCTTCACTCCTTTGAGGACAATTATATTTATATTATCACTTGAACAGCCTTTCCTTTAAATGGAAATTAATCTTTTGAAAGGCAAACTCATTACAGCAGCAGAACTCATGTACTTCCATGATTCCATGTGCATTTTCCAGCCAGTAAGATTCTTTGTGGTTAATGATCATTGCTAATTGCTAACCTCCAATTAGCATAAGATCAAAATGAAATTTTATCATCCTTTCTAGTACTAGCATGAACTGTCTGAAACTACTCAGTCATTAAGTGAAGGTGCAGAGTATTGGAAACAGAATGCTACAGAGAACATTAATGAGATGAAAATTCCTGTGGAAGCAGTTCTACAGCCTTCCATGTAAGTAATCAAATAACCTTCCCAAGAAGTTAAACATTAATCAGAGTGGAAAGAATCTAAGCCCTGAAGTAAATCATTTGTTTTTACTGGAGCTTATCATGAAATGTCCATTAACTCACCAGTCTGGGCAGGTCTTGGTGGTACAGGGGGAGATATAAGCTTTCCACTTTCTGATGTGTTTCTGGCTTCCTTCCCACTGTCCAGGCTCCAGCTGCTGGGCGTGGTGTTTACAGCTGGAAGAGAATGAAAAAGCTGGCATTGGCATCAACACTTCTAGCTCTCTGACTTGCCTTTATCCATGAGGGTAAAAATACACAGTGAAAACATTGAACAACAGGCATGCCTGAAAAGCTCTCATGATTACATCAGCATTTGAAAAGCTCTTAAATAATGGCTGTCAATCTCTCGGTTGCCTAATGTATGCATGTGGCCCTCAGGTCAGTTTGTGATTGTATAGCAGTTGGGACCATCAACAGTAGCAGCTGAGATAGCACTCTGGTGCACTGCAAATGCAGCCACAAAGGGAGATAAGCTTGAAGCCTGTTAATACAATCGGTTTATCTTTGCACCAGACTGCTATTTAGAGCTTTCTAGGCAGAGGGGAACAGACTATCCATAAACTGTTTCCATTAGCTCATTTTATATACAGAAGGGACTAGAGAAAGGAACTTGCCAAATTCCAATCACCTCCCTCAGAAAGCTTTGTGTGCTAACAGCCTTCTTGCCTGCATAGACTGCAAATTCAGAACTGAAAGGAAGAAAAAAAGAAGGGCACAAAATGAAGGGAGTAAAAACTGGAAAAATGAAAGGGCGGGGCGGGGGGAGGGAATCAAATGAAGAAATTCTTTTTGACTGAGAAAATTTATATACACTGTATTCATGGTCAATGATCTATGCTTGGTCATGTAAATCGACTATCACCTTGACATGCATAAAATCAGTTGTTGTATTTGTCTGTGTTACCTTTACCAAATACCATTACTTTAATTGAATAATCCCATAAGGCCTGGAACAGCTTCCTTACTAGAACTGGATTATCTCATGTTATCAAGGAGCCACCAATATTGGAAAGAAGTCAGATAGCCAGCAAGACGGGACATTTAACATGGACAGGACAAAAGCTAACTTACACCTCACGATTTTGCTTACACATCCTGTAAAAAAGTGGAAAAAAACCACTTCTTCAGACCTCCCCCTTCCCCCGCGCCCCCCCCCAAAAAAAAACCCTCACCACCAAAAAACTCCCACTTTCAAAGCCTCAAACCTCTTGCTTCGCCATGACAGTCTCCTCCTTGCCCACTTGTTTCATAGTTGTGAGTAGAGAACCACATGCAAGGACTCTGTGCTCATGTACAAAGATGAAGCAAAAAGCAAATCATTGTTGCTAACTGATGGTATTAATTATTGCTATCATAGCAACACCAAGGGTTCTCAAAAGGACTGCAATCCCACTATACCAGTATATACCAGACTTAATACAAAAAGTACAGTACAAATAATACTTGTTTCATGTCTGTAACAATATTGTTACAGTATTATTGCACATTAGTTGACCCTGAGAACAGCGCACAGAATAATCCATTTTCTACAGGATCATTTTGCTTTTTTATTGCCAAAATATGGAATACATTGTTTGCTTTTTATTGTAGGCTGTCACCTAGCAGTACAGGTTTGCCCTCATCTTAAAAATTACTTGGCACCAGACCAAGGTACTCCAAACACCTGAATCTCTTGACAAGCCAATTTTTTCTTTGAAGTCATCCGTGCAGTCAGTTCTTTGGTCTGCTAAAGTCTCCAGGAGAGAACATTTTATTTTAACAACTTTGTAACGTACTTGGCTACATAGGCCAGTGGAAAAGTTTTGCCATTTCCATGTTAAATTATTTTATATGCTTTTCAGCCCTGTGAAAAATTCCACACTTGAGTTTTCATAAAAACTTTCACACAAAAATACTTATAAAAATCGGCTCTTACTGATGAAAATCTGATTCTTGGTCTGTTCTTGTTACAGCATATTCTTAAAATATTTATTTTCAATACACTTGTTTTACTGTATCCTTTATTCAGGGTACCATAAAAGGCAGCACATAATTAAATGATGGAGCATGTTATGGATGTGAAACACATAATGAAATCATGGCACAGTAACTGTGCCAACAATATTGAATTTCCCCATGTGCAAAATTATAAAGGCAATATTTTGTCTATGGAAATTCATAGGTTTCTCATTTACTCTAATTGAAAGCAAAAAAACCAAAAAAAACCCAACAAACAACAAACTGATCTCTTCTCTTCCATCAAAGTGTAACAAAAAGCACAGTGACTTATATTTGGTAAAGAGGACTTGCAGGTACCACACCTGAGGATTCTATCCTCTTTAGCTTCTCTGCACCCTGTTCTCCAGAAGTTATCTCCAGTATCCATGACCCCACATGTCTCTCTTGAGAAGCAGAAAGGACAGCTTTCACAGGCAGCCTGCTGCACCACCATCCCTTCCTGCAAAATTCTGTGCCTTTCTGAGTGCAACCCTCAGTTCAAGCAAACACCATGTCCCCCCTGCCCCTGGCTTTTTGGCAAAGTTTTTTGAAACTTAGAATGTTAGCGTAATTTAGCTAGTTTGAATATTTTGAAAATTGGAGATGACAGTACGCACTCAAAAGAATTAGCATTCTACAGGAATATGACAGATTAATTATATTTTCATTGCTTCAAAGATCGGTAAGGTGCAGCATTTCCACTCACCTTTGTCAGGGCCAGGCAGATTGGAATCACTTCGTGGCAAAGCACCATCTCCAATATGATTAAACAGCATTCTCTGTAAATTGATAACAGCATGGTTTATGCAAAGCTGCTGTTGTATTTCAGTAGCCTTTAAGAAAACAAGTATCTTTTGTTATTATCCCCACCACACAGGTCTACTTTGGAGGTAGAGTGATGAACATAATCTAAGAATGTAAATAGTTTAATAAAAATATGTGTATACAAGGGAGTAGACTAGTTTTCTGAAAACTGTACACACTAGAATCAGAGGGGGGATTATTATGTACTGAGTTCTGACAGTTTCCAGCCACCTAAAAAACAAAACAAGACTCATATCTCAAGCGGTGTCTTGATAGATTACTAAACAAATGCAGGAATAGATGTGCCGTAATTTCATTGTAGAATCAGCATCTAAACAAGGCGTAACATTTGACAATATTCAGGGTATGGCTGTTGTCTTTGAAAAGCATTATTATTTCTAACCCTAACTTTTTTTGGTAGCGGTGTTCTTAGTTGTCTTGTGGATAAGAGCTGACCCATCAAGTGTGTTGTCTTTCCTTTTCTGAATATTCATTTTTTTTAAAAAAGCACCGTAAATTTATGAAACAATTTTAAAATTTCACTAGTAGTTTCTTTTGACAGTATTCAAATAATCCATGGGTCACCAGCTTATCTTCATAACAGATGTAAACAGCATACAGCTAATCCTACAAGTAATTCAGATGTACCTTCCAAAGGAAATGAGAACAGATAAACTTTACTTTTATTTTCTTCCTTTTTTTATTTAAAGCAAGATCAGACAATTGGTGAAATCCAGATCAAATCAAATCCTACTCTTGTATCTCCTTCCAGTGTTCAGAGGACCATACCGAGTCAGCAAGGCACTATGCTGTGGTTCCACAAGATGGCAAACCCAGCTGTAAAATAATCATCAGTGATCTAGCATGCTGCAGCTCCATGTTACAAAGTGAGGAACAAATACCTGGGCAATTCAACTTGACTTAAAACTCTATCTCATAGAGAGTGCTTTGGCAGGCTTTGAGCTACACTAGGTTTGCCTGTCTATGCTGTACTAGAGCCACACTGGGTCAGGTAATACCTGTTTTCCTGGAGTTACCATTAAAGTGAGGTGGTGCAACTACACATGTACTCTAATGTGACAGAAAATGGGATCAGATGTTCCTGCCTGGTTTGGATTGAAGGTTCACTGCTTAGTGAGTCTGCAGCGCACTAGGATCTGGTGGGCAAGTGTTGAAGTCTGTCTGCTGTTGTGAAGGTAAAGAGCAAAGGCTGAAAAAGCAACTGAAATTGGAGGAGATAAAGAGATAAAAGCTGAATGAAATACAGAGAAACAAGGACATACTAAAATAATGAAATATAAAACCATATGGAAGA
Source organism: Ibycter americanus (assembly GCA_035590275.1). Classification (NCBI taxonomy): domain Eukaryota; kingdom Metazoa; phylum Chordata; class Aves; order Falconiformes; family Falconidae; genus Ibycter; species Ibycter americanus. The sequence goes on along the minus strand of JAVJGI010000060.1, from coordinate 48,546,359 downwards.
ACAAGAGCAATCACAAGATGTTTAATGACATGCAAAAAAACCCAAAAACGTGAAACCCGAAAAGCTCTATTAGGAAGAGTAATAGTGCAAAAACCAAGGAGCTTGTTGACCAGTCAATGACGGCAGGCATTCCTCTTCAGAATATGCAAAGAGCTGGAGAGACACTGTACAATCACTCAGCCAGAGATCATAAAGCAAGCACAAATGGATGTTGACGGAAAAGCGCTGTACATAGATAACCTTGAGCATCAATTTCAATGAGGGAAGCGGATGCTTTACTGCTGTGATCTTGTTCTATGAAGTCCACCAAACTTCCTTAAATGAGGTAGCTATGGCCTGAAAGGACTTGATTTAGACTTGAAGTGCCAGAATTTGTCCGTGTATCTCACCTTTCCTGGTTGAAAAACTTGTGAAAATTGCATTCATTAAGTCGTAACAGAGACGTTAATAAATGGGTCCTTTCCTCATTAACTTAGTGTCAAGCTCCAACCAAGACTGTTGAAGTTAACTGGTGTTAGAATAAAAATGGAAAGGACAAGAAACAGTTTGAGCATGTAAATTCCCATGAGAGTTGCAGGTATCTCCAAGGTATCTCCTTACAATTGTCCTGAGGATTTCTTTTCCCCTTCTTATCAGAAGGCAGAGAATCAGAATTTTGTTTCTGATCATTGTCCATTTTTACTGCTCGGTGAATAAAGCACCAGTGAATGAAATTGCACCTCTCCCCAGAAAGGTATCTCCTCATTTATGGTTATGAGGGCAGAAAGAAACTGTCAGACCTTCTCACCTTTGAAACATACTTCACTGTACGAGCAAGTTAATTTTCTACTTACCCTCTCATGGGACACTGAGGGTACAGACAGATTGGGAGATTTTCCTGACGGGCGAGTCTCAGAGAGAGTGGAGACTGGGCCTACGAGCTCCTCAGCCTCCCTTATCGGATCTCGGGTAGAGTGGGGGATAGAAGTCGCATTCCACTTGGCAAAGCAAGAGTTTGCAGTCTGGGAGCAAAAATGGGATAATTTTTTCTTTGCGGCAAACTGTAAAACCGCTTTATTTAAAGAACATGCCCTGGTCTTTCCTGTATGTTGGTCTGGCTCCACTACCACTGAGAAAGTGCCCAGTAGATGTATCAGTAAGTAGTTCCTGAAAGCAGCCCTTACGTCTGACTAAGCTTCAGTATTACTTCTCAAGCCCTCAGGTAACAGCATGAGGGCTTAAACAGAAGAGAGGAAAAAATTAAATCAAGAGCCAATTCAATAAATGAAGAAGCAAGGGACAAGAATACAACTAATGAGAAACCAACAAATAATTTCTAAAATAAAGGATCCTGGACTAACAAGTTGGTTTTTATCAGAGGCAAAATTTCTGGTGGAAATGAAATCGTTGAGAGGAGGGCCTTTCGCACTGTGCCTAGGTTCTTGTCTTTGCTTCAGCAAGAGGTGCATTGTGTGATGGCGTGGATTAAAACAGCAACCGTGTTAAAGGAAAGCACTTTAGGAAAGTAGGTCCGTTAAGAACTTAAGAAAAGATGAAATAAAGATTTAAAATTGGCCAGCTCATTAAGCTCATTTTGCATTTCAAATAACTCAAAAGATACAAATTTCATACAGACCTATGCAACAGGAATTTTAAGGTAGGAACACACTCTTTTCTGTAGAGTAACAAAAAATGTCTACCTTCTGAAACTACATTGAAAAACAGGAATTGCCACACAGAGTGGGTTGTTATCTCAGAGTGGCTAGGATTAGCTATTTCAGATGAAATAAAGGGGAGGTCAACATGGACAACTGCTGTGGTAACAGTTTTCCTTTCTTTCTTCTTCCCCAGATTGAACAAACGCTGCTGTTTCACACAAGCAGGCTGTGTCATCAGGTAAGTCTTTGCATCTCTTTCTCACTGCAGTGAGTAAATATCAAAAACCAGATTTAAACCCAGACAAAGCAAGCAGAAACGTGATCAAGCACTGTGTATTCTATTCATATCTCTTTCACATAAAATATTGTAAGAGTATTTGCCTATAACGCCCGCCCCCCTAAATTAACAGCAGTGAGCAGACACTGAATCTGCTCAAAGTTCAACAAGCGCCTTTATCCATCATCTTAGCTAGTTGTGTTCAGAGGACTCCCAACAAGTTTCCTACCTGTGAGGTTTCCGAAGGAGTAGGGTAGATGGCACTGCAGGGCCTCTCTCTGGGGGACAGGCAAGAGTTTTCTCGGGAATGCTTATGTTTGTCAGACAACAGAGGAGAGGCTAGAATATGAATGTGTCAAGTGATTAAATTCATGAAGTGAAACTCAAGACATTTCAATTCTATGCTTATGACAATGAAATCCTGTTTTCCCAATAATACGTATTCCTCAAAGAACTGGCTAAATTTGATGCCTGACCAGTGATATAATGCAGAAATTCAGCTGTGTAATGTATCAAGAATTATTTAATATGGTTTACCACAGGAGACGAGCACTGACCTCTGGCACTGGATGGAGCAGAACTGGTCACATTAGGTGAAGCAGAATGAGTAGAACTGAGGCTTGAGGTAGACGGACTAGGCTGCGTATAGAAGAGATGCTGTTGTTACCACATCACACTTAGTGGTTTGGAAAACAAAAATTTACAACATAACTTTTCACTAAAACAAAGAACTTGTAATCTGTTAGACTAGTCTCAGCATTTCAAAATAGCAAACCAGTATAAAGAGCATTAATGTAAATACACAAAGATGTAGTAAAACATCAAATAAATAGAAATGTAGTTAATATATTAAAATAACTACATCACAGTTGTGACAACTGGACAGAGAAGTCTATGTAAGGTCAGATGACATTGCATCCTAGTGTATCGCTGCTTATTACTTTTGTAAAAAATTCATGCTCTAAGTTAAAGAAGAAACAGTTACATTAAAAATTCTTCTATGTTAAGAAGCTTAACAGCCCATTTAAAGATTTGTTTTTTAAAATAGTATCAGCAATAACTTTGAGATTTCTGAATGAAATAATAGAAGCATTAATTTAGTAAATAGCCTTGTAAAAAAGATTCTGTTTAGTTTGAAGAATGACAGTAATTTGTACCTGCATGTTAAAAACTTCATCGGAGCTTTCTGACTGCCCAGTGATATTGCTGACTTCAGCAGAAGCTTGGGATGACAGTGATGAGGATGAATACCGATTGACAGCTGGGTAACTCAAGGGACTATTATAAGAATAGTGAAACACAAAATGGTTAACTCTAGTTGCAAATCGTAATTTTTCATGTGAAAACAGCATGTTTACTGATCTCCACAGTTTAATTCGGATTTATTTGTTGAGAGACAGATAGAGAAAATATATATCGGTTATTAATGACTGAAGATACTTCAAGAGGACCATACGAAGAAGCATGCACACAATAAGAGTATTTTATGAGTCATCTTCTGTAAGTAACAAAATCTATCAGTTTCTAGTATGTTAACTTGCCTGCGTCGTGGTATTACCCTGGCAGCATCAGGGCTCATAGAAACAGGTATGGAATTTCGGCATACACGAGGACTTCCATTTGGGAAATGAACAGGGCTAGCTTGTACACAGGCAGAAAATTCCTGGCGAGTTATTAAAAGAAGATTAATTAAAATTAACATAATATCATTAAGCATTTTGTAAGATACAGATAGTAATTTGGACAGTTATATCTGCATTTTGGATCAGCTTCATCACTGGTAAGAAAAATATTTTAGATTTTCACTGATGACACTTTCCCCTTAGTAAAATATGACTATTTTTCTCTGCACTGTATAGAAGGTTTAACTGTCTTCTGGTAGTGTTAAGAATGCTACAAGATGTAATGTAGACAAACAACCAAAAGATGTCACTATTTGTTGCTCAGGAAAATTAAACAACCCCTACTGCAGCTGAGCCGTCTCCTGGTTTATCCATGCACCTGCTACATACCTGTATTCCCAAGCTTGACTTCATCACAAAGAACTGATCCACCAGCTTTTTGTGCAACGGCCTCATGTCCTGCGGCACCACCTTCTCGTGCACCGCCAAGCCAAATTCTAGAATCTGGGCCTGCAGAAAAGACAGCAGGAAAGAGGGGGAAAATATAATTTTGATCCATTTTCTTTATGCTTTCATCATCATTTAGAATGCTAATAAAAGAAAAAAAAAATCAACAAAATGCATGTTGTATTAAAAACATCTATCTAAATCCCTGACAGACCTATAATCAAACAATGCCTAAGACCAAAACCAATGCACAAGAGGATTTATGACTCTTCCCATTTTACTATTCAACTTTCCCAAAGATTTGGCCTATATGAATTCAACTCCAATAAAAAACCCACTATGGACAACATAGTGAAAAATCTGGCTCAATGGAAACTTTACAAAGGAGCAGTTCTAAACCCTAAATAAAAGTCATTTTCAACAAGAGCAGTTACAAAAAGCATGAAAACAGCAACAATGGCCAAATCCACCAGAGACCCTGTAATGTATTTTCAATGAAGTCCATGGTTCCCTATCCTGTTTGAACTCCCCAGAGGCCTCAGTAGAGTGGTGACTTTATGCATATTCTTGATGCAAGGCATGACAGGCTTCAGAATAACATTGCTAACACTCTGATCTTGCTCAAATTTGGTCACAGGCATGTAAAAACCTGAACTGGTTACATGAGGAATCAGATAAACTCAAATTTAAAAACAAAATAGCTACACTATGCTGTAATATCTTTGGATGAGAGCTACTAGCTGACGTTTTCAGGCAGCCTGCAAGTGGGCACACAGCTGCACAGCATCACTGACCTGAGGTCAGGACTGCAGCACATCCATCTGCGCACACAGCCATCCCGCCCCTTCTGAATGCTCCGTGTCTTCTGTTAAATCATCGGCTGGTGCCAGACAGGGTTTAACTGCTATTGCTTGGAATTCACGTTTTTGTCATAGTAAGTTACTAATTCCAGTTTTAAATTGTAACAGTTAGTGAGATTAACTATAGCTTGAAAAACCAGAACTGTAATGTAAATTACTATATGAAATTAAAGCGAGTTCAGTGAACCTATTCTACTTTATACTGCCTGAGAATCTGTCCTTCAGCTGATCTGACCAAATGATACCACAATGCTGATGAAAAATGAAATTTCCATCTTGCCAAATTCCAATACTCTGACCTCTTTATCCCAAGCTGACAATAAAGTTTGAAATTTCAATATGCTGCATAGAACAAAGATAGGTAAATGTCAGTTAAGAAAGCTGAAATACTTAGTAAGATAATTTGATGAAAATATTTTTTTCAGCATCTACAAATGGAGACATTTCATATTCGAGGCTAGTAGGTTGTTGTCTTATAAATAAATGAAGAACTAATAAAAAAATCATATAATGCACAGAATACCTGTTTAATTTAATCACTTGGTGTTTATTTTACTGCTTACCTATTTTGGCAATTATTATTAGGTATCTTCCACTGTAATAAGATTCTTTGTGGTTTTTTGCTCTTATGCAAAACCTTTTAGTGAAAACGTTTGTTCTGTAGTATTGTTAAAATACATCACAGAAGTATTTGCTAAAGCCATCAGACATTTCAATGAGATTATGTTTATTCTGTACCAGTGGTAAAATACGTTGTGCAAATACTTACATACAAGCATGACAAGACAAAGATTTGCCTCTCATTCAACCTTTAATTTAGAATAGTCTGATGTGATTAAGATGATGAGGAAAAGGACTAGCAAAAAAATACTACCATTACCCAGAAATCTGCCTGTATATGAAGTTACTGTCTACTTGGCATCTAATTCAGAAAATACTGAAGACCACTGGGCAGTTATTAAACTCTGAAATTTTATATTTTATTTTGGGACACTTTTTGCTAGAACAGCTAAGCAGGCCACCTAGTCAGTCTTTTCCCCACTTTACCTGCTCAAGCATCAGCTCTCTCAGGCGTGTGATCTTCTCTCCGTCCTCTGGATGGTTCGAGATGTATTCTTTGACAAAGAATGCCTAGGCAAAATAAAATCACAAAGTAATATACAAGTGACTAAAAACACGTAACTTTTTTTAAAAAATAACTTTCTAGATGATATTTGCAAAACAAAAGCTCCTTTCTACAGCAACAGAGGATAATACATGCTAAATAAATAATTATTCACATATGAATTCATGGACACTATGGACAAATAAAGTGGAGCCACTCTTGAGTGGAATTTACCGGTTGTTCAATATCCAAGGACAGATTCTGGATCAAATTTGGAAACCTGCAAATCAGAGTTGAAACCAAACACAGGTCACCTGGACCAAGTATCTCTTCCCCATGAATTGTGACATGTGAGTTTCAAATAATTGGAGTTGGGTTTTGCTCTCTTTTCATACTAGGAGTTTCATTACTCCTTAAATAGAAAGACATCTTAAGAACAGTGTGGAATTGTATGTATGTATTGGACCTATGACATTATTTTCTTATTCACTCTTCACATAAATATTCTTTTAAAGAACTCACAGTGACATTGACATCAAAAAGCTATGCTTCTCACTTCAGGAGCATCTGACCAACATCCAGGTGTGTTCATAAGCTTACATGAGTTTCCACCACATCTCCAATGCTCAAATTGTACCAGCTATAGTACCCCAAAGTCATTTTACCCACCAGCAATGGCCTGGGCATAGAACTCCCCTGTTTGTTCATGATTGCATCTTTCTTAACATGTCCTACCCTGAAAGGCAATTGTATTGTGTTTACAAGAATTCTTGACACTATTCTGTAAAGAAAATGCCCAGCTGCTCATCTGAAAGATTTTTAGACCTTCTCAAAAATGCATTTGTCACAAAAAGTGTCTGTACACATACCTATACATACACATGGTTTTCTGTCCATGGAGTTGAGAGAGTAATAGTGGCTGCTCTGTGCTGTGTTTTCCTTTTGCACTTGTCTTAGCATTTCCCTCATATATTTCTTACAAGGTTCTCCATTTAGCTTTAGCTGTTAAAATGTTTGCTATGCAGAATAATTTGTAAATATGGAGAGCAGCAGAGCTGGAGATAGGCAGACTCCTCTGATTCAGTTCCAAAATTTCATGCTGTGACAACCCACAACAAGGAAGTGCTGAGACCTATCTAGAAAATGTTGATACTGTAATGAAGAACTTTTATTTCACATGGTGCTTTCACCGCAGATAAGCATAATTATAAGAATCCATGTTTAAATTGTTAAAAGGAGCCCTCTGATACTTGCTAAAATCCCAAATCCCAAACTTCTGCTAGCTGATGTTTTTTTCCCCTCAAGCTACAAGCTTAATGTTCTTTCAGTATCAAGCAGGTGGTGTCCCAGTGGTTTTGGGCTGAGACTTACACAGATCTGTAATACCAGTCAGAGATGTAATAACGTACTTCAAAAAGAATCATCAGTACTTTAGGAAAAAAAAAAAAAATCTGACTAAATCCAGTAACGTTATTGGAACTGGTAGTTTCCATTAATCATGAAAGTGCCTCTACTCTTCCAACACATGTAAAGGAACTAAAAGAAATGTAAGTTATAGTTGCAGTTTGAGAGGTGTTAGTGGGCACAAAACACACTCTTCATGTCTTTCCAGCAGTGTCTGGAAGACTTTTAAAAATCAGTGGTTCAGTTTTCAGCCATTTTTTAGCACACGTGAAGATGCTGCATGATGACTATTACTTCTGTAGATTTTCCTGGAATCTGTTCCTGCACTGAAATCAGTGAAAGCATAGCTTTAACACCTGCAATACCAGCCAAAGTGCCGAATAATTTAGAACATTTGCTTTTTATCCTATCAGGGGGAAAAAAAGGAGGGAAAAAAAGAAAAACAAGGGGAAAAAAAAAGAGGGGGAAAAAACAAGGAGGGGGGGAGCAGAAGAAAAAAAGAGGGGAAAAAAAGGAGGCAGAATCAAGGGAGGCATCAGCTGGCCAAAGGATGTTATTTGCTGGGTCTTAACATTTCTTAAACCTTGGAAGTTGCCTGAAGGGAAGTAGGACATCTGTAAAGACATGGCCATGCTTACCCCAAGACCACATGCTTCAAGACTGCATGAGTTCCAAGCTTTGTACAGGGCAGAAGGCAAAAGCAAGTGAAACAGGCAGAGAAAAGCATTTACAGAGGAGAAGAAAAGAAGGAAGGCAGAAGATAGGAAGTGGCAAAACAGCAGAAAGACTATATACAAAGACTGAAAAAGGGACATGCAAACAGAATGAGGGTGAAATTTTTGATGTTTCTAACACAAATTAGTGAAAAGTCCTATTTTAGATATATAGCAAGAGAGAGAGGGAGAGGACAGAAGGGAATTGAAACATGAAGACTGTCCAGGAGATCAAGAACTGTAGCTAAGACCAACAATAAGAAAGGAGCAAGCTAGAATCTTTAATATGCTCATGAAGAATGGAAAGCTACGCAGAGACACAGAGCTAGCTTTGACATTGCTAATTCAAACCAGACATAGTTCCCACATGACTGTATTTCTCAACGGACTCCCTCTGTGGCGCTTTACTGTGCTAAGCAGTTTTGTTGTTGTTTAAAGGCAGCTGGGAAACATCAAACGTGATACTGCTTTGCTTAGGTCTCACAATTTTCATAATGTTGCGGTTTTGATGACAGATCCTAACACTGCAGTGGACTCGATTTCTTGTAGTTTAGATTCAGTTTTATCAAATTCAATGCTGTTGAGCGAACACTGAATATTGCAGCCTTTGAGACAAGTGGACAGAACGTTATTCAACTGACATTTTCAATGGAAAAGGAACAACCAGCAGATTCAAGTATTTCATGAGACTATTAGGAGAAAGAGGAAGACCAAGCTGAGCTGAAAAAGAAATAGCCTTCCTTTGTTTTTACTGCCATTTTGAAATTCCACAGAACTTTGTGGAAATACAGCATCCCAAACATTTAAGGTTCTCCTAAGGTGATCCAGAGATGATAATATGAGGAACAACTTTTTGGAACAAATCCAGCATTAGACATTTCTTAATTATATGTATTATTTCTTACTAGATTTTCCCAGAAAGTAGCTTTCCTTAGAAACTTGGAGAAGAGAAAGAAGTAGGATCTAGAAAAATACGATTCTTCAAGATAATAAATTTTTACATACATATATATATATATCTATCTCTTAAAATTAGAATTTCAGCATACAAGAGTAAATTTGCTGGTTCGCCAGAAGTAGCTCCTGACCTAGAAGGGCAGGGGGAGGAAATATATTATAATAATATAGTTACAATTAACTATTTCATTAAAAATCCCCAAACAAACCATGAAAGAATGCAAGGTAATTGTGAACAAACTCATCACTCGAATAAGTTTATGGTACTATCTGCAGCAAGACCATTGTTTCAATAAAGCTGTACATATTTAACATCACCCCACCCAAAACTGCAATATAGGTATAATTAAAACTGTTATTGATATGGTACTTTCTGTCCTCAATTCACACAGAGGACCTACAACTGTAAGAGAAACAAATCAGTAAAAAACTGTCTTATGACAGTTTTTTAATAAATAGAAATTAAATGGCTTACCTCTTGGTATCTAGCAACTCCACCATTAACTGCTGCATCAATGACCCCATTCAGACACATCGTGAGAGGGTTAATATTTTGCATCTGTCGAGTTTGACACTGACTAATCAGTGTTCTCAGTTGCTGGTTCTTATTTTCTAAGACTTCAATAGCATTCTCAAGGGGACTCATTTCCACCTGAAAGGGGAGTGAGGAACATTGCAAACATACTTAATCTCCAGTTGAAAGATGAAACATATTAAATGTCTTTTTTGTTTTCTTAAAAGAAAACAATGTTATTCTATTTTCCAGAGTATTGGGGCAGAAAAAGTTCTTCTTACCTGGGCTAAGCTCTCTTGAGTGTACACTCTGAGCACAGAGAGTTAATTTTATCATGTAATCAAGGACCAAAATAACTGTGCCTCTCTTGCAGATTCATTATCTGACCTTGAAAGGTTACTCAGCCCTTGCTGCAAAACACCTACACACTTCAGCCTGTGGCAGAACTTTTGGAATTCAGGGCTGAACTGTCCTTGGCACCTCTACCTAAATTGGGCTTGAGGTGAGGGAGAGCTTCACCATGCTTAAGGGCACAGAGCAGAGCTTCAGTTCTGGCAAGCTACTTCCCTCACCCAAAGTGAAGTCAACAACTAGATATTACGGATGAGGAGTTTGAATGTAAGCTTTGAGATAAGACGATAATCAAGGGTAGTCCTTGAGCGGGGTGTGCTTATCCCTTCTAGAGGGTGAGGAAGCTTTTCTCACAGGTAGCATGATCTGCAGGAAAAGCGAAAAGCTAAGCAATATGAAGAGTACAGGCCTGCAGTTGCTATAATTTATCAAAACTTACGAATACAAACCTGAGTCATGACCTAGTACATGTCCAAGAAAAATTATTACAGTTAACTTTTGGAAGTATTGACTATAATGGTAACATGATAGTAAACTGAGAATCTTCATATTAGGGGTCATATTAACCTAATAAGGACTCAGGAGGAGTCAGCTAAAAATTTCTCATGTCGCACAATTTTAATTTTTGCTAAATTCCTTTTTTAGTTTTCTACAGGAGAATATCAGGATGGTGAACAAATGACATTTTGTTGCTACTATAAAAGAAAAGCACAACGAAGTTTTAGACAAAATCAGTTGTACAATGACATCCCTATATGTAATGGGACTATTGCAAGTCTGGCTTGACAGGAAAGAAAGTAGTTACAGATGTTATACTCCCGGACTCAACAATTGACCAGTTATTTAGAGATCTTTATAGGAGGAGCTCTCCTCCAAATACATTTGAAATGTCTTTATGGATTTTCTAAGAAATATAACAACAAGGAAGGAGAAGAAATTACAACATGTCAGTAATACTGCTGCATTAGACGCTGTTCCTACAGCTTCTGTGTAGGCATGCTTCCCTGCCCATGCTGAGAACTGGGAACTTCAACAGAAGTCTAGGCAGACACAGAGATACACCCACATGGTGTTTATTACACTACAGGAACTTGGAGAATGTGTACTTTTCAAGAATATTGAAAGGTAAGTTAAGCTATAGATATTCTAAGTATTAAATGTCACATCACGCTGAGTTTTAAGAAAGTAATTTGCTGACATTAGATGTTGTGTTTGGCAGCCCATTATTGTTCCCAACTTCTGTTTTCCTCAACTGTTTAAATGAATCATAAGGGTGGTTCTTAATAATACTTTTCAAGATAAGAGAAACCAGACAACTCAAAATACTTTGTAAATAATTTTGTTGTAGCCAGCTTGAAACTTTGCTCAAGGAAATTAGATATGGGTAATAAATCTTAAAGTAGTTCATCAAATAACATGATTAAGGAAGTAAACCAACCCGCAATATGTATTGTCATCAGTATCATACTCACTACTTCACGTTTTTCCACTTCAAACCAACGAGATATTCCAGGTAAGCTCTGCACCAAGATCAGTGTGGTTCTTTCCACCCATAGACTCTGCAATACATAAAAACAATTAATTTCCCTAATTTGCCTCTATATTTTTCTTTATCGGTCCCAGTTTTCTTTATGGATACCTTCATTTAAGTAACAGTATACATAAAAAAATAAAAGTATTAACATCCAAATTTCTACTGAAATGTCTATCCCAGAACCCTATGACATTCACTTTTCTCCTTGCTTTCTAGGACCTACTAAGCAGTAACTTCTGCTGATTCTTCATCCCTAAACATGGTATTATTCTGTACTCCATGTTGTCCCCTAATCTCCAAAAGTCACTCACAACTAAATTAGCACTTTAACATTTCCTGTCCCAGATAACACCTGAGAAGAGGGAGAGTTCAGAACCAGAACAACTCCTCTATGAAATCCTATTTGAGATTCCAATGCATGGCTGATGGGATACTCAAATGTGCTACTGTTAAACACTTTGTGTAAGAGGTTTGTAAAATGACAAATCAACATATGGGATAATGCTAACACAAAATATGTAAGATGTACAATTAAAATAAAGCCCTAAGCTTTAATTAGAGGACAATAGTGACTTAATTTAGTTAATTTATTAGCCTTACAGTTCTTTCCTCTAACTTCATAACAAAATTATGATGGGATGATTCTCTTTGTGTGTCTGAATACCAGAACATATTCTGTGTCAGGATGTGTTTTTAGTGGGTCAGAATTCAAATCGCTCCAGAAAAATATAAGATGAATTTTCAATGTGACATTTTTATTAGGAGGAACAGCGTTCATTTACATATTAGGGAAGGAACTACTGCTCTTCCCTGAGACAATCTCCAAGTTCAGAGGCAGTTTTTAGTCTTGATATCACAGGAACAGAACATTATGCTGCAGTTTAGTCAAAACTGTCTCTCCCTTGCTCTGGGGAGAGATAACTTTTGTCAATCCTATCCATACCTCAGATTATCTGCTTAACGCTTTCTACCTTCTTCTACCTTACAAACATCTCTGGAGGCTGCTCTGCTGTCTCCAGTTCTGCCTTCTATATATCACCAATGCAAAAACAAATAAGTACTTTTTTCTCCCCTATTCCCATATACAACAAGACCCTCCCATCATCCATATATTTTTTGTATTACTTTAATTAAAATAAGAAGTGAAACCGTCAAACTGGAGCTACCATCTCCTCTAGAGAATTTGTTATACCACACTTGGTTGAATAATACAACTATAGGTGATGTTTCAGTAACACAACTATCATTGATGTCACAAAAAACCCTACAGGTCCAGTAGCTTGGGAAAGGGGCATAGTAGTTTACCTTGAATTCATTTTCCTTGTCCTTGGTCCCTTTGTGAAATGGCCTGTCATATCGGAATCGCCAGATGTGATTTACTTTGTAAAAGCTCTTGATGTTATCAGGAATGCCATCTCTCTGCAGGACTTCCTGGTTTTCTGGAATTGGTGTCACTGCATAAATCTGCAAATCTATATGTAAAGAGTTAAGGCTATCCCACCTCATTCAAATTAACAAAGCATATTGACTCCCAAAGCATGACAGAAGAAAAACTTTTTGAAAAGTGTGCATCATGAAATGCTTCTAGACTTGGCTTCGGAAAGGAACCTGAGAGATTTTTCACGGTTTGGGATTTCTTTGTACTGTTTTGTTGAAAATTTCATATTTATTTTTCAAATAGAGCTACTTACAATGGACTAGTACATAGAATGAAGGGATTTAATTAAATATATTGTTATACTTGATATGTCACGCCATGTTAGCATTATGTTGTATTGTAAGAGCCTGAATGACTGTAACTTGAACTGGTATACCATTATCACAGCAGCGATAGTTCTAAAAGTACTTTTGGCTAAAGTAAGAATCTTAATAACTTGTCAAGGAATTTTTAAATAAAACCAACAATTACACAAAAGAATTCTAAACATAACAGAGTGACTGGGACAAACTGCAGGGGAATTCTCACCTACCACTTATTTCAGTAGAGGCACGTTGTGACTGAAATTGGCTATTGGTATACCTACATTTTTTAAAAGCATGAAAGACATAACTGCAGTGTATGGGTTTGTGATTATGTGGATACACTGTGCTTCTGCCTGAAAGATGGTCTCATCTGGCTGATTAGCATGTTGCATAGCAATGGCATGTGGGAACTCATTCAGCATTCGCTGCTGGAAGGCCTCCAGCCTTTCATAGTCATGTCCTCGGCAAACAAATTCCTTATTCTGAGCAGAATGAGAAAAAAAACCAAGTGCAAGTTATGTGAAAATAATTCGGTATCATTAAATAGATCCAAACACAAGCTCTTGAATATAGACTTCCTGGGCAATTTTACATCGTTTTAAGAAGGGGGGAAAAAAAAAGAAGAAACAAAAATCAAGAATGAAAATAAGAAATCTAGAAAGAATAAGTTACTTAAAAGAAGGAAATTTTACCATATAAAGTATGTTTTATTCAAAAGTCTAGAAAAATTGAATGAGTATACTTAAAGCTTTAATAAAAGTGAAAGGAGACACTGTTCTTATTGGATTAAAGTACATAACTAATATAACATATCAGATTGTATAAAATACGTAACACAAATATGCAACAGACAGTTAAGACAATGAAATGGGCTGAAAGTCCTTCCCATAAGGAACTAGGAAACTTTGCTCTGAAGTTTTACAATTCTGAAGAAAACGCATAAGGAAATGGTAGAATGCATTCGATTTGCCTTGTCCTCTAAATGTTTATCAATTATCAGCTTGGTAAATTAAAATTATCCAGTTTTTGCAATATGAAGTAAAAGAATACTCCTGGCTCCAACATAATTTCTTTTACCTGGATGCCCACTGTGAAGTTGCACCATTATTTTCCCGAGATTGTGCAACATGAATACAGATACAACACACATCCTACATGCAACATGAGATGCCTGGAATTGGAATACCTGTTGGAACTGGTCACTGACTGTGGTGGTGCTGAGGGCTTCCTGTAGCTGTGGACAGCACTTTTTGGTTTGATTCTGCTTGCACAGATGTTTAAAAGAAGGAAATACCTTAACCATTTTTCTAAAACACTCTTAAATGAGTTTCCTTTCAAAAGCTACATTGGAGAATTCTAAAAAGTCATTACTAATGTGTTCCTCTTGAGGCAGGTTTAGATAGAAACAGCTGTTGTCCTTCTAGTATCTTGACAACAGAGACAGGAAACATTGAATTCTGTGAGCCTGGACTTTCATGGGAATTTCTACAAGAAATCAACTGCAATAGTGTTATTGTGCAACCACAAATTAAAATGTGAAAGTTTTATTCTTTATTCCTTCTATAGCAAACACAGCCAGACTTACAAACTGCTTTGCCATAAAAAAAAAATCAAATATTGTAAGTGTTGAGGTGTTCCTTGTTGGTGCTGTATGCATAAATCTGTGCTATTTACATTTAACTTGAAAAATGCATAAATACTTCGTGGGCAGATGCATAAGCAGTTGAAAGACCTACAGGTCCGAAAGTACTGCACTATTGTGCAACTTTTTTCAGTACTTTCACTTCATCAGTTCACATTCAGTAATCAAAACATTAAATTCTTTCTAATTAACACTTTCAAATCGGTTTATGCAGATGTTATATTCAGATGACTACTAGGCAATACCAAAAACTATGTGCCCCAAAGACTTTTTTGCATCGCTTTTAAAGGGGAGAATTTCATGCTGTATTTACCATTTGGAATTTGTCATTTTCCCCACCACAAAGGCAAGAAAATTCAGGCTTTTTAGGCCTCCACCATACAGAGGAGGTTCCTTTGTCACTTATTCGAATTACCATAGGAAGAGGAGCTTGGATTACGATTGCAGCAGCTCCGTGAATAAGATGGATTCTGTTCTCTTCCCAATGTGACAGTCAATGCAGCTAAACCACTGCAGACGGTGGAAGAGGGAAACTGTAAATATAACTAACATTTTTGAGGGCACTTCAGTAACTTCAGAATCCAAGATTAACGTTCAAGAGTAACTTTACATATCTTGTCAGCTTTAGTGGATTGATAATTAATGAAACTCAGCATGTTGAATTTCTAACTCATTTAAAAAAAAATGGAACTTGGGAATGTAATTACTTAAATGCTGAATTACTGATTGTCCCACTATCAAGGGATAACTCTCCTACCAGCCATCTTCTGAGCGGCCACCAGCAGAAACAGAACAGGATAAAGGAACCAACTACCATGAAAATATGCTGGTGTGTGGAATAGTATAGGTGCATGGTTTCCAACATAAACATGAATACTGAGTTTGTGTTGGACTTTGGAAGCCTAGCATTTGTCTTTCCATTAGACAGAACCTTTTCTTAACCCTGAAAACATGAGGATATTTCATTAATTACCACAAAGATTTCCCTGTTTCTCATAGGGTAAGAACTTGCACATGGTATGATCAAATTCTCACATAGAGAAAGTTATTATGAATGAATAAATTATGAGTTAATTCCAGAATTACTCCATTCTGTTTATTTTCAAATCACTTACTCTCAAGAAGAATGGGAACTTTTTCCCATAGAATCCAACTCTGAAAAATTCTGGCTCCAAACGCTGTTGATCCATAATTTTATCATACAAAGATGCTTCCATCATCTGGGTGAGATTGATAAGAAATGCAATTAGTCTTTTTTGAAAACATGTTTTTACCTTAAGCTATTTCAAAAGGGAAGGGCTTTCAGCACACTGCTCTGGAGTACTGGAATTGCAGTGCACCTCTAAGCAACAATAAGGGCATAGAGAAGTCAAGGCCAGGTTGGATGGGGCTTTGAGCAACCTGGTCTAGTGGAAGGTGTCCCTGCCCATGGCAGGGGGGTTGGAACTAGATGATCTTTAAGGTCCCTTCCAACCCAAACCATTCCATGAAGTCTCTGAATGCATCAGATTAAATAATTATACCACTTAATGACCTGAAAATTTCCAAGAAGTAAAAAAGCTGCTTTTAAATATGAAGTACCTATATTAAAGGGGAAAAATAATGACAATAGCTCTTTAATGAAAAATGGAAGTAATAGAAATGCAGTTTGAAACGTATGACCCAGTAATCTGCTAATCACCCAAACACATGACAGTAATATGGTCAGTTTAGTTAGCAAAGTCCAATTTCCATATTCAAGAGAGTTGTTGCGTCCAAATCATATCAGATTCCAGTATCTTCAGTGTCACATGTGAGTTCCTTTAAAAATCTCACAGTAGCAATGAACATAATTTTAGATCAATACATTCTGCTTTTATTTTACTCAAAACACTGACACAAAGTGATCTTAATAAAGTCCCCTTTTTCTGATGATATTTCAGCAAAGCATACTCTGTTCTTAAGTTCTTAACACTGTGAACCCCCCCCCAGTATTAGCCCTATTTTAGCTATGCAGACAGCTATTTAATGGGTATATGATACCAACAGCTGCCTTGTAACATTGCTATGAAAAATCCCTGCACCTCCCCTTTTGGATTAAAATAGGTGGCACAGATATAGTAGAAGGATATTTCTCAATTCAAACATAAAACACATTAAGTACAATTAATTAAATGTGCATAAACGAATTATTTTATTCACATGATGACAGTCAGTTTGTTTTTGCTTATAGGATTCTGCCAGTGGGATATCTAAATATACGTGGAATAAGCAGATCACAGGGAGTACTACCATTTAGCTCTGTGTTAAGAATTTTGCATAATGCTGTTAAACAGCTCTGGATTAAGTATAATTCAGTCAGGCCTAGAAGCAAGCATCCTACGCATACAGAAAATTCAAAAAGGAAGCTGTAATATAAAATTGAATCCATCAGAAGCAGGTAAGAAAAGGGAAGACTGAATAACCTTTAAAATACAGTATCAGAAAGAATGAGGAAAGAAACCATGCTTTAGAGTTCTAAGAAAAATGAGAGAGAAAGCAGGAAGACTGTGCCAGGAAAGATTTATTTTGGCTATATGATATTAAACAGATGATATTTTTAAGCAGTAAAAAAAAAATAATTGCAAAGGAGTATGTTGCTTATTGCAAGCTGTTCGCTCGCAATCACAACTACAAGATACGTTGCTGCTCCTAGTGAAGGACTGCATAAAGGACATTCCCTGGATAAACCACAGGAAACCAATGAAAGTGAATTTGTAATAATTTGAATAATTTGTAGTAATAAGCATGCACACAAAAGGGATGCTGTACAGGTACAAACACTGCAAGATCATTTATTTTACCTTTTTTCTTCAAAAAGCTAACCCCCCTTTTTTTATAATCATTATTGTAGAAAAAAATCCACAAGTTAAAAAATAAAATTTGCAAACCAAATTTAAGGACTGTTCCATAGCAAATTTAATTTTCTAAGTAATATTTTTAATCCAATCTAAAAAGATTTGGATCTCTGATTGACGAAAGGTACTCAGGTACATTACCCTCATCTTGCTGAGGTTTCTGTAGTCATAGTAGCTCTCATACTGTTCTGCAATTTTCCTGCATAAGATAATGCCATTTTCCCAACACTGCAAGCAAGTAAAAGATGTTCAGTAATTTCAAAGCAACTGTTTGACAATTTGTGATTTATTAGTGGTCTGTTCTTTCTATTCTAAGTCATTCTTCCAGTAACTGAAAACATTAGAACATACTGCCCACTAGACACACTGATGATAGCTGCTGAGTAATACTGATGAATTCTTTGAAGAATTGAAATTATATTTAGAGACCTATTTAATAAATGATTCTTACAGAGGTATCCCTGCACAAGATATAAGTCATTATATTGATAAACATCTCTTCTGATACTACATATGAGATTGATCCAACACAGTATGATTTTTACATTTTAAAATGTATTCTTAACATATCCTCCTTAATTATTGTAGATTGAAAAATATTTTATTGCATCATGTAAGTTAAACTCTATAAGCTGATTACAGAATCTTTTGAAAAAAACGATGATCAACATCAGTTTGATTACATTTAGTAGGCTTAAATGGATATTACACTAGCTACATAAAATTGCAATGAATTGCTTGTTTATCAGCAAGACAAATCATCACACAAAATATATATGAAATTTTAGACTACAGGATATTTACTCTTGCTTAATTCAAAATAAGCATTCTCAGTGATGACAATGAACTGTGATACCCCAAACCGATTCCTTTTTAGAGATTCTGCAATTGCTACTCTAAAAGGGAGAACATGATTTAGAAGGTGTAAACATAGTCCTTATAATCCAGACGTCTGAATTTTTTTCCTCACTTGGTCACTAAGTGACTTTCATCAGCTTTATATGGCTCATTTTCACCACCTTTAAAATGAGGAGAAATTATGCTACGTTTTCTAAAGTGCTTTGCCAATAACAAAAGGAATTGCTACACAAGTGCAAATTACTCTCACATGTAATTGTGGGATTTCTAGGATACAAACACAGGATTAAAAGAAACTCACTGCGTCACTAAGTAACTGCTTAATCAGGCAATAATGCTTCCCCTCTATATGAGAAAAGATTGCAACCCTCAAAGTAAGGTCCTTAAAATGAATAAACTGTCCTTTCCAGATCCACTCAGTAAAATAGGACTATTTTACCTTTCCCCTATCAAAGTTTTGAATGATGGTCAGATGGAGACACTCTTTACGTTGCCACTCTGTTTGCATGGGGTAGTTTAGAAATTCTCTCAGTGGCCGATCCGACCACTCCAATAGCTCATCGTACAGCAGGAGTGTGTAGGCAGCCTCTACAAGACAAATTATAGCATGGTACTTATGAACACCAAACAAATAAAACAGCCAAACAAAGTATGCAGAAATCTGAATGCTCTTGATGAGATGCACCTTTTCAACACATAACTGATTTATTTCAAGTATAAGACAGATGGCAGTGCTGGTTTTGGACAGAGTTACTATCTACAGCTATAATAAATTCAGTTTACAATTTTCACACGCTATTTAAAGTGGAGTCGCTGGGACAGTTTTCCTGGAGTCTGACAATACAAAGGGGACAGAGAAATTAAGAAACAGTTTCCTGCTTAACTCTAGTTTTCCCTACTGCTAAGAAGAAACTCCTAATGGCTCTGCTGTCTGAACAGGGAACAAGGACCGGAACATGAGGAACATCAGCAGAGGCAGAGTAAAGACGACAGATAGGACTGTGGACACAGTCCAAAAGAGATCAGGGCTAGGAGGGAAATGGAGAAGCAGATGTGTGCTTAATAGACTCCATTCTCGCCATAGAGAAATAAATCCTTCATAGCTGAGCCTTTATACTCTACCCTAACACGTAATCTAGAAGTACACACGCAATATATTTTTTTAATATAATTTCTTTATTTTATTTCTTTTTCAGTTTGGAAGGAGTCAAACCTACCGTTGCTCTCTGGTCAGAGAACTATGTAGTAATCTTTAGATCATGGTTGGTAGAAATATAAATATTTCTGGGAATATAAAAATGATTACTATTTTTACTTTGATTTAAAGGATTCCTCAGCAACAGTACACTAAAACTAATAGTAAACGAATGTCTCTAATGCAAAGTTAGACTTTGGCCAATTACAAAACACCAGAATTACTACTGGTTATTACAATTCAATTTGGCTAACTGTGCATATGCTTTACTGTTTTCCAAGTTAGCGTTCACAGTCTATTCTTCCACTCACAGGACCACTTTGCATGAGTGAGTCAGTACAAAGATGGGCCATGCTCTGGAGATGTACTGCACTGGAGAAAGAAGTTACCTACTTTCTTGCAGGTTTCATAGGTTGCACATACGGCAAAAAATGACTATGAAGTACTAAAGTACTTTTTATGCTAAGGTAAGTTTCTGGACTTACTTTCTTGCAGGTTTCATAGGTTGCACATATGGCAAAAAATAACTATGAAGTACTAAAGTACTTTTTATGCTAAGGTAAGTTTCTCCCAGAGAACTGTGTCCTACTTCTGCCTCTGCCATATAAGTTGTCATAAGACAAGCGACATAAATCAAACTCTACATTCTAACAGCAGTGTTCCTCTTATGCATCCAGCTTAAGAACCTGTGGATAAAAAACCATTACTGCAGGAGATGTTTGTGGGAGAGTGTGCTTTGAATCCCAGTGTTGTAAAATGCTAAGCATGGTGCAAAATGATGCTGCACTGCAACACACGTGCAAGGGAAACGGGCTGAAGTTGCACAGACAATCTGGATTCTGGCATCAACCAGCCTTCAGGCTGCTTGACTGGTAACAACCTTTGTCAGTTTCATGCTACAGTTTGGTACTAGAAATATGCAACACAATTATACACCAATGTAAAAAAACCCATGAAGTTGATAACAAGTCATTCAAAATGATGAGGAAGCAAAAGATAGCAGAGCATAAATACATGTCAGGATAGCTCATTATGACCCTTCCTTTCTAACTTGGCTTACAAGTCCTCAGTTTTAACAGATTTTTGTCTCCCATATAATTTTTTTTTTTTTTTAAGTTCTTACAGATGTGTATAGAAAGTTTCTAAAATAAGAATGGCCATACTGGATAAAAGATTCAAAGAATCCCTCTACGCAGCATCCTATGTCTGGCAGTGTCCAGCATAACAAACAACATATCAGTACCTCTGAGAGAGGCCTGTAACTATTGGCTGTGCACCAAAACAGTAAGGAGAGAGATACAGGGTTGGCTCATGATATGGGAAATTCAATTTATACAGGAAAGATTAAAAAACCTAAACATTTCTAAGGTAGATACAAAGACAAACTCATTACACTTCACAGGTGACTGAGGGGACACAAGAGGAAACAGTGCATTTATGTGCCTCAAAAGAGTTATATTTATAGCTGTAACTAAGTCCTGTGTAAAGAAAGATTTGAAGCTACGTTTTGTATTAAAAAGAACTTTTTTTTCTTTTTTTTAACAGAAAATTATTAGAAACAGTCCTGTAAATCATACTATCAAAGGAAAAAAGAATTATTTTAAGGGCAAGCTGCTTTCATCCCTAGAATGAAACTATGCAGTCAGTGAACTAATGGTGCAACATGTAGGAATGCTGCTGAAGTAGCAAACTTCTTTTCCTACGCCCATGTACTTGAGATCAGCTGTTTTACAAAAGATCTGTGTATTGCTACCAGTTGATGAGGCAAGGCAATGGACTACGTAAGTCTGTTTTCTAGTGGAAAGACCCTCTATCCCAGTGCTATGAGTGTGATACAATCCTTCCTTAAGGCTCTCAAGGGGAAAAAATAAAATAAAATAAAATAAATTAAAAAAATAAAAATCAAAGTGGTGTAATTACTACAGTGAGGAATGCAAAAATCACACATGTTAATAATAAATACACAGGAAATAGAACAGAGTCCTGGAAGCAAATTTTGAGCAAAATACTGTTTAAAATAAGAATGGATAGCAAAATAATTAAAGTTAGGTTCATATCACTGCTGATGGCAAACTGGACACATGTTAGCAGCCTATTTGCAAAGGGAGCTCAACGCTACTTAAATAGTTACTAACATCTGTTATGTAAAATCAGGAAATTAATAGTTTGGCGCAAAAGCCAGCTGTGGCAAAGATGCTGCTTGATAATCAAAACTCTTGTGACTCACTACTGCCAGGACACATGAGGAAATTAAAACCTTTCATTAATATATCCTATCTAGTCTACACTTCAAACCCATGACTGTGGAAATTCCAAACAAAGGATCTTTCCTATGGATAGCAGAAAAGCACAAGGAAATTTGCTGTGGTAGTAGGTACCTGTAGCCTGTTTACTAGTGATCCCCAGTGAACTAATCTGCTTTTGAGAAGGAAAAAATTCTGGAGCGATTCTGAACACATGCAGTTGCAATTGCAAACACTGGGAAAAAGATGGAGATATTATACGGTCAGTTGAATATTTTGGCAACCAAAGATTGTCTAATTTAAAGAGATACTGATTTTATCTTCTCCAGCAATTATTGATGGCATGTAGTTACCCAAATGAAGTGCGCTTTATGTTGTATAAACAACCATGTACATTATCTTCTTATTTCTTCATTTAAAAGATAATGGCCAGCCCTGGCACTGAACAACAGTACTGTAAACGTAGTATGCCAAGATTCAGAAAGACATAAGCAAAGCGCTATACTTGTTAAAGGCTTTAGGGTCTCTGTCTCATTGTTAGTAAGCAATATGAGTCTTTGTTTCTTTTTTTTTAACCTAAAAGTTAGGTTCTGAAACACAGCTGTGTGGAACATCACAAACAGCTAACCAGCAGCATTACAAAAGAGTATACAGGCTCAGATGCTACCAAATGGACTCACAGAAGCTTCCTCTAAATTTTACTTCTCTTGGGTGAAGAATGACTGTATCACACATTTATTGCTAGTGCGTATCAATAGTAGTCATTTACATTCAACATGGCACACCAGAGCTGCGTAGCTGAAAAAAAACATATTTTGAGAGAGATAATTGGGCAAGGAAACTCAGCTGTTGCCTGGGTCCGTATGTTCTGCACTGAGGATACAGCTTACAGGTTTGCAGAAGACTGCAAATCATAAACCACTCCTAAATATCTTTTTCTAGTTTGTACTAAATTACCTGTGAAGTTTTGTGCTTTCAGATGTAGGTCATAGAGCTTATGAATATAGCGAATATACATCTCTTCCTTGTTCAGTTCAGTCTTGTAAAAATTCTGCAATAAAATTGAATTTTTTAATGAAATGTAGTAGTTAATTATATATATATGGTAGTAGTTACAAACAAAAGACTTCAGACATAATGCTCTAGAAATATATGCATAGATCCAAATGTACATGATTCACATGCACAAAGTCATTACACAGAAATGCAGTAATACAGTAAGAAACAGTAAATAGAATAGTAGATTTTCAATGGACAAGTCAACATGGTCCTGAATGTGTTTTTACTTAAACTCTCATAGAACGTGAGGAAGAACCTGATAGAACTGAAGTCTGACAGTTCTTTCTTTATAAATACTAATCCATCCAAAAAGTGCACCCATATATCCTTACTTAGGTCATTTAGTATCTTGCTGAAAGCTGTATGTTGATTTTAAAATATTGACAGCAGTCTGACTTCTATATTCATATCTTAATAAGGTATTAACTGCCTGGTATGTCTACTCTCTCTTCTGTCATACCAAAATGCCAGAAGGACTTCGGTAGCTTTACGAAGAACTATTCAGTATTGTAAACAGCATAAACCAGAGCGAAAAACGTGATTTCTTCAGCCCTAACTGATGCTGGAAACTGACAACAGATGCATACATATTGCACTGCATGACTGAAATACACAGAGTTGCACTCTGAAGTGATATCCAGGACAAACTTTCTAGAAGTGGCTAAAGATTTCTGGATGTATAACTGCTATTTGTTGTTCTATGGATAAAATATGGAATGCAATATCAAAACTCTTAGTTCAAAACATTAATTATTTATTTGCAAGCCCTAAAACAAAGTATGAAAAAGTTTTAGGGAGAGGAACACAACCCAATAGCACTGTTCACAAGTACTGCCATACTCACTATGGACATGCAGCTAGTCACCCTGCTAGCCATACTTAATGTTCAGGATAATCTGCTTTGGTTAATAAAAATGTATAGGACAGTAGAATCTAGCAATGGTCCTCATTAGCAATTGACCATTTCTGTTCCATTACTGAAATCGCTTACTATTTTGAAATCTAAGCAAGTGGCCAAAATTTTTCCCCTGTTGTACAGTATTCTTATTCTGTTACTGTTTCCTAAAATGAGTTATTATCAAAGAGAAAGGTGGGAGGATCATTATGAAAACACCAAAATAAAAACTCTGAAAAGAAAGTATTTTTTTAACTGACTTGAGAAAATGACTACATATGAATAGCTCTGTAATGACATGCCGCCTTTAGGCCGCCATCTGCCTTTATAATCCAAAGATTTCTCTTTTTCTCCCACAAGGTGCAGATCAGGAACAGATGCTTCTCTTTAGAAGAGAAAATAAAAAATATCTGTTTGTATGTTCATATTTACCTGTCTGAAAAAAAGCATAACCTACAACATACAATTGTGAGCAATAAAGCGTAACGATTAGGAGAAAATACGGCACTGAACTGCAGTACAAGAGACTTCTTGGTTCTTACCCCTAAGCGCTAAAGGCTCCAGTACTTGTCATGAGTCTAAATTATGCAGATCAGCTAGCTCGACTGAAGCTCAGCTACAACAATGTCCAGTTGAGCTGGTCTGTAAGGCACACTACACCAAGGCAACCCAATCACAGCTCAGGAAATACATTGTGCTAATAAAGGTGTCATATTTTTTCAACAGACTATTTCAAGATATAACTAATTTAGTCTTCCAAAGGGGACATGATGTAAAAAGTAAACTTCCCTAATTAATAGACTTTTTTTCCTAAGAAAAAACAGCTTGAAAACAACATTCAAACAGTCAGTGTGGACATGTTCTACTTAAATGGCATGATGTCATATGCCAGCTTAGAGCATCACAGGAAAACAGCGTCTTTCTAAAAAGAAGATATAATTCTAAATTAATAGCACCTGAAATATCAGTTAAATATCTAACCCCAATGAGGACCAGAGATGCCTGAGAAAAACTCCTCAGTGAGCTACCAAAGTTATTCAACACACTTTCAGTGCTTCTGTACAGCTCTGTGATGATAAATCTTTCATTAGAAATTCAACTTTCAAATTGGAGTTAGGTGATTCTTATGCATAAGGAACTAACTCCATTAGACATCTCTCAAACCAGCTTTTTCAAACAAGCATTACAAATGTGAAACCTACTCCAGATGATCCAGGTGGTGGGGAGAGTAGGAAAAAAGTTTCTACCTTCTCTTTTCATCTGAGTTACCGCTGCTGGTGCATACCCCTTCTACAGATTTCATGATGTGGCATAATTCCAGTTAATTTAATGACTTGGTTAACTTGGACAATTCTATTCTCTTGAGAAATAGCATATACCTCTATGGCAAAACAACGTAAAAATTCTTTTTTTTTTTTTTGTGCCAACCAGTCCTGCCACCTTTGGAAGTCAGAATACCTTCAAAGTAGTGCTGAAAAAATAAAATATTGCTTCCTCCTCTGGACTTCTAATCATTTTAATATTATACATTCCTCTAATTACTTGTTGCATGAAACATCTTTTCAGATGACAACCAGTTCATCCATCATATGGGCAAGTAAATGTCTTAAAATTTGTATGCTACTTCTGTAATTGAAATTTCCTTTTCAAAATTTAGCATTTGTTGTTTCTCTGGTGTGAAAAGAGTATTAAAATTTGCCTGAAAATTATTAGGATAGGAAATCCACCTTAGCCTGTACAAGTAATTGAAAATCCCATTAAAAATTATTCTGGTGTTTTGTGTTTTTTAAATATTTGAATTTTCTTTTTGTGCAAAACTTGGCTAATAATAGCTCAAAAACTCTTTAGGGATAGGATGAAAATAATCCAGGTGCTTCACAGAATTCAGATCATGCCAGATATTCTGACAGAAAGTCAGCTGTTCTATGGTTACATAGTAAATATCATCCCTATTTAGAGAGCGCTACTGTCCTACTGAAAAAATCCTTTATTCTCTTATGTATAACTGCTACTTAGAAGTGATACCAAATTGTTTCGCTGACGTCAAAAATGCAGAATTACAAGTCAGCTTATTCTGTTTTTTTCCCTGGCTAAAAATATAGCTTTCCAAAACTGAAACTTTCCAAGGTTAAGGGAAGTCAACAAACTTGTCCATGGAAAGTGGTCCAGAACCAAACACATCTTGTCAGCAAAACTGAAATCTTTTTCATACTAAGAATTTGCACTGTCTGTTTGTTGTAATGATAGCATGACAAGAGCTGGTCTTGAGCAGCATTTCTTGCTTTTCTATTCAGAAGAAAATAGATAGCCTGCAGTCTTCAGAAGATATCCCATATTACATGTCATAAGAACCAGCTTGCGTCAGTTATTGGGGAAGAGAGGAAACAGGACAAATCATGTAAGTTTTGTTGGGTTTGGGGAAGGAAGAAAGGCTTGTTTCTATGAACTCAGAGACCAACTAAACTTGAAAAATACTTCTGTGAAGTGTATTCAGTAGGAAGAGACTGAAAACTGAATAAAGCAGTATTAGAGATCTCTCAGAGCCCACCTATAAAATGCCAAGGAAAACTATCTGCTCACTGTAACAATTTCACCCTGAAAAAGAATAATGTCAGTGATCCTAAGTGCAGTATTATTCTGTCGGCTTCCACTCAAACCGCATGAAGCAGCAAGGTACCTCCTATTCAAATGTGTGGCTGCATATTAGAAAACACTCAACTGAAACAAAAAAGGGAAAGAAAAAGTATCATACAAACCAAAAGGCTAACAGTGCAGCCAATCTTTTTGCCATCCACTTCTCCCATTTTCATGCAGTCCCTAGAACGGAAAGTAAAGAAAGTCAAAAGCAATGACGTGTAACCTCTTATAGTGAAGAACACCTCATAAAGACATACTTGCCTTGGCAAGCTGTCTGAAATGATGCAACCCAAAAGGTATTTGGGTGAATAGCTGACCCAGGTGTGTAAGGGATTTCATGCCTCCTTTTCTAGGACATGGAATACTTCAATCATCAAGAAACTAAATGGCTTTTTTTTCTGGCTCTGTCATTGATTTTCTAGGTGACTGCTGGAGATCATTTGCTTTCTTCATACTGTGTGCTCAAATCATGCCAGCAGAAGCCAGCACAGCTGCCAGAAGAGGCAGTCCTGCTCCCCTCCTGCTCTTGGGCACTCATTCCCAGTCCTGCACTTCTGCCTGCACAAACCTCAGGAAGAGATACAGATTAGGCAGCATCTTTTGCTGGGTTAGTTTTAGCCCATGTCAGCCAGATCACCACAGCGCAGCACAAACAAGTGTGTTGGCACAAGAAAGAGGGTGATGTGAATGAGGGAATAAGCAGGGATGAGTTTGCTTTCTTCATGGACAGTGTACGTCTAAAGTGGTCATGGAATTACAGCATTAGTTCCCCCTCTGAAAAAACAGAATGACACTGATCTCTGTAAAATGCCCAAATTTTCCTCATTAGCACTTTTATGATTTGTATCATTTATTGTTTGGGGAAGCAACAGATCTGACCCCCAAGCCAAAAGTTAAAATGGAACCATGCAGAGTTTCATTATCACACAGGGAAAATAGCCAATATACCATGCTGGAGTCAAAAACGAACAGGCAGACATCACCATGCAGTCACTAAAAGAAATTTAACGTAACTTTAAAACATTCTTGCCTATATGAGCTAAACCATCATCCCAAAAACTCTCATAACTACCAGTAGACACAATTGAGAGACTGAGAGCCCTGGAGGTTGTAATCCAACCAATCCCTGAAAAGCAACAGCACTGTCAGGCTTCTAGAAATAAAGAGTTCAGTCTCTGTGGATGAAATAGCTTTCCTTTCAAACTATCAGTGACGACAGAAAGTGGAGTACCAGGTCTCACCAGTGTCTGTATCGCATCAGGGAAAAAACCCTAACACTTAAGCTCTAGAAAGCACTACAGTTGATGGCAATATGGACTAAGCTGAAATCTGAAGTTTCTACATGGGATTCACAACTGACTGAGAAAACCCCTTTTAGTCTTCCACTCCTGAAAGGGAGTAGGTCTCTCATTTCTCTCTTTTCTTTGTTCACGCGATACAGTCAGATGTGAGCTCCTCACCCAGAGATCACATCTTTGTATAAATACTTGCTATGCTGTCTGACACTACAACTAAGCATGATTGACATAGTGATAAGAATTTTACATATTCTGTAAAACAACTGTCAGGTGATTAGTATTGAGCTCTGTGTCTTCAGACAGACTTGAGTGACTAACTGCCAAAGGTTCCTATCTTCCTTGATAAGAAACTCATGCACGTCATTGGGTTTTCATACCATGAGGAGGCTACTTGGTTGGTTTTCAGCCTGCTTGTCTCATTTTCCTGTTGATTAAGCAGCTGCTGCCAGAGATCCTGAGCATGTACAGTTGATATGTCCAATGCAGTCACCGTTTGTGCAATATCACTGTATTTGACTCCTAATATTTCAAAGATGACAACGCTACAAATTGTGATAATCACTCACCTGTAGTCCAGTAACCTCTCCATGAGGCGAGTCACAGTGGCGATTAACGAAACGCCACTTTCCCTCCATGTTTCCCGCTCAATTTTCTTCAGCAGACTGAAAAAAAAAGCCAAAACAATTTCACAGTTTATTTTTAACTGTCACTATGACAACCAGTCTGCTTTTACCAGTACTGTAATACCTTAGCAACATCTTCAATAGTTAGATTTTCTTTTACAAACACCCTCCCAAGAAGCACAATTTTCAAACAATGTCTTACCTAGGATAAGGACCAAAAAGTGGAATTCTAGTCCAGGAAGCATTGACAAAACAAATGATTTTTATATTAGCTGCATCAGATTAAAATATATCAAATATCTAATGTTCAGAATATATTAATATCCCAAAGACTTAACAGAACTCTTCCATAAAATTTATATACTAATTTCATGCTGATACATCAGAAAACAGGGATTTTAAAGATGGACCTTGAACAGAGTATTTATCAACTCAATATAACTTCTCAATGTGACCTCAACTTTTTAAACTAAGATTTTTCCTCCTCTCCTCTCTAATATTTCAATATGAATGAAATTTAAGAATGGGGAAAGGATTTTAATGATTCCTCCTCTTCACTTAATCTTTGCATCTGAGAACATACTATCATGCAGATGTAAAATTCCATTAGCTTAAACTGGCATAAGATTCTTTATTAAAAACTGTTGTGTTGAGTCCTTACACTAAGACAAATGCAGATTACACACTGAAGTGAGAAGGTTTCAAAATGGTGTTGTAAGTGGAGCTGTCAGTAAAACTATACTTAATATTTCTTTCTATTACAGGCCTCTGATTTTCACTGCTTAAGCTTATCAAATATTAATCATTTGAGCATGAATTTCCCACATGTCCTCTCCGAGAATGAACGAGGAAATATTTATCTACAGATCTGTATTACTTTTATGCTTTGGTGCAGGATGGATGGACCCTCAAATGGATCACATGTCCATGGAAATACTTTAGCAGTCTTCCTGAAAATGCACTCAGGTATGGTTTACTTAGAAGTCTCTGAAAATTGCCACATCCAAATACTTAGAGCTTTTTAAGAGAGTTGTTAATAGCATCTCCAAACCTTCTGTCTGCAGTGGGCAAGCTGTCGGCTCCACTGACCTTCATCTACACTGAGCATGTTCAGTCCCATAAAACTCCTACGTCCAAATTTCACCAAACACATAACAGCGCCCAGTAACTCCTACATGCCAGCTGCACTAGATATACACTCCAGCTCTGTTCAGCTTCTTACATACAGGGGATGTCACAGATGCAATTCTCCAAACGAATTCAACTTAAATGAAGCTGTGCTCTGCTGGAAGCAGGGAGGAAACATTGATCTTCATTCTGTACCCTCACATCAATCTTAGACTCACTACTGCTCTTTAGGAGGCAATCGCATGTCTTCCCCTCACGTTCAGAAGGGAATCTCTGCTTTCCATACAGAATATACAGGCTGACTTAATTTGCTTTTAAACCCCTTATGTTCCTTTCAATACAAGTTTTTGTGTCTAACAAGAAATAAGAGTAGAGCCTCTTACATTCTTAAGCACTGATTACTGCACTGATTTTTCCTTTCTATTACCTTTAAACCCTGTGTTAAATCGGAACATTTCAAGCCAAATTAATCAAAATAACTACCTACAGTTCCTGTAGAAAACTAGCAGAAGTCTGACTTCTCTTTTAAAAAACATGGTTTTCATCTGCATTTGACTTATGCATGTTCTTTATAAATGTATTGGCATATTCATTATAAATATACAATTTCTACAAATGGGTTGTGTAGATACACTCAAAGTACTTATTCACACTGACATCAATGTCATCAGTTGAACAATTTTATGACTTGTTATTTTTTTTTATTAACTATTTTATGACACTTTCCACCATACATCTTTCACCACAATGCAGAGAACAAACAGAATGAAAGAGCTACTCAAATATATCCCTCAGCTTCCTCATGGCTAGATCTAGATAGAATTAAATTCCTATTACTTAGAAGTCCCAAAGCACAGCCAAGATGCTATGAGAATTCTACAAAGCACTAAGGGGGATAAACAATACAGAGAAACAATGAAAACATTTATGCCTATCCACGCTACTATAAACCTAATATCTGGGCTCATCTGAATAATTGTGGTTTGGTTTGGTTTTTTTCTTTTTTTACTTCTTTTTTTTAATCTTGGGTTCCCAAGAACAAGGGAGTGGAGTGGGGACCCAGAGGATCAGAGCTCTCCAGGGATGAATGCCAGGCTTACAACCATGTTCAGGCTAGCTCATTCATGTAGTAAGTGGATTTTATATGCCTAAGCCACAGAGTTATTCAGACCACTAACTCACAGGCATCTAATCCTAGAGGTGCCTTAAAACATCTGGATGTCTATTCCGGAGTACAAAGTCCTGCAGGTGCCTCACTGTAGCCAGAGGTTTCCTCATCTAGTTACATGGGTCAAAGTCAAACTTTGCTGCAAAGTTCAGAGATGAGTAAGGAGCTAACCAAACCTCACAAAAATATTCAGAAGGCCTCTGAAAGACTCAGTCCAGATGAAGTGTAATGCGCTGGGCAGTGCTGAATTCAGTCATGCAATTGGGGGAAGAAATTAAGATGACTGAAGACAGCATGGGAGAGGTAGCAGTCATCACTTTTTATATAGTACCTTCATGGCTAAAGAAATCACCCACAAACGGGCAGATCTCAGTATTAAATGCCTCCTCAGCTTGAACATCAGCTCCAATTTCATCAAAGAGAAGCCTTGTCACCAGGCCCCCAGTGGAGCTCACTAGCCCAGGTTTTGTGCTTTGATAATGTGGCCACCTAACCTCCAAACCTGAAATGACTTGTGTCAGGTCAAACTGGAATACAGCTACAGAGGTAATAAACCGGCAGCATCCATCATATTCAGAACAAAAGAGCTACTTGAGTATACCCCTTGGCTTCCAAGGATTTTGTTCTAACCACCAACTGTATAATAAACTGAAATGATTCTTTTCCCTGTTCTAATTAACTCAAGAATTCAATTGCAGTGTCACAGTGTAAATGTAGATCAGGGCACCTTTCATACCATGATTACACTGGGTAGCAATTACAACACCTAATTTATTGTGATAGCAAAATGTTCACTACTCCGTGCTTTGCAGCTCTTCAAATGACGTCAGAAGCTAATTACTGAATGGCCATATTCAAGTCCCTAGAAAGACAATGATTCAAAACAAACAGCAGCCATCTTCCCCCTACTTTCACTATGACTTTTAATTTGGTAAAGATAAATCCATTATAAGCAGTAAATTATAAGGACATAATATTTTAGGTATGTCCAGAGATTATTATAATTTGTTCTTGAAACTAGAAGATGTTCGAAGGAAAGATGCAGTCCTTGTCTTTGGGGAAAATCCAGCAGTTAACGTGGGAGTTGAGAGATTTAAATTCATTTTCCAATTCAGACAAAATAACAAAAGGCATGACAAAATCTGAAGGTGTCATACCTACTGCAGTTACTAGGCTGTATCCAAAGTAGGTGCGTGCATCCCCTTGGCTCCCAACTGTACCCATCAAAACCAACCATGCTAAATCTTCAGAAAGATCAGGTAATATTGTAGCATTTGCTTTCATTGAAGATGACAAAACCACTGCTTGCTGCAAAACTGTATTACTGTTTCACAGTCCTTGGGTTCATACCACATCTCTGTCAATTCAGCCTAAACAAGTCTGCTTTCTTGCACTCTCTGAGACACTCTAATATTGCTTAGTTTAAATTATCCGTGGAAGAAATAAAAAATCGCAAACCTCAAGCTAACTGACCCCATCCATTGCATTCCGCTCCCTAAAATTTCCATCTGATTTTAATCATTTTCCTTCACAGACCCTAGAATACTATGTCATCCTCCATTTTAGATTAATATCTTCTGCAAGCTCTCCTCTTGAGAGGTGTTAATGTATGGAGTCAAATCAAACTCAGATAAAAAACTAATGATAAATACTATTTTTTCTTAAGCTGGGAGTGAACTTGAGCAGTTACTCTGAAGTCTCACAAAGAGTTTATTTTAACTTCTGTTACACCAGAACAGAAACAACAAGTATAGTGATGCTGTGAGACATTTTGCAATTTAAATTACTATGACTACGTCTTTAGCATTTAGATTTATAAAAGGCTTTCACCATTTTTCACTGTATCTTGTTTAACATCCCCCAGTTTAAATCTAACTCAAAACACAACAAAAATTAGGAACTATATATTACACCAATACGCTTTCTTATAGAATTTTAAGTTATTTCAGTGACAGACTTCCTGATGTATTTTGCACAGAATGCATATAGACTTCACTTTATAATTACAGTTTTTTCCTTAATGACTTAATTTTGAAGTTAGAATACTGTATTACTAAAATATTGAAATCATCTTACCTTTTATTGCCTTTACTCAGACTATGAGAAATTTCATCAACAATTATAATAAACTTCTGCTTTAGCATACTGTACTTTTCTTTGCCATGATTCATCCATTTCTGTAATATTCTGCCTAATCTCTCTACCCACTTTTGCTTCTGTAAATGATAAATATTTGGGAACTCAATTTTTTCCAACTCAATACAATTACAGATTATTATGTTTGCTATTCACAGACACTGAGATCTGAATGTTGTTATTTAGGCAAAGACAACAGAGCTAAAACTAATACTTAAAAAAGGAGGAATGGTTAAGAAGTCATATACACAGAAAAAGAGCATGTGTTTAATGGTACTGAAGAATACACAGCTTGGAATGCTGAAGAGGAACAGTACATCTCCTACTAAACACACCAGAAATAGGTGGAACTGAGTTCTGAGGAACAACAGAGACAGAGTTCAGTTAGTTATTTTGTACCTGTACTCTGTGACAATCATTTATTTCAGTCAATGGGATAACTTACGGGCAACATTAGGGACTTCAGCATTATTATTAGCTTTTCCTATTAGATTTCATATCATTTATGAAAATATACTAAAAAGCTTAACAAGTAACTTATAAAAGATAAGAATAGTCTTATCAGAATAAATAAAATTGTTTGCATCAATCAAGAAATCAACAAGTGACATTACACAGATGAGTACAAGTTTCTGGCAATAGCAAATTGCTTACTGAACAGCTTTTTGTTGAATTCTCATGCCTTGTTTTCAAAATGCTTCATTTGAGTTCTACCTGCACCCTGTGCAATTATGAAGCATTTCTTACTTTTCTGATTTTAAAATTAATAGGTATGCAGAGCATGTTCTGTGATATAACTGATTCAGCCTTTCCCAATTATAGCTCTATGCAAGCAGTACAGCCAGACTTTACAGCTGCCATACAGCACCATAAATTGTTTTATTCCTCAGATTTTTATGAAAAAAAAAATAAATCACAACTGTTTTAAGCATTACTTGTCTACAATAATATTAGCATCTGATACAACCAACCGAACTCAAGGAATCAGCATAAAATAAACATATTACTCACATACTGTTGAAGAGCTCTCGGTATGTTTCGTCACCTTTACCTTCCGACATTAGGCTGTCCAGTTTGTCAATCAGTTTTGCTTCCACCTGCAACATATAAGTGTGGTGTAAACAGCTTCTTTTTCCTTTAATGAGATTAGAGAAAAATTGAGGGAAGATTTGTTTTTATGTAAGGGACTTTGCTAAAAGCATATCTTAGAATTATTGGTCACTCATGTAAATCTGATAAGTCACAATCTCTTTGAAGCTGTTACCATTCCCAAGGTTTGTGGGGTTTTCTTTCCCTTTTTTTTTTTTTTTTTTTTTTTGGGGAGGGAGCTAATTTAAATTGAGCAACGTGACTTTAAAACTACAGGCTGAGTAGCATTTGCTGCTGCTAAGGCAGCTATCTATTTATGGAGTCAGACAAAAAGCACACAGCCCAAATAAATTGCCTGAATTCTCACTGCAGGGCTGTAAGCACAAGCCATTTTCTTCGAATTCAATAAAAATATCATCTTTTCTGACTTGCACCCCACTCTTTATAAATTAATTTTTTAAAATGTCTGTACTGTTCAGAACACTTAGGGGCTCAGGTTTACTTTCTGAACTTTCCTTACCTGCCAGTGTATTTGGTTAGAAATCCAGTTTGCTGGATTTTCATATTAGCTAAAGAAACTTACAGTACATATCTGGTGGCTAATGGTTCCTTCAATGTATATTCTTAAGTGTACTGACTATACAAAATATAGAGGTGAGGCTACACTGTGTGTTAGTATTTCAAACCTCCTTTTCAGCAGTAATATATTAGCAACCACAAATCTAGAGGAGAAACCAAGCCGTTGTCAAGATATTTTATTAGAGAATAAACCTATTACAATTAACATTTACACCCAAGCTGAAAACACAGAAAAGTAGAACAAGTGGATTTTTTCCTTCTCACTCGTTACCATTTCAATGGTGATTTTTAACAATAAGTTTATATATTGACAGTGAAAAGCTACCTATTTACATCACATGCACTCCTCCGTTCTTAATAGTTTGGTTTGTGTTTCAGATACAGCTCCCACCCTAAACATTATGATTGCCTGGGAGTAATTCAAATTCTTCTGCTTTCCTTCATTTGAAGCAGCAGGAAGGAGGGCACTGAGAAATGGTTTGAGGCAGTCTGAAAGAACTGAGTGGGAGCTGCAGGAGCAGATGGCATACTTGGTTGTTCCTTCTTAGCCCGTTAAGGTGTTTGAGCAGCAAGAATACTCGGCTCCTTACAGAAGAACATTCCTCAGAAGGACCATCTGATTTTTTTTTCATACTAACCCGACGGAAAGCTAGTTGAATCCTATCTAACCAGTCGTCTGTACTGCTGTAAAGCAGAGACGAAAAACCACAACAAAATCTGCCTTGCTGAAGACAACTCAGATTTTGTTCTTCACTTCAGCAGGCCATGGACTTTATCCCTTGTCTTACATTACTAACATGATAGCATTAATTGGAGAATCTTACCACCCCTGCACAGAGCAAAAAGGGAAAACCCTGGTATTCCCTCTCCAACAGGCATAATGTTGTGGGTACCTTCCCCGCCCTAAACCACCAGTGGTGAGGACCAGCACTCTCTGCAGTGCTTGAATTTCAGTTGTTTTATAAACTGCTTCACACACAGTACCTGTTTAAAGTTGCCACTTCGCCTTTGCTCCCAGTCCATCATGTCATGGAAAATAGGAATCATTACATTCCTCAGGTCTGGCTGAGGGATCAAGGTCACTTCCAGGAAGGGGCCTATCAACGCTGGAATAAAGTGAAGCTTGTGTTCCCCTAAAATGAAAATGAACATGAACTTGAGTGTGAATTGGGTGTCCTGTGAGCTATCAAGCAATCCAAACACTATCTGAAGAATTAAAAAATAGCACTCTAAATTTTTTTTTAACTCAGGACCATCACAGCATGGGCTATTTCTTAAGCCCCAAAAGTGAAAAGCTGCAGACAATGTAAGAATATAGGGCTAATATAATTTATCAGATTTTATTATGCAATACTGAGTTCAGAAATGACAGTGGCTTATCTATCTGTATCTCAAGTTAGTTTTCCAGAAAGAAAACAGAGACAAAGCACCCTCTGGGCATTTAACTTATTTTTCACAGGAATGGCTTGGTTTCTAAGCTCTAGATTCTTGTGTTTACAAAATGGTTAACTGTCTGATATTCTGTGCTCATCAAAAAAAAAAAAAGAGTACTTTGACTTTTACTACTAAGTACTTTGACTTTTATCTATCTTTAGTTTTGTGAGTACAGAACTGAAAGTACATGTTTTGACTGCAGGAAAGGGAAGATGTGACTTGTTTGTTCTCAAAACAACTTGCTTTAAAATCAATGTTAAAACATCTTCCATTAACTCACCATATTCCACTTAGCAGAAAACTAAGTTCTTGTCAGGAAAGCCAGAAATGGCATACAGTAAAGATTGACCATTCAGTTTCAATTTTTCACAAGCAAGTCTTCTGATATCTTCAGAATAGGGGAATTATGAACCACAATGCGCTGACTTTCCAAGCTGGGAATTAATTTACATCCATCCTACCCCTCAATATTCCAACGGGCAGTCACCCCTGCTTCCTGCTCTGTTTGGTGGCTGTGTTTGTGCAAAGGAAAACCAGAATTCTCTTTGCTAGAAACATCCTGGGGTGTATATCCATATGAAAGCAAGGTGACTGTACAAGGATCAAGACTTATGATGACTCTTCATGCTAAGAGAACTGTAAAATGCTGACTAGCATCACACCAATCATAGGAAATATCCTGACTACTGTATTTAATTGGACACATTATCAGATGAACTCCATATTGTACCCCACAAAACTCCCCCCTATTGAAAGGCATCATGGTTCCCTCCTTGACTGCATACTGAGTTTTTGTTCAGCAGAAAACAACATGAGTGGGAGATGGTACACACTAAGGTCTTACCCTAGCATGCAGAAAGGAGATGGGACCCAGAAGTGGATCCTTGATATACCAGTTTCAAAATACTCATCATGTATCCAAATAATTCAGAGGGATGCTTTAGAGTGATTAAACAATCCTAAATACTGTAAATAAGTAAAATACGCTACACAACAAATGTTAAAAAATACTATTTTGAATGTTTCTTGTTCTAGTACAGGCTGATCAGAAAGACCAGTTTTTTACAACTACATATTTTGCTGGGGATTCATAGAATTGAGATGACAGTGTCTCAGTAATCACCAAAAGTCTTCACATCTTTCACGAGCCCTTTACTGAACTACTGAATAATTGAAATATAAAGATGACAAAGGTAGTGTCCAAGCCTTCTGTTCAGTTTTTTTCTTCCTAAACAACATTTAATTGCATTTCTCTGATGCTCATACCTTCAAACAGTTTGCAGTTACTGTTTATAAATCTAAAAGTGTTCCTAAGTTTATATTCAAGCATGTATTTTTCTCGTGTTGTCCAATGTGTCATTTATACATCAGTCAGTGATTTGTTTATGCTTTTATATTTTAGTGCAACTAGGACTTAGGGGAAGATTTGATGCAAATCCAGCATCTCAAGAGAGCTTCAGAATTAAGATATATGTCTGCTCCTTAAACTGTTTGGCAACAGAACTAAAATTGTGAACATAAGTATATTTCCAGGCACAATAATTCTGTCCCAAAAGAGCAGTACCTTCTTTTCTCATTTTCTCTGACAGTATTCTTTCAGTTCTCTTTGAAGAAACAGGGATAGGTCAGATACAGTATCAAGGCTCAGAAAGCTGCATTTAGCTATAAGGAAAGGAACTACAGCTGACTAGGGTTTTCCTAAACTTGAATCGAGGCTTTATGTGAACTTAATTGCCAACAACCCTTCTATCACTGGCAAGCATATTTAATAGGTGAAGAAATAATAATTGGTTTTGATTTTATGAGCCACTGATGATGTGTTTAATTACTTACCTAAATTTTGCCACATGCTGAAGATTTCACATCCCATTGTTACCCGCATGTCACCATATCTGCAATGTATTGAAAAATAAAGCCAAACAGTGAAAGATCACGTAAGAAAATGAAGTTCATAGGCCATTCTGCAACACTGTTAAATGAAGTGCCTGATTTGCAGTCCATAAAAAACTACTTTAAGAGAGATTATTTCTTCCAAGTTTTTGCGCTTTCCATTGTACGCAGCTAAAATCAATTCTTAAACCCAGGTTTATTTGCAATGTTGTCAAAAGTATCAGTTCTTTCTAAATGCTATACATCAGTAACACAGCTGTGAAGCAAAACTTATTTTTTGCAGTAATATGATGTGGTTTTCTCTCTGAGAACAGTTTTGCTCTAGCTTAAAGAAATAAAATTAATTCCTACAGACAACAGCGCCGTGCCTGGCAGAAAAACCTGAACCAGTGTGACTCAATGTATGAACTGGAAATTAGTGTTGGCACTGCTACGACTCGGCTAGTTTGCTCCAAGTATCTGAAGCAATTTGGGCCCTTCTATGAAGGCTATCACCTCTGAAGACCTATACAAAGGGTCAGAACCAACTCTCAATCTAGTCAGTGGAAATACTGTTACCGTTATCTTTTTGGCAGGCCTTTTTGCAACCTTCCATGTCTTCCATTTTGAGAAGTGTTTGATCTATTACAGTTTTCTAGAAGCTGACAGCAGTACTTACTTTTCTAAAACCTTTTTCTTCTTGGAAGGTGTGAACATCTCCAGTTGCAGGCATAACTGGTTTATAAAAATCACAGCAAGGAAAAAGTAGGAATCCCATATCTACAATAAGCATATGACATTTGATTATTTCATTTCCTCAGTACCACCATTTTATGACCACTCAAGATGCAAAATTTCAAATCACATCACTTGTTTCAGTCTCAACTAATTAAATTACTCCAACTGTTTTTGACTAAATTTCTTTGCATGCAAATATACTTTTCACCAACCCCAAAATATTAAGTAGAAATACATCTATTTTACATATTCTACATCTCTTAAATGTAAAGGTATAAGAGTTGCAGGCAATTTTTTTTCATCCCCCCAAATCAGAAAACCTTAGCTCCTAAATTTGGAAACTTTTTTTCTGGTATATTTATATAGAAGACTACAAAAAGTTATGCCTTTAAGTTCAAAACCCAAAAAATTCTGACACCTCAAATGCTATCACGTAACAGATTTGTTATTCTCTGGCCAGTCCTACTTTATAATGTTATTTGCAAGTCTCGCTGTAGGCTTCACTGGACAAAACCAAAGCCAGGTTTTGCTAACGTCTCACAAATATACAGATGTTTTGTGCACACGCTTTATGAATTAGATGTTGAATCTTCTACTTTGAAGATTTACAGATAAATTTAAAAATAAATTTAAAATACATTACAATATTAATTATTATAACTCAATTATAGATGCTCCATGGCAGGAGGAAGAAAGAAGTGTAGGAGAAGCCCTATTCTAGACACTGCAGCTCTGCAGGATAGTAATAACATTGCTAAGCAGGTTTAAGGAACATAGATGCCTTGCCTACAGGCAATTCTTTTATCAGTTTTGGCCTCTGAACTTATGGAACTTCATAAAGGATAGGCTTCCTCATGTCCAGTTACGTCAAGCAGACAAATCTGCATTCCCACCAATCTCTCCAACAGGAGTCTGGATTTTCAGAAAAGCATCCACAACTCTGCTGGAAGTCAAGAGGAGCTTGCTGTCTTCTCTAGGAAGGAAATTCTGCACTTTTTATGATGAGGCAACTGGACTAATGCCTCTTGGTTGGGCAGGATATTCACACAGGTTTCCATGGGAATGGGCCTTTTCAGACACATTCCTAGGTCTTCTCATCTGAATTCTAAAAGCATCATTTTGTAATTCACAGTTTATCACAGGTGCCATATCTCACTATATGAGGTACATGTTTAACTACATTCACCATGCAGTGTCATAATTTTCTAGTTTTAATTACGCAGCATGTTAATTGGTCTTCAGAGAAATGACAGAAATGCAAATCTGTATTTTTATAAATTTACATTGATTAAAAAATGGAATAATTTTCCTTTCTGCGATAACTCCGAAATAACAGACAAACACTTAAATTATTTTCTATTATCAAAAAAAAATTGCTACACACAAATCCTGAGCAAGGAGTCTAACATAGAGGGTGAAAAAACAAAATGAAAATTAAGAAATTAAAAAAAACTCATAGCACTCTGATTTTTAGGACAGTCCTGTATTTCAGAAAAAAACTGATCTGAGCATTTGAAATTGATGATTTAGTATGTGTTCTAGCTATTTAGATGCTGAAGCTAAGTTTCATAACAATCCACCATGTCATAGGATGATGTAACAGCTGTCACATCTATCTTCTGTTAGACACATTTACTCTACCTTGTAATCAAAGTTTTCATTTAAGAAGTTTTTACGAAGGGCATCCGAAAGGTACAAGACCGTAGTAATGATCACGCTGGGAAGAAAAGAGCAAAAAAGACAGTAGCTTTTATTAAATGGAAATTCGTATTTAATATTCAAAGCCAGACAATTTTCCAATGAAGAAATAGATGTAGCATGTACAGTGGCATTAAACACTACATTTTACACATATACAAATATCTGACTACTAACAGCAGCTATAGAGAGAAAACACATTCATTAAGAAAAAAATAGTAAAAATAGATGTGATATAAGAATGTGCTGAAAACATGTTCTGTATAGACAAAAATGATCGATCAAAAAGACAAACCAATTGTTCTGCAAATAATGCTCATATCAGAATTAATACACCCTCTGTCCTACTAGCATTAATATATACAGTTGAGCAATTTGCTTTCAGCTTTCTTGGTACTGAAAATATGTGTGCCTAGATTATAAATATATCTAGTAATTACCAATATATAATATTGACAGCCCTATGGACAAAGAGTCTTTTTAATGACAACAGAGAAATACAGAACTGCATGAGCTCTGTGAGAAAATTTGCTTGTGCAGATCTCTCTTCTGTATGTTGCAAATGGCCATACATTGCCCTACATTGACACCTGCCTGAATTATATTAATCTATCTTAGGTAAATATATATGGCCAAAATGCTTTCACAGTGGTTCTCAGCAGAGGTCAACAACAGGCTTATTTATTGTAGCAACCAAGTTTGGTAATCTACAGAAACAAAATAACCTTAAAGAGTATTTAAACAGAATTCATTTCACCGATTCAACCCTTAAGCCAACCTCTGCAGCACTTAGGTCTATCAATATATCTAGTCAAACCACAAATCCATATGAACCATTAAATTCTTTTTGAAAGTAGTCAGTAGCGGATGCTTATGGGGGAGAAAAAAAAAGATAAACATAGAATGATCTTTTTGCTATTTCACTCATATATTTTACAACAATCAACTGTTTAAAGACCTTCTGAGAAAACGGGTTTATCTACACATTTCATTTAATTACCATTTATCTACTATTAATACATCCAGTACTTCTTTGAACATGGTTCTTGACCTGTATGCTGTTACAATGCTAAAATTTGTCTCCCCTTCCATACTTTGGACTTTTTTTTTTTTTTTTTTTTACTATCTTTTCAATGTGTTCAGGAGAAAATATGCTTTATTAAATATAATAACAGTAATAAATAAATTTTAAAGGTATAATATTTTTCACCTTCACTATACTGAAGAATTATACATTAACCAACCCACCTAAGAGATAAATTATATTTTTCATCTGGCACTTTTGACGGATTTCAAGTGTATAAATACAAAATGGCTATGTATCATTTAGCTTATTACTAGTTCAAATGTTTGCTTCCATTTCTCTATGTTTAAAATTACTGTCCTTGCCAAACTTTACCTTCTGGTTTGATGTGTCTGAACACCTGTAACAGCCAGGTCTGAGACTGTTTTTAGAACACTGCTTGAGTCTCAGGTTTTATTCGTTCCTAGTTCCACTGCTCAAATATCATACATATTATT
The DNA here is from genome assembly GCA_035590275.1 of Ibycter americanus. NCBI lineage: Eukaryota > Metazoa > Chordata > Aves > Falconiformes > Falconidae > Ibycter > Ibycter americanus. The sequence continues at coordinate 48,504,509 of JAVJGI010000060.1, read as the reverse complement.
TTCTCAACAATTATATGGTAGCTTTTCTATCCAAGTAGTGTTCCATCTTTAGCACTCATCTGTATAGTTTACCCCACTCTTCCACCAGCAGGAAGTCACAGCATGTTACAGCACTCCCTGCTGCAGCATGGAAGGCAAAGTGAAACGTTAACAAACTGTAATATAAGCAAAGCTAAGAATCAAGGCATGGATAAGAGTCCTGTCATTCTTATTACTGTGCATGATTTAATCTACAGCCCATATGTTTCACAAAATGGAAACAGTTTGCGTATTTCAGGAAGATGTTCTGATAGAAAAGGTCAGTTCATCAGAGCTATTACTATGCAAAATTTCAACCTAAGTCCTAAGTAAAAAATGCCTGAAAACTGTATGCAAGAGAAAATTCCACAAGATCTCAAGAACTACAACCATACTGCCAAGTTTCCATTACATAGTTCTACTTATGTCTGAGACAATTCCTTTCTTGCCACATTCCTCCCATGGCAAATGAAACTGAAGAGAAAGATCTGCTTCAATTCTTATGAGAAGGTGACTAGAGTAGAAATCTTAAATGCAATTTTTAGAATATTTTTTTTCCAGAATTTTCCTGAGATAACAGAATAGTTGCAGTGCAGGTATCTCTTGCTATAGGCAGAGTAGCTCAGGCTTGATTTATTTGGTAAGCCAAAGACATGATATGGATTATCTGATAAAAAGTGGGTCTGTAGAGTGGGAGTGTGTATGTTGTAGATAAAAAAACCCTCAAAACATCAGATTGAACATAGAAAGATGAAGCCATTGTTTTTGACCCACAATCTGTTATTCTGAATCGACAACAAACTGAAATCAGGTAGGACAGAAAACATGGCTAATGCTGGGAGGTTCTCTTTCCTCTTTTTCTACAAATAACATAGGTTCTATAAAAAAAGCAAAAATGCACAAAGCAGAGACAGCAGCCAGAGGACAGATGGACAGCTGCCTGTTACTTCCCAGGCAACAATTTCAAAATAACAAGCACCATTATTTCAAATCCATTTGAGTATCAAACTAGAAAACATTGAGTTTGCGACAAGACTTGCTTTTCCTCCTCTTACCACCTGCCACAAATTTGTTCAGAACCACTGACTGTTTTACAGGAGAAAAACCTCTGCTTTTTCTAATTTTTCTAAAATCTAATAATTTCTAAGCTACTAAATTAGTCTCGGTTTATACACGGAATGCTAATCCAAGATCCGGTCAGGTCCATTGTTGACTAGTGACTTTTCCATCAAATTTTCACAGCAAATATTTCTGCAATACCCTGTTTAAAAAATCCAAAGCGGCCCCCACTGTGCTCTGGCAACCTGGCTTTTGCCTGGACAGCCAACGATAGAAAAGGAAAGCTTTCTTTTTCCATTCTGATACGAGACAAATAGTTAACATTAGCTTCTCATTTCATCCTTTGTTATTTCAGAGTGAAGTTTTCCCAAGGGCAGAGGTGTCTGAACAGAAAAAAGTTTCTTTCATATTTCATAAATAAATGAAATAAACCTAAAGTTACATATATGTGTATATATCTTTTGTTATATTCATATATGCATACCTGTGCATATATATGCTTTTTGTGACAGACTGGATGCCAGGTTCAGTTGTTAGCAACATTTTGTATTACATAAAAGCATGTTAGCAACACTGTGTATTACATAAAAGCAAGAATTTTTGTTCATTGTAGGAGTCTCAGACTCCCACACCACGGGAGCTAACAGGATTCTTCAAAGCAGCCATAATGATGAAACCAACGCTAATTCAATGTCTTCCTTTATTGTGTATTCTGTTTGAGTTACTTTTTAAAAAACAATAATAATGCCTTTCAGTCATTACTGAATAAGATGACCAAAAGGATTCTCTGTTTGAAGTCCCTATGCTCAACTGTCAGTAGATGCATTTGGAATTTTAGTATAAGCAACACATTATAGTAAATCTTCCCTTACAGATCAATTATTTTACTATAAATAATAATATTCATATATCCATTTTGTATGCTTATGAAATTCAAACTGAGAACTGGATGATCTAGCATCTGTACCATTCAACACATTGCTGGCAGAATATACGTAGTTAATCATACAGAGAACTTTAAAATTAAAGCTTCTTGTATACAAAGAGCAGTAGAAAACTAGTTCATTGTTGAATAATAAATAGGCATAGTGTGTTATAAATATCAAACCTTTGCTCAGCAAGTAATAGAAACTCACTTCGCTCTCCAACAGCCTTCTCAATCACTAATGAAACATGATGTACCTGGAGTTCAGCTGAGTCCATTAAATGCTCTCAAAAGACGCCAGTCAACCAAAGCATTGGTAAGTGATTCTTTTCCTAACTTTAGGGTAACTTAAGCAAGTGACCATTAATAATGTCTCTCTCAACTGGAAATCACTGTGTAATGTGTTATTCAGAAATCTCAGTTTTAGTCTGGCGTATTTTATTATAGAATTTTGGATTCCTCTCTGGCGCTAGGCAACTGATTCAGACATCTTCCTATATTATGTTGTGTTCATTTGCAGTTACAAATAGAAGCTTTGCTTAGAGGGCCAGCAAGCTAGCTTACTACCTAGGTAATGTAGAAAGTAAGTCTATCCCTATAATGAAAGAAATTAAAGTTATATTTTCCATAACATACATAAAAGCATATTTTGTCACTCAGCAGTAACATCCATGGTAGACATATTAGATAACCATAAGTAATTATTTTGCTTTGCTGAACATATGCAAATTAGCTCACTACAGATATTATGTGGTTATGCAGTCTTAAACGGAGTTAATTTCTGTCTCATTGCTCGACTGCTAGAAGTTAATAAACATTAAGGATTTTTTTGCATGTTCTTCTCCTTCCATCACAGATCACAATTCAAAAAAGATCTATTTCTCCACTTTAGGGCTAAGTCTGCCTTTTAAAATGTTAATTATTTCTCAAATTTTGAAAGTCACTTGGTAGTTTTATAATGTTAGCCATTAATACTTTGTTCATGTTGGGCATCTGGACATTCAGAATTATAGATTATGCATACATCGCTGTGAAGTATCTTGATTTCTGGATAGTCAGAGATTTGTCTTCTTGAGCTCACAGTATCTTCTGGTTTTTTTTTTATCCCAGACAGCATCCAAATATCAAATTCTACATAATTACTGAAAACACTGCAAGAAGAAAGAAAAAATCCAGAAGCCAGGGGGCAGCAATATTTTTATATATAAATACTATATATTGAAAGAATTATGGCATTTTAAGACCTGAAAATCCTTCAGGTAATTGAAGTTCTGCATATATAAATAAGAGAAAAAAATGAAAATTTTTCCCCCCTCAGGAAAAGCTTAGTACATTATATCCTTGCTAGGACTCATTTCTTTCCTAGGCTCAGACAGGCTAAATCTCTCTTCCTATAAATACTAGACAGCTTGAATTTTTATATCACTCTAGGGACAAGCAAGAGTAAAGACAGTGCTGCTGGTGATGTGCCTGCAGTGATGGGTGAAGCTCCCAAGACACACACTGCCTTCAGATCAGCTACCTTTTCTCAGGCTGAAGTCAGACAGCCGAGAAGGTGGCCATCCGACACAGGAAACATGACAGTCATTTTATTCCTGGGAAGCAGAAGTTAGAAAAGATCCAGACTGTTAATGGATTACTTCATTATGCTCTTAAAAAGACAAGACAGACCTTACAATTTTTCCTTTTAGACATGAATGGAGCAAGGAGTTCAAGAAGTTTTGCCTTCAATCCTGAAGAGCCTCAGATCATTTGAAGCGCTCTGGTTCATCAAGTGAAGCTCAGGAAGAATGGCTCACAGTCACAGCTGCTTCTGGCTGTGCTGCAGGCAGTGCCCTCATTTCTCATTCTGCCTCTAGGCTCTCCCCTTTGCTCTTAAAGATTTTGGGTTGGGACAATTCTAGCAAAACTACTACTCTGTGGCTCTGTGCTTTTGAACACCTCAAGGAAGCTGAAGGCAGGCAGCCACTGCAATGGCAGTAGGGTGCTGCAAAGCAGACTCAGTCAGGGATCAATGTGATCAGACAAAAGCCATTTTATTGTTCTAAAGAAGCCTTTTTATACATTTCTTAAGAATAGGTGTTTA
>JAVJGI010000060.1:48479943-48500321 GCA_035590275.1 Ibycter americanus | reverse complement strand
GATACACGGGTATCTGTTCAAGGCTAATATTAACAAGCTTGCATTCCGATCTCTCAGAGCAGCCGTGTTTTCCCACAGTAGGGGGCAAGTTAAAGGAGCTCCTGTTCAGGAACAGCTCCAGAAAAACTAGTGCTTTGCAGCAAAGGACAGAACATAAGTGAATTTTCCTTCCTGCTGCCTCAAAAAGGAACAGAAACTAAGCCATAGATATAGAACATAGGAATGATGAGTTTTCAGTTCACACCACACTTTTAAGTACACCTGGCCACCCCCCTGTTTCATAGCAAACCAGCATTTCCTCCACAAAGGAACAAATGGAGCAAAGCAATCATTGAATGCTGAATTAGTAAAGATGTGTTTATATCCCATTTGCTGGCAGTACTGCTTATGTGATTGTGTGTTATCAGGATGAGTTAGTCGGTCTCATTAACTTCTCATGGCCCATTTGCAACAGCAGTTATTGTCAACTTCTTTGCCTGACAGAACTGCACATAGAGTCCCCCCCTAGATGGTCAGAAACAACATAACATGGATTAATAAAAGGAGATGTGTGATAGAATCATAGAATCATTTAGGTTGGAAAAGACCTTTAAGATCATCAATTCCAACTGTTAACCCAGCACTGCCAAGTCCATCACTAAACCATGTCCCTAAGCACCACATTACATATTTTTTAAATATTTCCAGGGATGGTGATTCCACCACCTCCCTGGGCAGCCTGTTCCAATATTTCAACACCCTTTCAGTGAAAAAATGTTTCCTAATATCCAATCAGACCTCCTCTGGTGCAACTTGAGGCCATTTCCTCTTCTCCTGTTGTTAGTTATCTTGGAAACGAGACCTACCCCCACCTGCCTACAACCTCCTGTCAGGTAGCTGTAGAGAGCAATAAGGTCCCCCAAGCCACCTCCCCTCCAGGCTAAACAGCCCCAGTTCCCTCAGCTGCTCCTCATAAGACTTGTGCTCCAGACCCTTCACCAGCTTCATTGCCCTTCTCTGGACACGCTTCAGCACCTCTTGTAGTGAGGGGCCCAATATGGAACACTGTATTCAAAGTGCAGCCTCACCAGTGCCCAGTACAGGTGGATGGTCACTTCCCTTATCCTGCTGGCCACACTGTTTCGGATACAGGCCAGGATGCTATTGGCGTTCTTGGCCACCTGGGCACACTGCTGGCTCATGTTCAGGTGGCTGTCAACCAGCACCCCCAGGGTCCTTTCCCACCAGTCAGCTTTCCAGCCACTCTGCCCCAAGCCTGTAGCATTGCGTGGGGTTGTTGTGACCCAAGTGCAGGACTCGGCACTTCTCCTTGTTGAACCTCATATAATTGGCCTCGGCAACTGATGCTAACTAAAATATTGCTGCAAGTAAATATTCCTTTTACAGAACTTATTATCATCATCATCTTTAGCATATCTGAACACCACCAGCCTGAGAAACATGTGCCAAGGTCGTTCCTAAATCTTAGTTTTGTACACGTCAGCTGTTGCAGATCCATCTGCCAAGCCAGCTGTTTCTGGAATATATAACAATTTCTTAGATTATATATTTCGTCTAAAAGTTCCTATGCTTTTTCCCTTCTTTTCTGTGTTTCTCAATTTATTTCTTGAGCATGATTACCAGACGCAGACTGGTATCAGCCATATCTTCTTTAATATCATACACAGAAACAAATGACCATATCCATTCTTTGATTACTAACAGGGTTTTTTTTCCTGAATTCAAACTTGGCTAGATAGCAACACTAAGTGAGGTAAAAAAAATGAGCAAAAAATGTTATTTTTTTCAAGTCATGACAAAGTTTGAACAAGTACTATGATGCTTGCATATCCACACATGTAACAAATATGTATCATGAACACAAGTTTTGCCACATTTAATTGTAACAATACCATTGTTACTAGTAGTCTGTACAGCACTGTAAATTTAAATTCTTCTTAGAGCCACCAGGCAATATGCAGACTAAAATCCAATTTCCATCAGGTATTGCAATATGTACCATGAAAGTTTAAGTCAGTCCTAAATTCTGGATTCCTAGGTCTGCCTACCTCCTCTGGCAAAACTGCTCTTTGTATAATTGTATTGACTCTTCAGCTGGCTTATCCAATTTAAAGCTAAGCCTACAAAAAAGGCTAGCTGGTGATACAGGTGAAATAGAATTCGATAGTTTCAGACCAGTTGTAATGACTTCTCAGAAATGCTGGGAACCTGTTTCTCTAAAAATAAGGCATGAGCAGAGAAAGAATAGCTCAAAGGCAGATTACATCTCAAAGTATCACTAGGCAGTGCTTAGGAGTCCTACATCACTGTTGACTGTGCTGTACCTCATTTCCTGATTTGTGATTTTTCATTTGTGATTTTTCTGACAAACACTAAATTAAAAAAACATGCAAAAACATCATTAATGATGTTATAGCAGATAATTTCTTCGTGAGAGCAAACAGATCTTTACCAACTCAGCATTTCAACAAGCAGATATGAAATGAAGTTCTGTTGAGACCTGTCACTTGCTACTTGGAAAACAAAGCTGTTGATGCTTAGCATCTCCATTCTGTAAAAGGGTTTCTGAGTTTCCAGTTATATGTGCCTACTGAAATTCAGAATAGAAAGAGTTACAGTTTATGTTATGAATTTGTTGTGTAAAATAAGTCCAGAGATTTTAAATCTTAAATTAAAAAATGAAAAACTGCATCCACCATTATAAAAGGTGTTTTGAATTTTTATTACATACATTATATAACTTTATTTATACCATGATCTTTGCATACTACCCATATTTTTTCTTAACATTAAAAATGTCTTACTTGTTTGCAACCAAACGCATCACTGTCCAGTCTTTTGGAAACATCTCTGGTCGTATTAGTATCCGAAAAACAGTGAAAATCTGCAGCAGGAAATCCTTTGGAAGGAAAAGAAGCAGTCATATGTCTTTGCTGCTTTAAAAAGAGCAATGAGGTTTAAAAATATTTTAATCAGAGACAAAAAAATTATTATAGATATAGTAGAATTGCATTTATTTTCAACACAGATACACCTCTGAATATTTTTTTATTATTATTATTCCCCAAGAAAGCTTCAAATAGTGATTTAATTCATTTTTCTTAAAAGGAGGAAAATAACATAATGTGCCATTTGATTGACAGCAATGCATAAGAGAAATGTCAAAGATGCATTTGGTTTCCACCCATACACTTCCACAAATGCGATCCTGAGAGCAATTTGCAAATCAAAAAGCACTTCACAAACACTACAGAGTTCTGAATATCTCCCTAATCATGCCAGGTTTTCATCACTTTCAAGATTTATTCTAAAAGTGGCATTATTTGGTGGGAAAGACAGAGAGTGTAAGGACAATTTTGTCATCGGGTTTGCAAAGACCAGTGAATTCAATAGCAGTGCCCAGGCCCCTAAACTGTTATCACAGCTGTCTGTCTGTATGCAGGTCACTTAACCATTCTGCCTCATCTGCTGAATCTATAAAAAATGGTGAACACGTGAGCTACTTTGAATGTAGAAAGCACTGCTTAAGAGCTTTTAGCTTTATCATCCCTTATGTCATTTAACTCACTAATAAATAACTAAATTGAACTACTCAGCACACATTTTTTTAGATTTTCTTTTCACAAAGAAAACTACTAACAAGGGTAGTATTTTTAATGGCCTATCTTGATTGGATATAGTACTGCCAGTATTTTTTTAGTAAGCAAAACGGAGCTTTTGACATCATGAAGAGCATGAGGCAAGTGATATAACATGCCTAACAGAATCAGTGTGGTACCTGACCTTGAAATGTTTTGTATTGATTCTGCCCACATCACTTGTAGAGAGTTAGCCTGAAACACAGATGAGATGAAGATACAACCAAAGGATACCAAATAATTTTGAACACCAAAATATATTCTCAAGTGCATTTACCACAGTGTAGATGACAGGCATTGCACAACAGATGTCTTTCATTAGAGAATCACTGTAAAGGGGGACGAATGCAGGCGCTGGGAAAAGCAGCTGAGATCCCTGCACCCACCCACCAGAGAAGATTACATAAAAGAGACAACCTGTTTTCTGAGCAAGATGCCAAAAAATTATCTGTATTAAAGACTATAAATTATACTCTTTGCAGATAACACAATGCTTGAATCAGGTGACCAGCTTTACAGATAAACAAGAAGTTTCATGAGAAACCCATTTATTCCAGACTGCTTTTCTACAGCAATGCACCTTGTACCTAAATTCCAACACTTCTACCTGCTCCTTTTTTTCTTTTGGGGTTACCTCCCCTTTCTGTGCTGTAATCCCTGCAGCTCTGTGCCATAATCACAGCAATATAGCAATGCCTTGAATGCTGCTGCATGTCACCTTGCAATAACGTCCCAAATTCCATTTTCATTCCATCTGTTGTCCAGACACAATACACGTTGCTGCTGTTGGGGAACTAACGGACTGGGCTGCTGCACTGAACAGACCAAATGGCTGCTGTTGGGAAATCAAGCCGTGGTTTAAGGACTTAAAACCCAAAGGCTGCATGAGGTGTAAACTTAGCACCTTTGAGACCCACAGGCCATTGCCAAAGCCTCCTGAAATTCATCACCTTGTTCAAAAGTCATTAAGAAAAGAACGACAGAGAGGAAGATCATCTACATTTCATTTCTTTAGATAACTAGGCTAAAAACAGAATACATCTTTTATTCCAAGCAAACTTTAAAACAAAGCAAATGTAGACAATGTCATTAAATTTCAAATCATTAACACCAGGTTAATTATTTCTAATTTTAACAGGAAAAAAAAGAAAATAGTATCATTAATTTAGTGGTAAGTGATATTAGATACAAAATGTGGATTTGAAAAGCCTGAGTAAGACTGAAGATCTCTGTTACAGTACACATTAAAAACATATAAACAAAATGCAGTATAATTCACAGCTGAAATGTAACAGAAACAGTTAACTTGTAAAAAAATTTTAGAAAAACTATTCAGTTATAAGTTTTTCAACATACAACTATTAAACTTCTATTAACAGAATTAATCTGTAGCAGATTTTTATTTTCATGAATAGCTTTTCTGTATTTGGTAATACATTTCCCTAGGAATCCATTATAAGCATTAAAATAACCAAAGGATAAAATGCCAGTCGACTAGTCTGACACTTTGCCATTAATGTGTTGGTATCCTTCATGTATCAGCACTGCTCATTGATAGTCAGTGCTGGTGTTCACTCCCGAGGAATACACTTCCATGTAGCTATTTCATAAAATATTTTGATCAGCATTACAATGCCTGGTGCTTTGCATGATGCAATCACTCATTTTTGTTTCATGATCTAAAAGTCACAAGACACTACTATGAAGTACCATTCACGGAAGATCAATTTTGTAACTATATTTTGAATTCTTTCCTTTCCCTTAGTGTAAAATTGTATCTACTTTCATAATTGTATCTGCTCTGCCTAACACATGACATTTAGGGCACGCAGGCTCATCAACGGTCTGGAGCACAAGTCTTATAAGAGGCAGCTGAGGGAACTGGGGTGCTTTAGTCTGGAGAGGAGGCGGCTCAGGGGGGACCTTATCACTCTCTACAGCAACCCGAAAGAAGGTTGTAGGCAGGTGGGGGTAGGTTTCTTCTCCCCAATAACAAGTGACAGGACGAGAGGAAATGGCCTCAAGTTACACCAAGGGAGGTTTAGATTGGATATTAGGAAACATTTCTTCACTGACAGGGTGTTGAAGCATTGGAACAGGCTGTCCAGGGAGGTGGTGGAATCACCATCCCTGGAGGTGTTCAAAAAACGTGTAGATGCAGTGCTTAGCAAAATGGTTCAGTGATGGACTTAGCAGTGCTGGATTAATGGTTGGACTTGATGATCTCAAAGGTCATTTCCAACCTAAATGATTCTGTGATTCTATAATAATGATTTAGTAACATATTTTAACATTTAAAAAACATTTTTGCCGGCAGTGTAAGTGAACTAACATTTGGTTGGTTGAGTACAGATATAATTAATGTCTCATATGCCTTCTATCTTCAGAGACAGCAAGGAAGTAATTTTGTCCTTTTACATACTCTAAATACCATCTCTTAATATTCCTACCTAGTGTACCTAAGCTCTAGTACTATCTTATATCCCTTAAATAATATTACAGTATCACAGTTCAGTTTACTGTAGCAGCAACGTTTGCTTGATGAAATTATCAAACTGCGATTAAGTGAGAAGCATGGCTTTCTGAAAGACTGAAAACCAACTATTCATTTAATCAAAAACTGCCTTGGAATTTCTTTCACATCTCCCTGTATGCATGTAAAATCCTCTGTAAAGCAGGTCAGACTTCACTGGATCTCTCAGGGTACACCTATATAGCATTTCAGTTTGGGTCAACAGTCCACACACTGTGGAGTTAGCAAACTACTTGGTATCAAGTCTTTGTAGAGCATCTTCAAGCTTTTTGCAGAGTGCCAAGGTGCCCATAAGAAAGAAGATGGTTTGACAGTGAGCTGTCTGCCCAGACAACTCATCCACCCCATGGCAAATTCCTTTCCCAGAGCTTCTTTCCTTCACTGCTTCTTCAATCTACATCAGAAGCCACCCAAATACTTGTTTTACAGTTATCCCTTTGCCCCAGCACTCATCCTTTCAGTAGTTCCATATGTGAGCAGATGTCCCTGCATAGCAGGGGAAGGATGGTGGCTACAACTGAGCTTGCCCACCAGAGGCATTCCCCATGCCTACAGACCTCACACAGCCTGTGTCCAAGGAGCCATTAGAGAACACTGGAATAAATTGCACTTGGTGTAGGGTTTGGCAACCACCTTATCCTGCCCAGGCTCCTGTAGCTGGAAGAGAGGGATCAGAGAACTATTAAGGTTTCCACGCAGCCCTATGAAATATTACCTTTTCCTTTGTCAGCTCTCTCCTGTATATCTATTCTGCCTCATTATGTAGGGTGCACTGCCAATGGTTAAAAATTAGGCTTTCTGGCAGGGGCTTACCTGTTTGTTTTGTTTTCTTTTAATCTATTAATTAAAAAACCACACACATATCAACCAAAACCACGCTGTTGTGGTCAAAGCTACATTGTGCTAACATACTGTTTTTCTCATTCACTTTCCCACTTCTCTCCTCCTACTTATAACTTCCACTGTTACCTTTTGTCATAAATTGTATCTGAGCTTTTTTGCAGCAGCAAATAGCTGCCTACAAGGGTGCCTCTGTTCTATAAATTGCCATAAAATACATCTACTAGAAGAAGATGGTATTTTGTGGTAAGCAAATGGAGCATATCTTTAAAATAATATTGAAAGATAAAAGGAAGCATTTAAAATTACTGCCTCATTAAATTAAATGCTTCAAAAAGTGAATGAAGAATACTCTCTGGTGCTACCACTCAGCCATGAATACCCTGTTGTTCCTTTCTTACTTCATTTGCACATTTTCAAATATAAAACACTTTTTCCATCTTCTGCTTTGTGTGGAAAAAAAATGACTCAAAGAACTGACTAAAATAAAAAGTTACCATATCAATTACTTAAAATAAATTTATTTACAAAATAGAGGAAATATTTCCATAAATAACCACTTGTTTAAAGGATCATTTGAATGTATGTCATATAAAAATGTGTACGTGACTTTTGTTCAAAGTCTCCATTTTGCTATACTGTGATTAACAAGCTGGAAACAGCCTTTACTAATTTTGGTAAAGACTGCTTTAAAAAAAATAAAAAAAGAATAAGAACTGCTAATATATTTTGATAGAACGAATGACAACATTCCCTTTTTACAAGTACTTGCATGAGTTAATTTTTGTTTGGAGAAGTGGTACGGTGAGGGTATTTTTTTAATAGTATCACAAATGCTTTGCAAACATGCAAGCACTTGACATTCACCTTGAGAATTAGTTTGGAAAAAAGAAGAAACGTCTTGTTATATCAGTGTCTAATTGTTCAGTATAAACTATTATTTATAAACAGAGGTAGTGAAAGCAAAAAAGCACATCAGATAGCAATTCAAAGGCCTGGGTTACATTTGGGTAAGTCCCTTGCAAACCCAGTATCAGATTTGTAACTTATAATGTGGCTTAGGGAAGATCCAATCCACTTTGACATCACTGACCAGGGGGCAAAAAAGAGGATTCAAAATACAGCAAACTGATGGTAGTTACCACTGAAGCTTAAATCCCAAAGTACATACTAGCCACAAGATTAACTATGGCTACTAGTTCAGCCTCTGAAAGCATCTTTCACAAAAAAACAGTCTTATCGCAGATATTTACACCTTCTTAATCTCCATTTAGTCATACTGATGTCATTTCCTAAGAAGCATATCTTAAAACAGTATAAAATACCAAGGAATTCCACACTTGGCAAAGCAAGCAGGAAAATACTGAGGTAAGTGGCAAGTCTGCTTAGATAGCCTGTCATACACAATCACTCCATGATTAACAGCAGTGTCAGCCTCGCACAGTTGCTCTCAACTTTTCCTCTTGCTCTCAGTTATACACATTTCAGTGATATTTGATATTTCCAAGTGAAGTAAAAGAATTTTCATTATTTAAGATTCAGAAGAGAAGGAATGCTGCATTAATTATGATCAACCTACTGCCACTGAATCACTGGTGGAGCTGGTGCTGCCTTGATGAGATCTGAATGGAAATAAACTCCGGACTCGAGTTCTTCAGACCTCTATTTTGATCGCTGATGGCACTGGCTACAGCTGCTTTCCATAAGTCTCTTTATAATAGTAGGGTATGCGCGTGGGGGGAATTTAAATGTGTCAAATCAAACAATTCAAGCATTAATTCTGGAGATTTTTCATGTTCTAGAAGCAAGAAAGTCTGAATAAACTCAACACCATATTTCATAGATACAAACAGAAATCAAGCTTGAAACCTCTAGGAAATATAAAAAACTAAACCTAGCAATGTAAACCTGCTCAGAACTCAGACAAAAGTGAAAGTATTTTTAGTAAAAAAGCCTAGGTTCCACAACATATACTAAAAATTGCCTAAGGATAGCAGCTATGCTAGGTGAAAACAGATGCTGTAATGCTAGCATAAAAATCATCCACCCTATAAAACTCCTAGGTAGTACTCGATTCATGATAACTTCTTAGCAGCATTTTCTATCTCGAGCTCAATATGGCCATCTCACTACAAAGAAAAGGCACTCACAAACGGTATGCTCTCTTCAGAACAGCTCTAAAAAGCTATCAGGAATTTAAGGAAATCTGAAATTTCACCATGACTAGACTCTCCTTTTCAGAGCAGTACTTAAGTTTATCAAATGGTCATTTAAGAGTAACATCTAAAAATATACTATCATACTAGGACATGGTTACTTTCCTACCTAGGATCACTGGCTGAATAATGGGCATAAGTGATTCCTCAAAATTTCTCGTGTGGATCAGATTTGGTACTATGTAAGCTCTTCAGGATCTAGCAGAGTGGAAGTCTTAGTGTATACCTTTATGTAGGAAATTTTTTAAAAAAAAAATCCACCCCTGTCCTCCAAAAAGGAATTAAAAATGATGTATCTCCATGAACCCAGTAACTCCATCAATGAAACTGGTAGAAGCTGCCCTGAAAGAGCTCTGCAGCTACTCTCTTTCATATCAAACTGAGCAGACAGACATTACAGGTCTGACAGGTCCTCCTGCCAATGGACTTGCTGCACAGTTAAGAAAAAGGGAGAGGTAGTTGAATATACATTTTTCAAGCCGTGTGTTTTCCATTGCCATAGATAATTTAATAAATGAATAAACAAATACAATAAACCAAACAAAAAACAAATGCCTGACAGGAAGAATCAAGCAGAACTTTGTAACCTTAGACTGACATAATCTTTAAAACAGGCTTTGAGGCTAACTTTATGGCTTTAAAGCAATTATTTATTCCCCCCTCATCCCTATTCTATCTGCTGTCATTGCAGAGGCAACAGAATCCTAGCCCCACTGTAAGAGTGGACTTGAGCACAGAAGAAAGCCTGTGCAAAAATTGGCTAACATGAAAACCAGATTGTATTTAAATACTGAAGCGCTTCATCAAAGCACAGGTATATCTTAAGGCGTGACAAATTAAAAAGAGAAATAAAAAGAGACCTGAACAAGTGGAAAGACAATTCTGTTACTTACCCTCAGATCTTCCTTTGTGCTGAAGCTATCAAGAAGCTGTTGATAATGTCTATCAGTCATTTGTCGCAAGAGTGACAACAAACAGGAGACAAATTCCCCCTGTTTAGATAAACCAAGAATAGAAATATTGTAGACTATAATGTCTTCTGTACTTGAGCTTAAACTGTCATATTATAAGTACTTACACATAATCAACAAATGCAAGGGAAATTAATCTACAATTAGGCTGAGACTCCATATTTTGTGAAAATACATTAGTTTAGTTATGAACTTCCTTCCCATTTAAAGAATTATTTTTCTCCAAATGCAGTTTATTTGCTTAGCAAAATCTATTTGAAATAGTTCCTGAAAGGCTAAACCAGTAAAATTTTGATTTGTGATTTGTTTCCCTTGTATCTGTTTTTAAACAGATTATTTATATTGCTAAAATTACAACCTCTTAGTCAAGTCAGTTCTCAAACAAGCATAACAAAAATATTTTGCAACAATTCTGGGAAGAATGCTATTGTTTTCCTTTAGGGAAGAAATAAACAGCATTAGTGGGTAATTTTTCAAAACATTTTTTCATCACAAAAAACAGTATTTGTCAAAAAGAAAACTCATTTATAGGACTGAACAAACTTCGAAAATATTGTGATCAGAAGTTTCGCTGAACCAATAGAGGAATTCCTCATTAAAACATATATCTAGAAGTTGATATTAATCATAGGGTAAGATCACTCTCTCCTACAGTGCCAGTTCCTGGATTAACACTCCATATTCCACACTCCAGACAAGGGATGCTCCAGGCAGCAGCTAAGGGACTTACTGCATTGCTGCATAGATGCCTCCCTGCCTCTATAGACGCACATTCACCAGGCTGTCCTTCAAAGAGCATGGGATTCAGGGACAAACGAGCAGGGAACTGCACTGGGTATCTCCAGTAAGCAATCAAATGATCAAGACATTATGGGAAGGAATAGGTTCTTCCTATTAATAAGGGTGTAAGCTTGCCTGACTGCTAGCTTGAGTGATACAATTTGAGTATGAACCTTTTGAATGCTTCCCTTCTTGCTTAAGCATTTTAAGCAGTCCTTTCCAGTCACCTTCCTTCTATGTTCCCACACTTACTTCGACTTATAGTCCTATATTAAAAATCACAATCCATTGTAGAAAGCTGTACTATTATTGTTGACAGACAGATTAGCTTTAAAACGGTACAAGCTTTAGCTAATTGTTAACTGCCTTTAAATTTGAGCTTTTAATTCAAATGTAGGTAGCTATACAGGCAGCTGTTTTTTAAAATAACAATGAACATGCAGCTGCATTTGTTGAACTCAACATAAAAATGTATGTTGTAAGATTTCTGCCAGTGTTAGCTACAGACTAACTTGCAAATCATGCACGAAAACAAACTCCACACACATTAACCACCTTGATAAAAACCATTTAGGATCCAGTTCTAGTGTCATAAGTCAAGCTAAGCAGTTTATCCAGTTCACTTAGGTAGAATCACAAAGTAATTTTTGATGTCTTACTTAAGGAGCACAATTATTAAAATACATGAAGCTCACAATTAAATTGGAATTCATTTAGGTTCTGGAGGGACTGAACTTCCAAGATCTGAAATGAGTAAGGTTCACTTTTATTTGATTGCTTTTTGGTAACACTTATTATGCAAATGCATTTTTCTTAAGGAAATCCAAAGGTCTAAATCACCGATATCCTAAAGCAGAAGTTTCGCTTTCACCATTGCATCTAATTCAACGTTTGTTAGTGCAACATATGTAACACTGACATCCTGAAGCCATGTCGTCTTTGTGCTCAGTTCAAACCATCACGTCCATCTTGGAGGTTACCGTTTAACAAGATTCCTCACTACAAACTGAAATGGTACCAAGGTATCAAAACTACTTGAGATGAAAGAAACTGTGCAGTCATGGCAGCACACAGCCTGATGCTGCCTGATTTTATGCTGTTGCTTTGTACAGAAGAACAGTGACACGTGGGCCTAGAAGATCACATTGGGACTACTTCCACAAGGAAGACTACATCTGATGCAAAATTACTTATTTTGGTTTGTGGTTTTTTTTTTTTTTAATCCAGTGTGCTGTCATAATACATCTCACAAAGAATATCTTATGATACATGCAGCTTGAAATAATGGTAACATACTGGAACAGACTCTGCTGCTGTACTCACATTGAGTACTTTATCATACTTGCTCTACAAATAGTTCCAAGAATCTGGCTCCATGTGTTGCCATAAGCCCATACTGCATGATGTTTCTACATAAATGTATGTAATTGCCTTATGCTGTGCTGTGAGTCACTTCCACATTAAGTATTCTTTGAGAGCCTGTGGTGACAGTGACATGGCTTTTCTGATGCATAGAAAGAAAATTTTGCAACTTGAAAGCATTTTCAGAGCCTAATTTTTCGATGGTGTGAAAGAATTAGGCTGTCATGGTGTGTTATGAAAACTTAATCTGCAAGCAAGTGGGTATCTCGGAAGAAACCAATAAGCTCAGAGCTTTCCTACACTAACAGTCTAATACTACAACCCTTACTTCAGCTTGGATTTTCTTGTGATGGCCTGATGTGCCACAAAGCGTACCTTTGTAATTTTGTAATTTAAAGAAAAAAAACCCCCAAATCTTCGATGTATAGTAATGCTGAATCACAGTGATTAAAGCATGATGTTATCCTCTTACAAAGCTTGGTCAGCTCCATAGAACACTTCATATAACGTTTGTTCTCTGTGGGATAAAGTAAAACAAACAAAAAACCCAACAACACATTCCTTGCACAGCTATTAAATGCTTTTGAAATGTTTGATCTAAAGGAAATTTCGGTTTGAAAAGCAACCATCTATTAATTTATGAAAATCATTACAGTGTAAAAATTGGGCATTAATTCAGTCTATAATGAGATGGTAAATCACACAGCATAGTATGTTCTCTGCACAAAATGTTACCCCCTCACCTCATATTGGGGTCATATCCCTTGCTACATTAGAATTCATTTGCCCTTCAAAAGCAAACTGGGAACTTTGCTGAAAACAAAGCAAAATAACACTTCATTTTGCTTCATCAATGCGCATCATAGACTTTTCTGTAAATGCCTGCATTTCAACCTTCCAATTTGCATGAGTTGTTATAGCAGGTTGACTAAAATATCATTTGTTAATCTTCTAAATCCATCTTCTATGCTCTACTTCGTGCGATAGAAAATGAAGCTCAAATGCTCAGCCCAGAGAACAACAAAACGCCTTTCAATTAATAAATCTGGTTTGTACAAGTTAGCATCACAGATAATGCAGCATTTTTAGAGCTGTTTCATCATGTAAAAACGCATGCCTTTCAGAAAGTAAAGTTATTGGTTGATACTCTTCCATTTTCAGGAATTCAAACTTTAAGAGAACTTCAGAAAGCTACTAAATTTGTCAACAAAAGAAACAATGAAATAATTATTGAACTGAAACCGTCTCATTAGGTATTTTATTTTTTGGTTGGGGTTTTTTTCTCCATAATTTATAAAGTAACTTAATGAAAAAAAGAATTACTATTTTCACTGAAAATTAATGAAATGCAAGAAAAGTTTTCTTTGTTCTCCTCTTTCTCCATTTTATATGCGAAGTCTTACACTGTGAATTACAATATAAAGACAATGTTGTCACAAATCTAGTAGTCCAACCAGAGACAATTGTGAGCTATTTTGTTATAAGAAACTTACAGTCACGTCTTGAAACTGGAGGCGCATAGCAGAGCCTGATGGCTGTGGTCGGCTGGTGATCTCTAGTATGGTCCTTAACAGAATATCTAGCAGGCTGTTTACAATCACATCAATTTCTTCCAGGACAGATTTTTCCTTAAATAATAAATTAAATATTTAAAGATTTTAAAATGGAAAGATGACTACAGGCATATTTCCTTTGATGTCATTTTAGAAACAAATTATATTTTCACTATGAATGTTACATTCAAGAAACAAGGACTATTCTCTAAGATACTGTTTAATTCTATTGCATTTTTCCTAACAGCTTTCAATAAATTAGATTGTACTGAAGTATAGGGAACATATAGGGATGACTTTGAATATGTAAGTGTTCGTCAAACCAGCATAGCTCTACTTTTCATTAATGTTTAGAAGAAAGCAGTAAATAACATACAAGAACTTTTCAGGCAAGATTTTTATAGGTAATGTCCATATATTTTCTGGGGAAACTGCCAAGAGAGGCTTAAATTCCAATAAGTAGAATTCTGTTTTCACACTTTGAAAGCATCACCAGAAATAAGCAGATGGTGTTCAACCTTCAAGACCTGCTTCAGCAGTAAGGACCAGCTATGTTGCTTCCCATCAACTGAGTAGCACAAACAAATTAGTCATTTATGTAAGCCCACAACTGCTTGTATGCAACATCAATACAAAGGAACCAAAGTGTTCACCACCAAAAGACACCATGAATACCCTAATTACACACATGAAAACACTTGATGAAGACAAGTTGTAGTTACTTCTCCTTTTTAATTCACATGGAAATATGTTTTCCCTGCTTCAACGCTTTCTGTCTTCACTGCAGCAGACACCACCATTTTAATCTGAGCGATTTTATCCACAATTTAAGATGACATTTCTTTGCTGAAAGAAACACTTTATAATCAAATCCACACAACCAAATTAAAACTCAACTTACAAACAGATCAATCAACTTTGCTGACATAGAGGTGTAGGAATGGGGTTTTGTTGTTGTTGTTGTTTATGGGTTTGGTTTTTTTTTTTTTTCTTCCTACACACCCAAAGCATATGATTTCTAACAAAACCCAAAATTCCTGTTCTGACTCAAGCTAAGTCTAGTGTCATGCTGTGTTCTCTGTTACTTCATCTAGCATCAAACAACTGTTAACAGTATACAATGTATTTAGGAACTGTATCAACAGCAAGGACTCATGCACAAACTACTATTAGAATGGCCAATGACTTTCATTTTCAAAGCTGCCTGACTGCAAATTCACTGGCTCCCTCAATCTTTAAATTATCTTGATTACCATGGAAGGAATGAATTTCTGAACTGATCCACAAAAATCATATCAAAGTCACCAAGCTGTTAATACTCTCAGTGACTCAAAGACTACTAAAAATAATAGCTGGTTATCCTGAACATTGGAGAGAGTTTTCTGTAGACATCCACTTGTTATTGTGACTCTGGCTTGGTGACTCCAAATGAAAGATCTCCTGAAATTAAGAGCAGACATGTAAGCCTTTCTCCCAATCCAAAACCACAGCTATGCTTTATCATCTATCACTTTATCTTGTGATGAATTATTATACTAATCCAGGAGCAGCTGCAATGAAAACATTGTTACAGTGCCAAAGTTGCAAGCCACATCCATATCAACTCACGGCTGGAGCAACTTTAATTACTGACTGTGGAATGAAATGAAGAAACACATAAAACAATTCTCACTAATGCATTACAATACAATATATGCTGGCATTGGTATGCATGTAGTGCACTAACTACAGGCAATGTTTGTTTTCAATTGTCTTATATCACTTTGCCTGTCAGAACTTATAATCATCTTCATATTTGCAATAGGACTCTCACATGCAGACTTCACAGATGAATTTGCAAACACAAACTTCAGAAACTGGCCACAAATTTTATCAACTAAAAACCAAGTGCAATCCCTCTTGCAATACACCTATCAGTCTATTTACCTATATCACTCCTGTATTTCCTATGACTAAACAGCCCACAGCAGAAAATGCCTCTAAAAAAAGTGGACATTTCTTTGTGTCTAACACAACACTCAAAAAGAGTCAGAGTCAAAGCTTGGCAGAACACTATATGCTACAATTAAAATAATCTTGCATGTGAAGAAAAGGCTCATGAGAAATCAAAATGACATGTTTACGCAGAATCATTACTCAGAGAACTCTTTAAAATGCTCTTGGTTGAGGTCCAGTTTGTGTCATTAAATGTCATTGAGCCATACAAAGAAGTTCAACACCTTGTGGATGTGACATGGTGTTTACTCACTGAGCTGTTCTTCTTGATGAGGCAAAATATGTTACTAAGGATACGTGCACACATTATAAGGTCCTTCTGCTCTTGCAAATGCATGTGGAGATGATGTAAAACTACTGGAAGAAGAATGCATCGAGAATCTGGAAAAAATGAAAAATTTTATGAGTAGAAGCTTCTCATAGAATCATTTAATTTTAATATAGACGTAAAATGTATCTTCTGTCCAAAACAGTATTTCTGATAAGCAGAAGCTTTTATGTGTTTTAACCTATATTTTTGATAAGCAGAAGCTTTTACTACATAATCGTAATAACCTAAAGCAAATATCTGAAGAATAAACAATATGCTGAAAGTCAGTATGTCATATCACAGATGGAGAAAAACACCACTGTGGAATACACCAGATATAACAGGAAGTTCTGAGCATTTATTAAACTGTCATGGAAAAAAAAAAAACCAAACCCACAAAAAACCAACAACCAACCAAACAAAAAAATCTTAGCTACAGTAATACTTGTTTCCAAAATAATATGAAATTATGCTCCACTGTTCTCTGCCATGTGAACAGGATCCCTTTGCAAGCCAAGGTCACAACAAACTTAGTCCTGAACTTACGCTATTCTACAAATGAGTTCCGTTTTACAGAGAAGCAGTACTTTCAGATTTCTTTCAGGATTTCCACTTTTCCAGATTCCTCGCTCCTACTAAGTATGAGTAATTCAGACTACTGATGTCTACACAAAATGATTTGCCTTTCCTCTATTTCGTTTTCTGAACACAGCTCTTCAGTACTATTTTCAGTCCTGAATTCTCTCAAAATTATGCAAGAACTTCATTAACTTGCTACTTTTTCTTGTTTCTTTTTCTTATAAAGACAATGTTAACTGGGAAGAGCCCTAATACTTACACTTGTAATAACACATTAAACACATACTTACAACTTGATAAATGGAATGGGTGTTACCTGTTTTCATTTTGTTGTTGTTTTTAGATCTTTTCCATAACTCAGAAATTATATTCTCACGGAAATGTACTTGAATAATTTCCTCTATTAAAATTTTAATGATAATTAAATGCTACATTATCTAAATATATTAATCTACTCAGTTCCTTTGTTCATTAATGTAATTATTTCCTAAAAAATAAGCTTAACTGGAAAATTACTCCTTTAAAACAATTTTGCCAAGCAGATACTGTTTGTGGATTAGTCCTTCTATAAACACTTCTTTCCCCTCAAATATTTCCTCTATTCTTATCACAAGGGACAAAAAACCCCCATTTATTCTGAGATTTTATTTGTTGAATGCTTCTTTCACTTACTGAAATACAGCACTAACCTTGGTTTTCATTATTATTCCCTTGTTTTCATTGTCTAATTATGTGTATAACAGAAGAGAAATTATACGGAGAAGTTGATTTGTACACAGTATTTAAGTATATTCTTGTTTTAGAAAGAAGTCTGTTTGCTCTTTTTAAATGGGTGTTTCCATGCTTATTATTTATTCAGGTGTTCCACTATATCTTCCTATTGAAAAAAAATATAAACAAGGACTGTTGATCAGCCAAAGGACATCCATGAATCTAAACCCAGTGGTACTGAAACCCAAAACTGGGAAACAAATAGCCTCTATCCAGTGACCGCTTACTTCTGCAAGTGTCTCAGTAGGTTTTCATCAGGACTGGCCTGAGAGTTTGTATTTGCCTGTAGCACTGCAGCTGGGAAGAAGTGTCTCAACCAAACCAATAAGGCATTTTCTTTTTGTCTACCTAAAAACCAGAAGCTCTGCAAAGTGTTGCCCCAGGTAGTCTGCGATGTCAAGCGTGCACAGCTGCCGTGGACCCATCCACTGCAAGATCTATAGGGTCAACAGGAAAGCAGGTGGGAAGACTGCTAATGTGCAGACCTGTGGTTAGGAAAGTGCCAGCTTCTGATCCCCACCACTAAATCTGCTTATTGATTACTGGTAGATGAAAAAACAGAGCTAATGCCTTCAGTTGAAGTGAAAAAAGCAGGACTCTCCATTCCTATTAAAAAGACCTAATCTCTACATCACGGGATGGCTCCTTTTCCCTGCTTTCTGTTATGCCTTACACGTATTGCATTCTAGACTATCTGGTAACCCACTTTCAAGAGAAGAGATTAAGGGTTCATTGTGTACACCATCCGGTGGCTCTGAGGTTGGGGTACTCTCCTGGCAGGCAGGTGATAGGAAGCTGAATCCAGGCTGACAGAGCACTGAACCTGGTCTTCCATTCGCCGGCAAATGCTCAAATCATCACTTAACTCCACAAATGTCACAGAGCAGTCACAGTAGCTCTTTCACACATTACTGGTGTGAGCCCTATCCTTTGGCCCATAGGTCCTCTGAAAACAGCAGGTCCTCTCTTGCAGCTACAATTCAAACCCCTCAGCCCAGAAGGTGAGGAGAGAACAGGAACAGCTTTGTGCCAAGGTGTTTCTTATTGGTTAACTCTAGGCAGCTTCCTGATGAGCACACACACAATCTGGTACCTTATCTGAGGTGCCCACTACTCTGTGCACTACTTATATGTAAGTGCAACATTATGAACTCCATTTTTAAGACTAGAGAACCTATGTTTGGCAACACTTGACTTGTAAATAGCCAGCTCTTACATACAATATGGCCTGAACCATTTCAGGCAAAACTGAGCATCCTCATTCAACCATTTCAAGTATCCCATTTTTGCAAAAGATTCATAAAGTGATCTAAAACTTTCTTTTACCAAGACCAAACAGATTAGCAAAAAGCATCTTATAACGACTTGCAACTATACATGGGAGGGAACAGGGCCAGCTACGGAATTAATCACCACATATAACACAGCTTTAGATATATTCCTCGTATGCCCATAATCTAAATACCTCTCTGTCTTGACCTGTTTAGGTGGAGAGATGTAGTGGTATTACAGAAGAGAAGAGCTTGCACATTCACCTCTGAGCCAAACCAAGGACTACAAGTTTGGAGAATGTAGTGTACAACATTCGTCTCAGGTTACTCTTTTTCTTAAAAATTGTCAGCTGCAACGTCAGCCACTGTATAGAAAAATTAATGAGTGCAAGGCATGGTGCAATAATCAGAACTCTTAGCCATCAGTCACTGTCCTAATTTTTCTTCTGTGCAGGAAGCCAAATTAGCTGACTGTTTAATATGCTAATGCTTGCCCTTCACAAATATTATACAGAAAGAGGTGAAAAAAAAATCATGACATAGAGCTTTTCAAGTACATGCTTGGCATAATTAAGAGAAAGACTACTCTGGGCAGTCCTTGTGACTTTCCTATGCAAACTACATTAACGTTTAACATTTAACTCACAGTACAACCCCCTGCCTTTCAGTTAGTGGTAAAGCACCTTCACAGACATATAAAATTTTCTTAGTTGTATATTTTAAAGATTAATTCAGAAAGGTGATATTCACTTCAATGACTACATCTAAACAGATGGTCAAAACTTCAGTCTCCTTGGAAAAAGAATTAGTGTTATTGAATATTTCAAATAAACAGCATGCTCCTTGAACAGTGAGAAACAAGGAAGTTGCTCTTGGTTTTGATAGTTTTACTGGGACCCATTCAGTTTACTCCCCCTTGATTGGAAGAACCACTGGACTTGAGGATGGTAGGAGAAGAAAATACTTAAGCCAAACAGTTACCAGTGCAATTCTGAAATCATACATATATGCCTGCTCTGTGACTGCATAAACATGTCACTGTTCTCAGAACAATCAGTTTCAAAACTTTTACAGGTAACTATTTTCAGTTGAAAGAAAAAAATTGCTTGTAGTGCAGAAGGAAAATGCAGGTATGGCTGAGAAAGTCCTCCCTTGGCCTAAAAAACAGCCACAGATGTGAAGCATCATTTGCAAAGCTTTTGCAAGACATTTTCTGCTCTTCACTGCAGAGGTACTAATAAAGGCTGAATTTTTGTATGCAAATGTAGTGGCTTTGCATGGCAAGGTTTTGGTAGCAGGGGGGCTACAGGGGTGGCTTCTGTGAGAAGCTGCCAGAAGCTTCCCCCACGTCCAATGGAGCCCATGCCAGCCGGCTCCAAGATGGACCCACCACTGGCCAAGGCCAAACCCATCAGCGACGGTGGTAGTGCCTCCCCTTAAGAAAGGGGGAAAAAACCTGTGCAATAAATTGCAGCCAAAGATATAAGTGAGACTGTGAGCGGAGCAGCCCTGCAGCCCCCCAGGCCGGTGCAGGCGGAGGGGCAGGGGGGGCTCCAGGC
>JAVJGI010000060.1:48444021-48479843 GCA_035590275.1 Ibycter americanus | reverse complement strand
CGGCAGAGACAGCGTGTGAGGGGCTGAGCACAGCCCCCATCCCCGTCCCTGCGCTGCTGGGGGGAGGAGGGAGAGAAATCGGGAATTAAACACAGGAAGAAGGGAGGGATGGGGGGAAAGTGTTTTTTCTGATTTGAATGGTAGTAAATTAAACTAATTTTTCCCTAAGTTGAGTCCGTTTTGCCCATGACAGTAATTGCTGAGTGATCTCCCTGTCCTTATCTCAGCCCATGAACCTTTTGTTATATTTGCTCTATCACTCCACTCCTCAACCTGACAGGGGAGAGCAGTTTTGGTGGGCACCTAGCAGCCAAGGTCAAACCACTACAGCAATATACATACATACATCCCCTCAGGTGTGTATAGAACCACACATACACAAACAACTCCAAATAATAGTATACTGCTGTGGAAGACAAATTAGGAAATACTAATTAATCTGAAAAAGATCCTGGAGTACTTGAAAGCAGTACTATGGATCAATGTGTAAAACCTTTGATTTTGAAAAAAATTCCTCTTTCCCCCCCTCCTCAAATCTGTGTTAATATGTAAAGTTTAATGCATTTTAACTAGATTTAATTCAGGATTTGTATCAACAACTTCAATAATGATAGGCTTTTTGCATTTTTATAGCAATCAATTAGCTTGCAGTGATTACTAAGATATCTTACAAGTCCCATTAAAAAAAAGCTTTGAGTCTTTTGAGAAAATGATGGAATAAGACTGAAATCATAACTAGCTTCTAGAACTAAACCTCCTTATCAGTTAATGGTATCTTTTCCTGAACTTGCTAACAACATTTTTCATTCCTATAGGAAGTCTAACATGTACCAATGTCCTTTCCACAAGGCAGTTCAAAGATATTAAGTTATTCTTACTTATTGTGTCAGATATTCACCTCAGAATGACTATTGAAACATACAGTTTCCTGCATGTACATTCTCCCGTGATATACAGGATGCAATTCTTAGATGAACTCGTTCACCAAGACAGACTGAGGGAAGCAGTCAATATCAGAAGGAAATAGGTAATACTCACTTTTCTAATCTATTGTGGGTTTCAATGTAAAATAAGGAAAACAATAAAAACCAGATCAGGAGTAAGTTTTATATAAATAAATACATAAAACTTTACAGATTAAATAAATAAAATGAATACATGGAGATGTCTTTAAAACACAAACTCGGGATTTTCGCTAGCTTCATAATACATATATGTCATATATAGATATCATACACCATATAATATCTATAGTGTAAATGGTCAGAGAAAGAAATCCCTCCTCTATTTGTTTTGAACAGTTTGCCTCACTAAAATGAAAAGTGCTACCCAGCTAGTTTTGCACAGAGGTCCAAATCCTCATATTTTAGGAAGACACAAAGTTTCTTGCCTTGTAAGAATGTTCTCCATGTTATAAAGAGCTGCACCACAGATTATAGCTGGGCTAAGATACAGGCTTTATCAAAATAGGATTTTCTTTTTTTAGGGCTTTACCTACTAATGTAATCTCTCCTCTGGTAATAGATGTGTTTGATCAGTGGTGATTCCAATAAAACTCATCCTCTTTGGAGGAAGAAATGGAAGAAGACATTCCACTTACACACCTTACGCTTTCATAGCTACTGAATTGTAAACTGGAAGTAGTGCCCTTAGAGACAAAAATTATTGGTGTTCTGCTAATTCCTGTTTAATCATGTCAAGAAGGACATGGTTCAAGATGTGTTTCCTCTTGCCTTAACTCCTCCCAGCAAAACAGATTTAACTCTTCCCCAAAGCAAGCTATAATAACATTTAATGCAAAAAAAGACTGTAATGGTGCTAGACTACTGATACAACAGAAATGACAAAGGTAGAAAATCTTCTGGGTACAGGCATACGTCCATCATCAATTTGGCCAGTCTACAAGTATCAGCAGGGATGCATCCAAAGAGTTACACCCAAAATACCAGGAGACTGGAAGAAAGGCCAAGAGGAAAAAAAAAATACTGCTACTCTTTATCAGCAGGAAAACTCATCTGTTTCTTTTTAGACACCCAATGTAGCATACTACAAAGATGCAGAAGTAAATATGGAAAAACAGAAGTAAATTAAGGCCTTAACATTCACTAACTTTTCACAGGAGCTAGGCAGATAACTGCTGTTGACACCTTTTAACATGTCTGTAGTTGTCATCTATAGGAAAGAGCCGAAGTTTAAAATCACTGAAATAGAAAAAGGTTCTAAGCAAGCTATACCAAAGCCTCAATATAGAACCATTTCAGACATCCTATCCACACATGATCAGTAAATACAACATACAACCTGCATTCTCTAAAGAGGCAGGAAAAGACTCATCGAATGTATCTGTAACTGTACTAAACATCTGTGCTTGGGCACCTGAAGTCAACCCCTGCACATCTGATGTTTCTGTTTTCAGCAATATACCTCCTTATTTTAGCAAAAGCATAGCTTTAGTGTCAGTTGATTTCTGCAGCAGTGGGAGCTAATGTGTTAGTTCCTCAGGCCCTTGCAGCACAAAATGTATAAAACTACCATGCTAAATTACTCTCACTTGTTTCCAGGCAAACATAACAGAAAATGTTATCTAAGAAGTGCCCTCCTTATTTTTAGATGTTTGAATACATAGTTATTTCCTGAGTTCCGTCTAGTTCCAATGTGTTAGCTAGCACCACAGCTTGCAGCATTCATCTTCATCTGGAAGATGGTAATCAATTGTTTTCACAGCAGCAAGCCTCAACTTCACATTACGATGTACAGTTTACTTTGCGCATTAGTACAATATTTATTTTCCTGAGAGGATTTTAAAGGGACTGCCTTCTAGGGATTGACTAAGGGAAAGACTACTATATTTTTGTATTTTAAAGGGATAAATCATTAAGGGCAAAGAGACCAAGATGCTGATTTCCACAAGACCCTTAAACTTTATGATGACTGAAATTATATTGCACAAGTGTTTGACTGAGCTTCCTGTCATGGACATTGGCAGCTTATATTACTGCCTGATGTCTTTCACATCAGTTTCCCTGTCGTCTAAGAAACTTATATTCTATTGGTGTATAACCTGCACTCCATGTGAAATTTAACGTGTAATTTTCATTGCTTTCATTGCCAAACCAACTTGTATGACTTCTTAATAATGAAACTGGATTTGAATAAAAAACTAACTTTTACAAAAGGAAGCATACAAAAAAATTGTTAATACAGCTGAAAGTAGATTAATAATTCCAAGAAAGTCTCCAAGAGTCCCTTACATGGCATTAAATAACTTTCTTATTACATTCATTCATTTGTATCTTCTGGTTAGGCTGACCTAACTGAGATAATGTGAGGAAAATGGAAATTACGTGACCTGGTCCCTAAGTAGCCTAGAAAATGAAAAACACAAGTTAGAGCGTCATTAAGATTTCTCCATGAATATGTCATTATCTAACCAGAGTATCAAAGGCCTGATCAAACAGCTGTAGGGAGAGCTAACTGTTCAAGAAGGGACCACCAGGGAAGCTCGCAAGGGAAAGGGTAAGCTGTTTTCGTAAGCAGAATGAAGCGAAGTAGCCAGGATCCAATACTTCTTACCTGTTTCTTTGAGCTCATACTTTTAAAGTACAATCATTTAAAGCATTTTTTAAAAAGTGTTCTAAAATCTCTTCCTTTGTTTTGCTGCATGTCAAAATATTTATGCATATCCTCGTGTTTTTTGCAGAGCCTTCACCATTGTAACGTGTTTATCTTGAATGCCTGAGATGGTAAGAGTTACTGTTTCTACTGAACTCCAACATCAGCCAACACAAACAGCTCTCAAGAGAGCTTTTGGTGAGTAACCTAACAGATGAGAATTCTTTAAATCTCTTCTATTTTAATTCTTTTATTTCAAAATTAGTTCATCTCAAATCTAACACTTGGTCATTTCTATGGGTTTCACTTAGAACAGAAAAAAAGAACGTCAGGCTCACCACCATACAGCACCTTTTTCTTCCGCACAGCAAATAACTATGCTGTTATATACTTTATGCACCAAGTATCACTTGCATTTGTGTAGTCTTTTTATGCTACATTAAGAAATGGAGGATTGAAAGTGCTGAACTAGCAAGTTACACAAATAAGACTTAATGGTTAAGTGACAATCTGTTTGCTGAACTGCCTCCAAAGGGGAACAAAAGAAAAAACCCTCAATTAAGTAAGGCTTTTTCCTTTATAATTATTTAAAAGTGAAAGGCGAACTTCCTTCAGAGACATTGTGCCAGGATTAGATCAAAACAAACTTATATTTTAAAAGTCTTTATAAAACAAACCACTAAATTTAACCAACTGTATTCTTGTAAATGAACAGCTTGTACAGAGCAGCACTTCAAGAATTGTTCCTTAGGAACCACTACTCTGAGCAACTCTTCCTTCCAGCCCTGCTGGCCGATGTACCAAGCACACAATTTTAGTTCCCTATCTGCAGGCAGCCCAGGGTAACCTTACCTGGATTTGTGTACAGGTGACTCTCTACAGTTTTCCCAATACTCTGCAGTTTAACAGCTTGCAGGGATTCATCCCCATGCATGACAGTTGGCAAGCTGCCCAAAGCATCATGAACTAAATTTGCCACTTCTCTTACATCAAAGAGCTTCAAAAGTTCAGAGTACACCGATGGGAATGAGCTGAGAAACACAGCCTAGAGGAAAGCAGTAAAAATGGACAGTCAGGTATTGCAGTAGAGTTCTGACATCTACAGAATTTAAATAACTACAGAAATTTAAGTAACTGTAGAAAAATGCCTGGGTTTATATTTCAAGGGTAGCTAGTAGCTTTAAAATGGTCATATTTTCAGAAGAAATATCCTCAACATTCATTAACAGGCTTACAGTTGTGACTATTTTCCTCTAAGCATTTTCTAATTACTGTTCATTTCTCCCAGGAGAAAGTGAAAGTTCAACACAGGACAAAAATATTTATACTTTACAGATACTTCAGGATCTATGTGTGAGAGGAAATTCTTAAAAGGATAACAGAAGCTAGCTGATATCAGAACAAAAAAGATTTGAGTGGAGTTGTTTTGGTTTGCTTTGTTTTAAGACAAGTAATGCAATGGCCCCGTATCTTCAATTTTTCTAATAATAAACATTTTTATTTTAGAGTGAGACAGCACTGGCAGTCTTGTCTCACTGCAGTCTTCACTTCCATAGTCCTAAAACAGGGTTAGAATTTCATTGGTGAGCATAATGAATATGGAAACAAGACACTGGAAAAGAAAAGAGGGCAATGTCAGAGAAAGGAAGCTAGAACTGACATTCCCTTCTTCTCCAAATTCTGCTGATTGAGAAAAGCTACCCATACCTCAGACCTTCACACTGCTGTCAGAAAAGATGACATGCAAGGTTAAAGCTACTGAAGAGGAATTCCAAATGTGGTTGTTTTGTATTATTTTGCTATTACCTTCTCACTCCACCTGCTTAACATGGTATGAGATGGAAGAACAACCTCGCTACTCCATTCTCTGTGATTTGCCATTTTCTTGGAAGAACAATTTTCTACAGAGCTTAAGAAATTAATAATTCTTAACAGGTCTTAAACACCTTTGGTTACAGAAACGGGGAAGACGACAGTATATCTATGAGCTGTAGAAGCTGGTAAGTCTACAGCACTTAACCTAGAGAGCTGTCTCCTGTTGTTTTGCCTCTGTGTTTTAGCACTAGTCAATTTTAGTAGTCTCAATTGAATTAAAGAATACGAGCTGAGTATTAAAACATACAATTCATCAAGACTTAAAAATCTTCTGTAAAGCATGAAAACTCTGATAATCTTTTGTATGGCTCAAATTCTTCAGTTCCAATGTGGTTAAACTAAGCTGTAAAATGCCCCAAAACAGAGAAATTACAGATTTATTTGTATCCAGCAATGTAATTATTATAATTAAAATATATAATTTAAAATTATGTATTAGATTTAGGATTATCTATCCCAAGCATATTTAGAAGCTGCTGGTATGAAAATTTCATGCTATAGGACAAAAGCTATAAGGATGAACTGAAAATGTCATTTTGCTCTAACAAAAACACATTTTCTTTCCTGGGAATATAGGTAAGGACATGGACACATTTTCTACACTGGATGTGGAAAGTGGCAAAAAGCAAGGCACACTTGAAAACTTACCTGTAGTTGGGATAAAGCACTAGCTCCTTTGCTCTCTTGGGAAAGGAAGAAGCGTACTGACATAAGAAGCTCTTGGATACAGCAGCGAAATTCCTCCTCATTTTGTCCACCAGTGGCAATAGAGAATAACCTTCGAGACTGAACTATATATTTAAAGATATATTCCTGTGCCTACAAATGTGAAAATCAGAGAGAACATATAAAAATGAACCAGCTCATCTCTAAACAGAACATATGAATGACTGTATCATTCAAACAATGACAAGGGTCTGAAACAGGACACCATGCTATTTAATTTTGGCAAATCTTTCTATTGAAACATGCATAACATTTCAAAACCACACACTCAGAAATGCTCTTCTCTTGCCATTTATAATCTCTACAAACCAGGGACCACTTGTTTTTTTAACAAATGGAAAACTGCAAAATCTCACACTGCCTTGCCCTTCCACATCCCTTGCATGTCTTTGGCTACAGAAACACGTAGCCAAACATACCAGGCCAATATAAGAAATAAGATAAAACTTTTGAGCCTGTTAAAAGTTGTTTTCCTGTCAACCATTAACCAGATAATAATAATAAAAAAAAGCGCGCAATCTGAAGTTGCAAAACTGTTGGAATATAAATTAAAAATACAGCCCTTCCTTATTAGCAAGACACCCAAGTTAACAGCAGCATAGAAAAGCAGAGAAGGATATCATGTTAGTATTTTATTTCCAGACTGTAGCGTTGGCCCTCAATGGGATTACTGTGTTGCACAACTCAGCCTGACTCTACGCTATACTCTGTTGGTGGTACACAATGAGGCAACAAAAGCAACCAAACCCACCGTTTTCAGTAGAACTGCCTGGCGTCAGGATTGAAACATTAAGTCAGCATGCATGTCTGCCATTTAGATTCAGTTATGCAACATATGTTAATACCACCAATGCAACCTATATCTGATTTCTTAGATCTAACTGCTACTCATGCATGTCCATGTCATGTACATCCACTCATTCAGTAAGAAACACAGAGCTCCAGAGCCTAGTGATAGTAAGTTCCATAGATGAACTTAGTGACAAAAAAGAACAATGAATAAATTGACTGCACTGAAAAAGTCTGCAGCTCCCTAAAATTAGTATTTCCAGTCCATCATTTATATATACTCTGCTTCATTTCCTAAGGTAAACATTGGTACTGTATGAATACATCATTCAAATATATAATTGCCTTCGACGATTTTTATTACCTTTAGTACTTCTTGTATGTGCTCGTGCAGCTCCACTTCAGTGACTCTATCAATATGCCACTTCAGTACTTTTATAAGATCTCTAGAATAGCACATCAGAAAGTATTACAATACAGAAGTGGGAGAAAGGTTAACTTTGCACGTAAAATGGAAATCAGCAACTGTCACGTGAGAAACACTGACAAAGTCAAAAATATATGGCTAGATTTCACTAATCACTACAGGCCCAAAATTACACATCATTTTCAGTCTGATGAAAGTCACCTAGTAGATCTCTGATGCACAGGAAATAATACCAGCCTTACATATACAGCAGAATGATTTTGACAGAGATACACAAGCAGTTAACCCAGAGGAGTCCCTGCCAGCATGGACTGCCCCTGCTATTCCACGCATTGGTTTGCAGCCTCGTTAAAGTGCATTGGTTTTAATGGAAGTCTAGGTAGCAAATAAATAGAGTACAGCAGAGTAAGTGATGCTTATTAGTGCACTGCTCTACACAGACAGTGAACAGTTACAGCTGGATGATGTTAAGTTTCTAGTGTTTTTCAAAGTAATTCAGATAAAGAAATCAACTGAAAAAAAAGATTTCAAAATGAAGCCAACATTAGAGCATTAGCAAGTAACCTTTCTGGTAACTTAAAAAGTTATTTACTCTTTTTTAATGGCCTAAATCTGGGCATTCAAAAAAGCACTGCATTTTATTTCTAATGATATTATTTAATTTAACCTAATGATTGATTCTGCTTAGTCTACCAATCAATAACTGTCAGTATTCAAATCAGATAGAAAAAGTACAGACTTCACCTGTATGCAAGTGCTCCTGCAAAATGACTTTCAATGTAAGTGTCCATTACTGGCTTAAAGTGGTGAAACTTGCTGTCCTGCAGCAAATTTATTATGTGAACCTAAATGTGAGGGGAAAAAATAAAAAAAAAAAGCTTTTTTTTTCTCCTTAGTTCTTAAGCAGTGGTAAGCATCATCACAAAATGAAACTTACCAAACAATCAAATACTTTTGATCCATATTTTTGAGAGTTCTCATCTAAAATCCCAAATAAAGTGTCTAGTGTATCTTGAAGAAACTGATTGGAGAGAATAAGAGACAGTTTGTTACTAAACTGGTATTTGTGTGACACGAGAATACATAATCTTCCTCATATGACCTAAAAGGATAGAACGGTATATACCTTCACTATTTCTGAGCCATCAATTTCCTTTAATTTTGAGAGGCAACCTGCAATTTTGTCTGGGTGGGTTCTCCATTTCAGAAGGTCAAGCATATCTCCTGCAAAAACAAAATGCAAGATTAAAGTTGGAAGCAAAGCACTATTTCAGATTTAAAATTCTACTATTACAGTCAATTCAGTAAAACCTGGAATCATTAAAACAAAAGAAAACATTTCAAGATTGCTATAAAATGATCTGCCCAACAATAAAGTTTCATTCCAACCCATAATTGCTCCACTAATAGAAACATAAGAACGTGGTACTGGGTCAATAAAATAAGTCTCCTCTGGAAACTGTATCATGCAATCTTGTTCAGCTATTTGTCAACTATCCTCTTAAGAAAAGTAATTATTTTGCTGTCTCTCTTCCCATTGAAGGATGCCTTCCAGAGCCATCCCCTGACAGCTAGAAATAGTCTCCTAACTAGTAGTTTGAATATATTTGAAATACTCATCTCCTATGTCTTTTTAGAGAACAAACACAATGCCTCTAAGATCCTGCTTTATAAATAAGCAACACAATCTATTCTGGAAAATAAACTCTTCTGAGCTAAAACACACCTGAGTGTCTTCACACTTCTTCCAGTTCTAATTCATTCTCTCTTTCAGCTTTCTTGACCAAAATGGTAACTACACTACAGATGAGATTATTTTCTACATCATTAGCAAGCTCATATGTCTGCTGTACACACCTGACAAATGTTCTAGAATTTGGTTTGGTTTTTTTTGAGATACATCATATTAGTGACACAAACAGGTCCTTCTCCTGTTAATACTGTTCAACTCCCTGGCTACAGCAGAATCCCCAAAAGACTCCATTAGGGTATGATCTTGCCTTTTGTACCATTAGATTTGATCTAATTTTTACTCTTTCTTATTAATTATTTAAATCAAAGTTACCTTGCTTTGCCCTGTATCATATTCTGATTTTGTCCCTCTCAACTGATGAGCCCTTTCAACTACGTATTAGCAGCAAGTTCCATTAACAGGTTCTCCAGCGCCTCAGGTTTTAGTGAGGTAACTCTCACCCCTACCCCCTTCCACCTCTTAAAAAAAAGGATCAATCTCAGGCCTAATTCTTCAGATCTAGTAGTCTTTTCCTTCCACTCAGGAAGGAAATTCCTTCCACTACAATGCAATCTGCTAGTTCCCTTTTAGCCTTTATTTAGCAGTTTTAAAATTCTTATTGTAATCTGTATCTTTTCTAATTTCAAATGTGGTGTGTTATTGAAGTCCAGATGGTTTAGATCTGCTACATTTCCTTTGAAGAATAATTAAAAAAAACAAGTTTGAAAAGACAGATTAAGGAGTTTATTCTGGCATGATATGGCTTTGATAAACGCATCTTAGAGCACATTCCATTTAGCTACACATCCATTTTTTCATCCATAATTTCTTGTAAATACTTGCATAAAATTCATCAGAAAGTGATGGCCTAGTTGATGTACCTGCTCTTTCACCTGTCTTAAAAGTACTATATTTATTACTCTTTGGTCATATATTGCTTTCAGCTTCAGAGCTGTACTAAAAAAAACACCTTGCTATGAGATTGGGAATTTCATTTCCCATACCATTCAACATCCTAAAAAAGCTTTGCAAACTTGGCTTGGCTTTTCAGCAGTTTTCATTTGATCCTGACCCTTGCTGAACTCTGACACATTGCTGTTATTTTTCTCCCTTCTGTCGCAGGTTCTCTGCTTATTCCTTACATTTTCTGCCCGTGACTCGATCAGATCTGCAGCACTCCTTTCAAGTCTTATTCAGTAAAAGTTCCACATATTTTTGAACCTTTGAATTAAATACGTCCCAAAGCTCCTTTACATTCAAATTTACTACTTCCATGTTTCACCAACCAGCTTTTCAGAATTTCTCAAAGCCTGGCTGTTTGAAGCAGAAAACCTTAATCGCCACCCAACCCTTCCATCAGTTTAAGCTGAACTACTGTCTAGTATCAATTGTCCAGCATTCTCTTAGAAGGATCCCGTTCTGAAACGCTAGTAGCTTCTTAGTTTCTTAAGTACTGAGAACAAGTTTTCCTCTTGCATCAGCAACTATTTGGGCGCTTTCTACCACAGACTGTTTTCACACTCAAGTAACATATGATCCACACCCATCTTAGTGTCATTTCTTTCCCAGTTTGCTCCAGGAAAGCTCCTCTCTTCCACAAAAAGAAATGAAGTAATATTTCTGTCTTTAATAACATAAAATAGATCCCCACCTATATTCAAATCTTGCCAGAGGTGTTAACGGCAAACACCCTACATGCTATTCCACTAATACTTTGCTGCCTTAATTGATTCTGGTAGGCAAAAATTGGTTTTATGCATTTGTATGTTTCTTTTTTGTTTTGCTTCATGCTGTGCTAGTATGGAATGGTTTGGATTAAGAGTCCCTTGGGTTGCACTAAGAGTGATGAAGGGTCCCAACACATGCATCAGAGACACATCCCAAAGATCAAGGATGAATAACAGGTCTCATTCTTTCTTTCAGGAATTTTCAAGGAACAAGCATTATAAATCTAGCGAACGGCATTTGTCTTTTGGATAATTAAATGGACTTCTACACTTCATTCTGTTCAAGCCTCAACTTAAGTTGAGGAGTAGCAAGACTAGCTGAAGCTGTCAGTTCATAGCAGAAAACACACTACTTTGTAGGTTTGCTGGAGGAACTTGGTGGCAGATAGTTGACACTCAATAGTAGGGATTTGTTGGGCGATTAAAAAAGAGAAAGCATATGTAAGGCACTCACTTCAAAGCATTTATTTTCAAGCGAAACGCTAAGCAGGAAAGACATTGCTGAGATAACATTAGCAAATAGCCCAAGCATAAGTGACACTAATAGAAAATCTGACATGTGAATCACAAGGGGAAGGGATAGCAATGTATCATGTATTAAGAGAAATGAGAACATAAAATTGTGCCCCAAAATAGGCCCACTAGGAAAAAACACTGTTGGAAAAGGGAAAAAGACAATGTTGATGATAAATTTTGCTGAAGAAAAACATTTCCAATGCTTTCTCTTAATCGTGATCAGATTTGTACATTTAAAATAGACTACACCTGACCTATCATTCCTACCAAACAAACCACTTCCCTTCTCAAAGTCTGTAATTTAAATCTAAAGTGCTAGGTTTAATACAAGGTTTAGAATCATGTGCATAAGGAAGTGGTTTGGGATGACCTTTCCATCTCTATTCTATAAACCCTGAGACATCAGAAACTGGCCTGGTGTACCACTACTGTACTTCAAAAGTAAAAAGCCGAATTCCAGAACGGGCTGCATTCCCTTTCCAACAGGCTGCTTCTGTTGTTTCCAACACTGCCTCCAAACTGGGGTCACTCTGGAAAGCTGCCCCCTGTTACTTTTGTTTTATTAATCACCAGGCTGGCTTTTTTTAAGTGCAGATAGATGGATTACACCTCTGCCTTGCAACCGACATGCTGTATGGCAAGTTGCTCCGCTGATGAACAGCTGCTTACTGGGGATGTGCTGATCAGTGCTGAGAAATGGGTGGATGCCAACTTGCTAAAATATTCTGACTTGCTGGATGGATCCTTAGTCTTTGGCAAGCAGAGATCTCCCTATATGTCAAAAACTAAGTAAGACTGTATTGATAACTACACAGTAGAATTTTTTTTTTTTTTTAAGATAATGAAATATAACTACCCAGCTAAAAATGTAATATATAGAAGCCTGCATACTTTTTTGCTAACATTAACTGATTAACTATCCAGGATCAAACGTCAAGCTAAGGAAAAGCTAACTGGCAGACACATTAGATAAAGATGCCTTCTCATGAGATACGCTGATGAACGTGCAGACTCCTCTGGTTAGAAGGTCTCTGAAGATTGTTTGGAAGTAATCCTAAAAACCATTTCAAAGTACCCAGGGTAAGGAAGTTATGGATCCCAACAACCGGGAATTGGCCTCCTTCCCCCAATCTCCAAAATTTTAATATGTGTGAGAGCTGATGGCATGTGGGAACAATCAATGAGAGAATGACAGTTGAGTAAAATTTCCCAGCAAGCTAGTAAAGCTGTCGCCTAATTCAGTTACACCCTTTACAAGTCTGGGTTTGGGGTCCTCCCCCACCCCATGGCCAGACTAATAGCACAACTTTCATTTCCAGACTGGACAGGCCACTTTCATTTCCAGACTGGACAGGCAGGTCTCTGAGAACTTCACAAAAATCTCCAAACTTAAAAACAAATTAAAAAAAAATTAGCAATTTTCAAAAATACCAATACAAATGTTTACTAAAAAAGTAAATACACAGACCTTTTCAATCCTATACTGTTAATAAATATGCTACATTCTCTCAGGGATAACTGAAGTAATGCTCACATGACCAAATATCCACATGCTTTGCTCTATGTTCATTTTCTGAGCATGCAATAGGTTTTGGCAAATTTTTGTTTAAAAGAATGGGGATTTGGAAACTCACCAAGATGAACTTCCCAAAGAAGATCCTTGGAGAAAATATGAGCCTGTCTACTGAAAATATTTCCACCCTCTGAAGTACTGCTGAAATAATTGTTAACTCTTTCAGAGCTGAAAAGGGGATCAATATTATTCAGATATTCTACACCCTCTTATTCAGAATATGGTTTAAAAAAAAAGGAAATTTTATGCCCTAAGTCAAACATCTATTTATATCAAGTACAAAAATAACTCCTGTACTGTGAACATAAATTAGTATTACAACCCCAGACAATAGCGCAACTATTTACCAGTGAGACACTTAAGTTCTGGGCAGCACTTGCATGCATGTGTACCAGTAGATTCATGTGATCTCCTAAATCAAGGCCTTTAACTGAAGCAAATTTTGTCTCTGATTGCCTATTAGCAACCTTTGGGAAAATCTTTTATTGGCTAACTTTTATTACTTTGAAGCTAATTGCTATGAGAATACAGAATGGATGTGCACAGTGAAACAGACCACTTACTATTTGCACAAACAGAACTAACAATAGTTCTATTTTGTACACTTGCTACTAAATAGAGAAAATTAAGATGATTATTTCAATTTAAAAAGCTGCTCTAGTTGTTGTTAAACACCTATGATCAATTTGCAAGCAATTACTAATTTTATCATCACACATATAAGAAGGGTAAAGGCACAAGAGAGCTAAGCAAGATCTTAAAAACTGTAATAAACAGCTTAGAAAAAATAATATAAAACTGTGGGTATATCAAAGAATGGTCAGGAACACATTACCAAGCAAATACATAATATTTAGAAATCTGTGGAAAACTGTTTCAGTTACAAACTGTAGTTAATATGGCAAATAAACAAGCCTCTCAAGAATTTTATACAGAGCAATGGTAAAGAGCATAAACACATGTATTTCTGTCTGCTGCTCCTTATAACCAGGGTATAAGATTGGTTTAAGTAGTAGTAAATGTTTGTTGGCTTAGAGAAAGAGAAGTAACACAACAGAAAAGCAGTATGTGCCTAATTAAAACCAAACTGCCACAGCCTAAAGCCTACAATAAGAATTTTATAAAAGCTCTACAACAAACAGATTAAGAGGTTTTGTAAAGCAGCTGGGTTTTGATAGTTGATTCCAAGTGTGCTGCATTTGATTCCAATATCATGTTAATCTAAAAAGCATTCTTAAACTAGTTAAAATCAGTGGTTTAACATGCTGCATTGGTTTCCATCTGGATATAAAAAATTATGAAGAAAACCAGTTTGCAAAATGGATAGAACATAGCTATTTTGGAGTACATCCATGCTTGCTTAGCATGGAAAAGGCTAGCTATCATGCTCATTTGAATTCATCATGTTTTAAATAATCAACATATCCTACCATTTTGTGTGAGTTTTGTGGAGCAGAGAAAGGATGTAATCCAGAAGGACTCTTTAGTGGTTTTTACTGCTTGGCTGTTGTTTCCTAGGAAAATTCCCTTTGAAAAGGGGAGTTTGAGGTAGCGACCAGAATCCTGAAGATTTGTGTTTTCTTCACACTGTGAAAACAAACCAATTAAAAATAACTGTACTGTATAAAATCAAAGGACCAAATCCCTGAATTATATGAATTATTGTTGTTTCTCTTGCCAGAAGTTGAAGAATTTGCACTACGCCTGTTGCAACTTTGTTTTTGGATCATAGCTTCATATCTGACATCAAAGTCTAACAAATTTGCACAGGTTATGTCAAATGAATAGCTACAAATTTTGGTGTTAAAATCTAAAATTTATCTGGGAGCATACTGAATCCTCTGAATAAAGAGATAACTATCTTATTTCAGATAAACTGAAGTATCTCTAAAAATTGTAACATTGAGTAGATCTGCATAAATGAGCTTGCTTGATTTTCCAACTTCAGCAACTCAGTAAAAGGATTTCATAAGGTTCACTTTGTGTGTTTTAATTGAACTTACCTTTGTGAAATCCATTATAAATACAATGTAATATAACAGTAAGAATTAGTAAAACCAGTGCACTGAAACACATACCTAGATTCAATTGCAGTTTGTACCAGGAAGCTTAATATTAAGCAATCAGCAATGGATGTTTTAATGGTGACAAGATTATCACTCATTTGGTAATGAATTCAGACTTTCTCAACCCAGTGTTTCTGGGCATTTAGAGTATGTTCCAGAGGAATCATTACAGCTAATGATTACCAATTCAAATTACCTTGTGTACAATGAGTTCATGGGTGCCATCTGGCAAAGTCCTCCCATTTTCCTGCATCAGGGGCACGAAAGAAAAGCCAAACAACTTCTTCTCACCCTTTTCTTTCGCTGAAATGCATATGTAAATAGCAGCACTTAAAGTTAATATTATACATTTTAGACAAAATAAACAGATATAATACAACATAAGAAAGTATACTGGAAGCTATGTGCAGCTAGTCAGACAAGGATTATCTTAAATTTCTTTTCAGATTTGCACTTCATCTTCTGTAATGGTTTCTTTTATCTCACTGTAAATCAGAAAGCAGTATTCTGTAATGATTTGGTATTTATTAACAACAAATAACGGAAGTCACCAAATATGCAGTCTTAGCAATATACAGAATACCAGGAAAGCCAAATGAATGTGACCTAGCCAGTCCAACACGAAGAAAGAATCCTAGTATCTTCTACTTACTGGTCTCCATTTTAGGTCAGCCTCATGCTACAACACACTGCACTGCTATTTTCAAATAAGGCATCTGCCTCTATACATATGACAAGATGTCACTGTTCCTTACGTGAATGTTAAGACAGCAGATAACATTTTCAAACTTGGATGTCTAAGCTCAAATTAAAAAAACCTCTTCCATCACCTAAGTATAAAGCAGACTACAAAGCAGGGAGATGGCACAGGTTTTACTGAAGACAATGAGTGCAGATGCTGAACACTTGAAAATCAACCAATTTTTCATCAAATGTGTATATATACGACTTTTGAGTCTGGGTTTAGTACAGTTGGGGTGGTGTAGGCAATCGTAACAAAAATATCCAACTTATACCACATGGGAAAGATTGTGCAAAAATGTATCATGTGAAACATACCACTGACATTTTTCCTTTATTACTTCAAAGCTTATAAAAGAAATCTTGAAAAGGGATCAATGCATTTTTTCCCCTGTATTATCTGTTTCTTACATTTTAAAGTTTACATACTCAAAATCTAAACATACTATCACTCATTGTATGCCACTTTCCACAACGGCAATCTAAATAATCAAATCCTGCTATATCTACACAAAAAAGAGCCAAACAACAGCAGCAATTTAAAACCCGCAAATTTTATCCACCTTTCTCTACAAGCTTGACAGCAGTCAGCACCATAGCTATGAAACCTGTCTTGAATACCTTGATATGCAGAATGTGAACCCAGACCTCGATTTTCACCTCAAAATTATCTCTAAAATTGTTCAGAATGTTTAGAGCATTCAGGAATTTTGTAAATAAATAAAAAAAAAAGTGATACAGAAATGGTTAACTGACCATGATGTACCTGTGTACGTTTCCCACTGGTTGGATTGCTAAACATGTATTATGGAACAGGTATAATTCTGGATAATTCACCAGGGAAATTTGAAATTTGCATTTTTTTACCTGAAATTCTGTTTATATGTGCAGCTGCAATGTTTTCTATTTCTATTTAATAGAACTAGACCAGTTTCTCCTGGTATTTACTTTACCAAAGCACTGAGTTCCACCAAGTGGAGCTGCAAACCTGAGAAGCTGTCATGAAAGCACTACAGAGAAATATCATGCAGCTGTCTTTTTCCTGAGGTATTAGGGAAACTCATGTGCTGACAGCAGCTTAACAGAGCAGACTAGCAGAAGTCATAAACAGCACTTACTGGAACAGTGCCGGAATTCACAGCGGATGTGTGCTCCTCTGAATTTATCCACAGGAATAGGAAGTTTCAGCAGCTCAGCCCATCTTGGACCATTGTTATGATAAAGCACAAAGGAATGGTACTCGCTGGCTGGTGGCTCTCCAGAGCCGAATGAGATAAAATCCTAATGAAGAAAAAAAATATGATTAAGGATTTAAATATAGATTAATTCACTGGTAAGACGTCAACAAGGACTGCTCATCCAAGGAAGACTATTTAATATTTATATCCATATCGTAAATGCCACATGTGGTACAGTGCTCAATGTCTTAAACCCCACAAAAATCGTGGCACTTTGTTAATATTTGCTGATTAGAAAAAGTAGCAAGAATCACCCCCATAGATAAGAATCAAACTGTTATATTGGGTGAATTGGGTGATCAGGAAGGCTTAAGCAACAAAGGTGGAGTCCCATGACACAGCACGGTCTATTCACTCTTATGCCCAAGAAACAAACAAGAATGTAACTGAGACAAG
Source organism: Ibycter americanus (assembly GCA_035590275.1). NCBI lineage: Eukaryota > Metazoa > Chordata > Aves > Falconiformes > Falconidae > Ibycter > Ibycter americanus. The sequence continues at coordinate 48,462,425 of JAVJGI010000060.1, read as the reverse complement.
AACAGCCCAGGCTCATGATCCTTAGTCCTCAACCAAGCCTGTAACCCTGCCGTTATCAGTGATATGTCCCAGCATGAAAAATAAAGAAGTACAAATTCTCTGACTAGGAAGAAGCAAAGCGTTAGTTGCCTTTGCAACACCCATGATGGCGTCTCCATAGCAAAGTAGGCAAATGGATTTGTCTAGTCCTGACTTGGGAATACCTATTAATTCTCTGTAGGAAAGATAATTGCGGAGGAGAAAAGTTACAGCTTACAAGGGATCATCTTTGCATCTCAATAGCTTTTTTTTTTAATTATGTATGTATATAAAAAAGGAGATATGCACACACACTTATGTATATATGTGTGTGTATATATATAAAAACATACACATATTGCACACTATGCATTTATATGCACAATCTCACTTCACACACACACACACAATTCGCACCAGACTATTTGTGTCAAACTTCATTTTCTGACCCCACAGCCCTCAAGACTATTTGTGTCAAACTTCATTTTCTGACCCCACAGCCCTCAAAATCATGCAAAACGTGAAAAAAAGTACTTTCAAATAAAAGAGGGGCGGGGGGGAAGATGCTAAATAAGTATGGAAAAAGTTGACAGCTTCTTTTGGTAAAGAAAAAAATATCTGAGAAAGATTCATCCGCATAATAATAATTAAAATATAAAACACTGCCTGTTTGTAAGCTATCACCACCACCATGCAATCAAATCTGAAGAAAAGAAGAAATATTAATTTACTTTTTATTGATACATGGTGGTGATTTTTACATCAAGGATCTCTGATCTAATAACATCAGACAAAAAATTGGAAATTATCAAAACATGTTCCATGTGACATGAAGAAATGCATACCTACTAAGAAGAATTACTATGAAACAAAAAATTCTCCAAAACTTGATCTTGCTTCAACATTTTCCAGTATCTGAATGGAATCATTAGTTATTTGGTTGGCAATTATAGCTGTTTACCTGAACCATGTAATTGATCACAGAAATAAAACAAACATGCATTTTCTAAAGGTTTTAAGCAAACTAGAAATACTTTTAATATCTGAACACAGCAAAATATAAACACAGCCTTTCCAAAGCAATTTTGTACTCTTCAAACAATGCCACAAAAGATTATTTACATCTGAAAAAGTCTATCAAAACTAACTACAGCAAGGAAAAACATACAACAAAGGTACCTTTAAAATCTGACCACTGCTGTCCACAACATGCATTGTCACTTCCACATTTCTGGCCACACTTTTTCCTCCTTTCTCAAATTCTCCTCTTTCTACAGTGATATATAAATCATTCCTCATTTCACCTATTAAAAAAAAAAAACCACAAATAAAAAAAAAGTGTACAAGAGTCAGTTCTATTTGCTTACTTTTTGCTTTTAGTACTTTAGTAGACTTTCGTCTTCTCTTCCAAACAAGGGATAGTACCATACGAACAGTTTATCAGTATTTTCATATTCTAAATAATAACAATTGCTTTCATAAACCAAGACAGCCAACAAAGCTTCATCCCTCTCAAATCCCGAGATTATATGTCATATTAAATCAATTGTAGGGGCTTGTACTCATCTGTTAGCTCTTTTTGGTCTTTACAGTGGCATCTCTAGCTATACTGAAGGTGGTGTCTAGTTTCACCTAATTTAATTTCTCTTTTAATCTAAGGCAATATTAATGTACTTTCATTTGTAATCATTACATTTCTCTGTTTAATGTCTCCTTGAAGAAATGATTACAACTTTTTTGCTTAGTCTCAAAAAAAAGTGTATTACTTTGAAGATGCAAAAAACAAGAGGTTGGCATTCTGTCTATTAGAAGGGCAGGCTTCCCAGATTGCTAGCATTCAAATTTGTCTTTCTGATCCAAAAGATCTAAAGACTTTTTACATTAATAGGGTGTTCCAAAGTTTACTAGCAAAATGTTAGCTAATTTAGTTTATTTTTCACTTGTTGGACAGGCTTGTGAGAAATTAAAATCTTCATCAACAAATTCAAACCACAAATCCAATACAGGCACTACCTAAGTGCTACATAGTATGCACACGTTATTAAAAGCTGCTAGAGTATTTGAATCAAAATTATTTGCATGTTCATACATTAACATGCTAGGTATTATTTCAGACCATAAACAGATCTTCTGGATGAGATCAATAATTTTATTTTAGTTTCAGTTGACACAAACCACAAAGTGTATAGTTGATGAAAGGAAGAAAGACTGGTTGGCACTTGGTACAGGGGAATGGGATGGGGGGAGAAGCAGTACTGGCGGTGACTGGAGCGTCAACATAGGGAAGCCCCTGTTCTGTTTGAGGGTGCTAAATCTATTTCTAAAAAGTGTTAACTAATCTAGCTCTGAGCAAATGTTATCAGAACTACTTGGAAGCAATTGGACTTTTACTGTGAAACATAGAAAAATGAAAGATTAACAGCATCATAATTAGGAGCATGTTCTAAAATGCTTATTTCTAGATTTGGTAGAAAAAGAAATTGAGACTATATGTTCTCATCTAGTGAAATGCAAGTTTAGCATAATGGGAATACCCTCTTTCAATAAAGCAAATTTTCACTGAGCACTGGTGAAAAGAAATCAAGTATGACAGTTTTGCGTATTTATAGGTGTACCACTTGGAAGTCAAACATGAGATGGATACCTGTACTGTGAGTAAAATTAATTAAGATATCTAACTGATAAATAATTAGCGCATCCTCAGTTTCTGGCTTCATTTTAATGAATTTGATCTGCTTGAACTTTCCAGGATACTCTCGCCTCGCATTTCTTGCATTTATTTTACTGCATGCAACTCTCCAGTGATTTTTAAACACCAGAAACAATGATCTTGCTACAGTCTTCTAATATTTTTATAACATTATTCCATCATTGTATGCAAAATTATTGATTCCTCCAAAGCACAACCTAAACCAGTGCCAAATAAAATAATAAAAAAAAAAAAGAAACTGCTATATTATTAAGCCCTCAAGAACCATGCCCATAAAAAAAGCAGGAAAAATCTGCTATTGTATTACCTTATTATCAATTATCTTCTGAAACAACTATGAATAGAGACTAGAATAGAGCTAGATAGAATGTACAGAAACAAATACCAGGACCAGATGGTATTCACTTAATAGTTTTGTATGAAGTCAAGGATAAAAGAGCTGAATTACTAACTGTGTGCAATCATTGAATCAATCTCTAGTTCCTGGTGGAAACCAGATTCAAAATAAGCAAAAAGGGGTCGTTTTTCAGGTAACGGACAGCAAGACTTGTAAAACAAAACCAAACCCAAAATCACAAAAGCAACCCCCCCAAAAAAACCCAAACGCAAACCAAAACCTTTCTAAAGGATGCAAGAAATATACAAGGGTTCAAGGGAATAACAGAGAAGTCACAGAAGGAAGATCCACTAAAGGTTATGAAACAAATGATCACAAGCAGCTCAGGAAACCCCCTGAGTTGAAAATAGCTGGAGGCTGGGAAAGCATCAGGGGGTAATTACCATACATGCATATATGCATGATCAGTTCTTACTCTTCCTTAGGTGTCTGTTTGCAACACTCTGCTAGATGGCCCTTGGTTTGAATCAGTAAAGCTCTTCTTATGTTTAATTCAAGTCACAAAATTACCGTTAAAATTACTAGATTCTGATTATTTCCACAGTGCAGTAATCTTTTATTATAAAAGTCTGAGAAGCTAGTACAGTATAGTTACCAAAAAGCACGCAGTATGTTGGGTCATTGCTTAGCAGCTTATATTTATATTAGGACCAGTTCTAGTTAGTGCTGGCAGTCGGTCACTTTCAGGAGTTTTACATTCAGAAAAAACGACAACAGGGATTAGTCAAAGACAGAAGCTTTCTATATAACTGATTTTAGCAAACAGCTTGTAGTTGCAGCAATTTCTCTTTAAAACGAACTTGAATTCTACATGCATTTGTGCTACATTCAGTTATTATTTTCATTTATCAGTAAGAAATTATTTCAGTTTTGCATGGAGTCTTCACAGAAACATAACAAAATAACAGTTTCCACCACAAATGTCATGACCTAGCTGCAGTGAAACTCAGTGAAAATGGTATTCTTTCCTTTTCAAACAGAGTAAACTGTACAGGATTTAAGTGCAAATGAAAATGACAGTGGAACAGGTTGCCCAGAGAAGTTGTGGATGCCCTGTCATTGGAAGTATTCAAGGTCAGGTTGGACGTGACTTTGAGCAACTTAGTCTAGTGAAACATGTCCCTGCCAATAGGGGGGTGGGTGGGTGGGTGGGGCAGGGAGGATATTTAAAGTTCAAGATGATCTTTAAAGGCCCCTTTCAACCCAAACCATTCTATGATTCTATGCAAAAATAAGAAAGCATTTCTTTCTAAAAGAAGTAATCAGAGATTCACAGAAGTTAAGCAGGCTTTCAAAAATGCTGTCTGCATTTTAAGCTTTTTAAGAAAAACGCAAACCCATTGAATTTCACCTTTTTAATACCAGCAGAAATCAAATCACATGGAAGAAAAGACACAGGAGTAGAATGTACTTTCACAAATACTGCCTTGTTCTCCTCTTACAGAACCTTAGCAGAGTTTGTAATCAGTGTCATGAGAAGATAGTTCAGATGAAATTTGTCCTGATCTACATCCATTCAGGAAGCTCTACTTTGTTTTCAATGTCTCAAAGCAAATAACATGGGTCACATTATTGAAAGAAATGCCAGATTTTCTCCACTATCATGCAAGGCAAATGAAACCCAAGAGAAGACCAAGCCTCTCATGCTATAGGAGGAATACCAATGTTTTATATGAAAACGAATAGAAAAGCAGAGGGGAGATAACTGAAATAGACTGGAAAATTAATCAAAAAGAATGTAAACTATGGCCTACATATCAAGGGTACAGTCTGCAGCAGGCAGATACAACAGCAGCTTCATTTTCTCAAAGTATGTGACCTATCTGACATTTTACAATCTTTACAAAAATGTAAGTTTTAGTTCAAATTTGGCCTTCTGTCTGGATTTCTAAACACATATTTCACTTTTGCTTTACAAAAATTGCTACTTGCAACCAAAATGTAAGAAAACCAACTATACTGAACTTGCACAGTTCAGGTAGGTGTACTGGAACACTAAAAACTTAAAGCCATGCTCCTGACAAATCTTTAGCACAGCATTTATATGAACATATTACCAGTAAAAGTTCATAAAATCAAAAAGTCAATGAGGTTGTAAAAACCAACCACAAAGTCTTATCAGAAAACAGCTGATGGTAAAAAAGAAAATTAATTTGGAAAGCAAACTTTACTCTGGAAAGGAAAAATGAAATAAAACAATAATAAAAACTTAGAAAAATATATTTGGATCAAATTTAAAGATTTATTTCTCTCTTAATATATTGCTCTGGAGATATCTTAATCACTTTAACCTCCTCAGTGTAGAAACGCCATTGCTTTGACGTTCCTCAACAGAAATTCTCTCTTAAAAAAAATTGAGATTGTCTGTGTAAAACTAAATTAGGCCATTTTTTGTGGCCCCTCTTTCAGTAAAGACAATTCCAACTTGCTCTATAAAGTATTCAAACATCAGCAAATTGCTGAAATTATCTATGTTCCTCTTTTTAATTTATGGCAACTGTAAATTACACATTTGATTACAAGAACATGCAGTATTTTTCCATGGGATCTCTGCCTTAATCACTATACCAGACATAATTCTGGCAGATTCTTTTCACTAAGAGAGGCAATTACAGCCATAAGTACTACTGAAAGGCAAAGTCTTGCTGAATACCTGAGTTCTGATGTAGACTTTGCTGAGTACAAATGGTATCTTCAGCTAAAGTACCTGCATGACTCAAATCTCTCCCAGGTATATGTGTACTGAGATTTTTACACGGTCTTATACTTGACCAAATGCGAGGAATTTAAACAGAAATAAGAGGCACATCTTAATTAGTACAGTACATCAAATTTTAATTACTGGTTGAAAATATGGCTATAGAATTGAATCTCAATCAGACATGCTGAGACTTTAAATGATGAAAAAAGCAACATAATTATTCCAGCTTATTTCCATGTTTAGAAATAGAAAAGGGGACTTTACATGTCTCGTTTCAGTGAAAACATGCAATTGATATTTTCAGCATGAAGTCTGTTACAGGAATAAGCAACCAAAAGCAATATCAAAAATGGTGTTGAACTTTAAGGTGACAAACCTGCCTCTACCTATAATGAAGTTGTGTGGGATGAAAAGATCTAGATCACTTGAAAGCATTTCTTTCAAAAGAAGGGGCAGCTGATTTTTCCCTGTTTTTATGGAGCATTTCCATCCTCCAGCTCCTGTTGTAACTTTTCTTCCTGCTTTCTGAATTCACCAGAGCTTCTGGACTGTGCAATGAACATGTGATGTGAATATCAACATCCAGTTAGTAACACTGTTAAACAGTATAGGGTCAAACCCCTAAGTCAGTGTTATCTAGGAATGACATACACTTTTCTGAGTAAGAAGACTACAGAATGGTGACCCACACACACATAGAGACTAAGATTATTAAACGTGTTTTGTGAAGCTAAACCACGTAGGTCTCCTTAGAAGTGAAGGACCCTTCTAGACATGCGGGTTATGAGCTGAGTCAACAGAAGCTTGAGAAAAGCAAATTAAAGAAGCTGTGTGTTGCATTTCTGTATTGTCTCTGAATCGTTTCACCACTTTAAAAGTTTCTTATCTTGGTAAAGCTACTTTCTAGCCACTATCCAAATTTAAAAAAAAAAAAAAAAAAAAAAAAAATAATTTACAACAAAATATAGGTAAGGCAGAAGGCTGTTGTATATTGCATGTGAGATGCCAAAAAAACCCCAAACAAAAAAAACCAGTTGGTGTTTGTCCCTGTGAGAGAAGGAAGTAATAAGCTGTCTCTTGGAAAAACAGAACTGTGAGGATCAAAGCATGTATTTCGGGGAGCTATTTGTTCTTACTTGAGACAATAATGCAATGTGTTGAAAAATGGTATCAATACCTTCTGTCCCAATTACAGAAGTGACCCATTAACCCCAACACCTTGGCACTTACTTAGCACCCTATTATTTCACCTATTTGGCTAATCAAAACCAGATTTTTAAATATTAAAAGCTGCAGACTGAAGCACTCTGACAAGAGCTTCTACAATGAAGTAAGGGCTAGAGCTATACGGAAACTGAAGTTCCATAAAATTTAACAACAAAATATAAAGCTGCAGTGTCGTGGATGATTATACAGCCTTAACTTTCCCATGCAGCACAAGTATTCCATGCACATTCTGTGGGAACATTTACTCTGGTACTTGAATTGAATTGTATGTGAAAGGTGCTGAACTGAAATATCCAGGTTGCTAAATCAAAATGTGTACAGCACAGCATTGGCAGTACCTGCCTTTTCATATGGTCCTGCCAATAGATTTCAGCTTTGACCTGGCAAAAGTATCTTGACAGCACTATTTACAGGCTGAGAAAACAAAAACTCCAAACCCTTCTCGCCCCAGATATAAGTGCTAACCAGACACATTACAGCTCAAGGTTTCTGACCTAAGAAGAAACAGATGAAGTTTCATGACTTCAACTAGCAATGAATTGTCCAAGGGCTGAACAGGAGCAGAGGACAGAGACCTGATCAGCATCAATTACATGAAAGAGGCAATTATAAGGAACAAGAAAAAATGGCCAATTTAAGTCAAAAAACAAGCATGAGACAAACTGCTGGAGGACACACTTAGCTAATGGAGGTCAGCCTTCCTGAACGTGCCAACTATAAACCACAAATTTTAAATAATCAGTAATGAGAAAAGAGCCAGGAGTAATTTCCAGGTTGGAGATGACAATAGGACCCCTAAGCATGCATTATCTCTACAGTGCTGTTTCCTTATGGGATGGTTCTGCAGGCTCCCTTTCCTTCATATGTAGGAGGTTGCATCATCACTATTCAGGACCTGTGTACAACCACTGGTCTGCTTCTGCTCACAGGGTGTATCCCCAGCCATGGGATCTACGTGCAAGCTGCCCCCAGCCCACAGATGCTTGAATACTCCCCCTGCACCTCAGGTGACAGGAACACCACAGGTAATCACTACTGAGGAGAAGGTCAGATCAAATAAGCATCAGGATAACATTTATATGAATGTATTGTTTGTTCTTTTGTTTTTCTAGAAACATTTATACCTAACCTAAGCATCAAAGTAATAATCCTTCATCACAAAACTGTTTTTAAAGTTACACTGAGGAAACTGTGAGTTACAAATGCAACAGATATTATAACAAGACTTTTCTCATATTCCAACCACATTTAGAACTGTAGAATTTCTTGCAGCATATTAATGTGGAATAAGGTTTTCAAGCTGAAGATAGCTGTCAACGATCAAAAGGTAGCTGTCTTTGTTGGAAAGAAAAGAGTTTAGTTTGCCAGCTATCCTTGAAAAGCTTTCTAGGGAAATAAATTCCAATTCGATTTTTTTATTACTGTAACAAAACACAGCATGATTGTATTTGAACACGATAGCATCTCTGATAGTTATAGCTTTCAGTGTGCAAATCTAAACTGTTCTGACAGCAGCCACTAATTTAAAAATAATTACACAGAACCCACTAGGAGCTTTTGTTAGGAACCGCCTTTTTGAAAGCTTTGCTGAGAATTATAGGTCCTTTCCAACTATGAATTGAAAAGGAACAGAAAACATTATTTTGTTTAGAGAAAGTTCCTGTTCATTTACATCTCTCTAAAATACAAGCTAATGAGTTGCTTTGTCTTACACCCTAAACATGACTTGCACAGCTCTTAATTTCAGTTGTAGGGACTGAAAATCTCTGGATGTGGCTCAGACAAAATGGTATCATCCAGGATGCAAAATGTTTTAGAGAAAAGCTCCTTAGAATACTTTGTAGAATGGAACAAGAGCTGTGCAGCTACTGTCAGTGGGAGGATCTAAAAAACACACGTAGAAAGTGATTTTAACTTGAGAGGGCTAGGGACCCTTAGTCTACCTTGCCTCCTACCCTTTCAGTCAATCCATTCTATGCCTTTTAGCAGCTAGGATGCTCTATGATGTTACTATCCATGCTGATATAATGACAATGACAAGCAAAACTAGAAGACAAAAGATAAGGGCAGGAAATCTTCCACTCCCTTTTTAGCCCAGTAGACTTGGAACTGGCACAGCTAAAGTTGCAACAAGAACAAGCAGTTTACAGAAACATAGCAAACGCCAGAAGAGCTCAATTCAAAAGTAGGTGGCCCTATGTCTGAGTGATGCAGCGCTGACCACCACTAAATTTCAACACGTTACACTACAAGCTGATCACATTTCCAGTAATCACAACCTGGAAGTTGTAAATACTTCAACTATCAAAATATATGTGTTTGTTAAATATACGTTTGACAGGGGCCGGTGGGGGGGAGACTTAAGTCCTGGAATACCACAGTAACACTAAACTCTTGCGAATGCCTTTCTGACAGCTGAACTTTGATAATTTAATACAATCACTGAATAGTTTGGGTTGGAAGGGACCTTAAAGATCACCTAGTTCCAACCCCCGTGCCATGGGCAGGGACACCTTCCACTAGACCAGGTTGCTCAAAGCCCCATCCAGCCTGGCCTTGAACACTTCCAGGGATGGGGCATCCACAGCTTCTCTGGGCAACCTGTTCCAGTGCCTCACCACCCTCACAGGAAGAAATCTTTTACTAATATCTAATCTAAATCTACCCTGTTTCAGATTAAAGCCATTCCCTCTTGTCCTAGCACTATATGCCCTCTCCATCTTTCTTGAGGGCCCCTTTAGGTACTGGAAGGCTGCTCTAAGGTCTCCCTGGAGCCTTCTCTTCTCCAGGCTGAACAACGCCAACTCTCTCAGCCTTTCCTCATGGGAGAGGTGTTCCATTCTTCTGATCATTTTTGAGGCCCTCCTATGGACATACTCCAACAGGTCTAAGCCCTTCCTGTACTGAAGACTCCAGAGCTGGATGCAGTACTCCAGGCGGAGTCGCACCAGAGTGGAGCAGAAGGCCAGAATCCCTTCCCTTGACCTGCTGGCCACACTTCTTTTGATGCAGCCAGGATATGATTGGCTTTCTAGGCTGCAAGTGCACATTGTCAACTCATGTCCAGTTTCTCATCCACCAGTACTCCCAAGCCCTTCTCTGCAGGGCTGCTCTCAATCCCTTCATACCCCAGCCTGTATTGATATGGGGGGTTGCCCACATCCAGGTGCAGGGCCTTGCACTTGGTCTTGTTGAACCTCATGAGCCCACTTCTCAAGCTTGTCCAAGTCCCTCTAAATGGCATCCTGTCCTTCAGGTGTGTCAACTGCACCACTCAGCTTGGTGTCACCTGCAAATCTGCTGAGGGTGCACTTGATCCCACTATGTCATTGATGAAGATATGAAACAGTACTGGTGCCAGTACAGACCCCTGAGCAACACCAGACATCACTGATCTCTCTCTGGCTGTTGACATTCAGCTGTTGACCACCACTCTCTGAATGCAACCGTCCAACAAATTTCTTATCCACTGAACAATCCACATATGAAATCTGTGTCTTTCCAATTTAGAGAGAGAAGGATGTTGTGGGGGAATGTATCACAGGCCTTACAGAAGTCCAGATAGATGACATCTGTAGATCTTCCCTTCTCCACTGCTGTAATCACTCCATCATAGAAGGCCACTAGATCGGTCAGAGAAGACTTGACCTTGGTGAAGCCATGCCGGCTGTGTCAAATCACCTCTGTCCTCCATGTGCTTTAACATGGCTTCTAGGAGAATCTGTTCCATGATCTTCCCAGGCACAAGAGGTGAGGCTGACAGGTTGGTAGTTCCCAGGGTCCTCCTTTCCACCCTTTTAAAAAATGGGTGCCATGTTTCCGCTTTTTCCAGTCACTTGGGACTTCCCCTGACTGCTGTGACTTTTCAAATATCATGGAGAGTGGCTTGGCAACTACATCAGGCAATTCCCTCAGGATTCTGGGATGCATCTCATTGGCTCCTATAGACTTATGTATGTTCAGGTTCCCCAGGTGGTCTCAAACCTGATCTTCTCTTATAGTGAGAGGGACTTTGCTCCCCCAGTCCCTGCCTTGAGGTCCACCCACTTGAGAGGTGTGGGAAGAAAGATTGCCAGTGAAGACTGAGGCAAAGAAGTTGCTGAGTACCTCAGCCTTCTCCTTGTCTGTTGTTACCTGTTTGGCAGTTGTGTTCATCGGTGGGAGGTATGCTTTCCTCGACCTTTCTTTTTTGGCTGACATACCTATAGAAGCTGCTGTTATTATTCTTTGCATTCCTTGCCAAGCTCAGCTCCAGCTGCACCTCGGCCTTCCTGACCCCATCCGTATACAGCCAGGCAATGTCTCTATACTCTTCCCAGGATACCTGTCCCTGCTTCCACTGCCTGTACGTTTCCTTCTTGCCCTTTAGTTTGCCCAGCACATCTTTACTCAGCCATGCCAGTCTCTCATCTTCCCTTCCTGGTTTCTTACATGATCCAGAGTTGTATTTAATTAAAAAATAATAATAATCAATCAAGAAAATTCAGGTTAAGCACTTTGGCACCATTCCTGAAAATCATAGTACAGAAGAATGTTACCTGAGAGAAGGGCATCCCTTAAGGAGATCAGCTCAGAAAGATAAAGGCACACTGCATTTCACAAATAATTTTATCACTGCAGGAAGTAAAATTCCATTATTGAAACAATTTCTTTTTTTGTTTTGCATTGTAGAACATACCAAAAGAGTGGCTGGCTGCTTATTAGAGAATGTATTCAAGACTTTTAAGAAACGGGGCAAATCTCATTGTCATGCCTGAAGCTGCCAGTAAACGTGTCAGATTTAAAAGACTGTGACAATCCCCAGTCAGCTGTCTGTTCAGTGCTTTCTCCCCATATAGCAACACCTTGACTTCCTCATTATTGTGGCAAACAACAACTTCACTATTTGCAAGAAGCTTTTGCATTAGACTCACAGTAATAACAATTTATGAGTAACATTCACAAATCTGAAGAATGACAAAGCATTGTACTCAGTGCTTAAAGATACACATACAAAGAAAAGGTGTGAGATTGGGACCCTCTGGGTGATACTTGAACAAAAACTTATTTGGGGTAGGGTGTGTGTCTGCATTTAAGTATATGACAAGGGATGGACAGAATAAGACCATTTCTATTATTTACATACTGCTAACTAGTTTTTATATTATTACTGATATCCTTGTTTATATAAGGCAAAGAAAACAACTCTGCATGTGTTAGAATTTTGGGAGCATTGGTGACTGGTAACACTACAGCCTTTTTACTATTGCATTAAATAAGCTTTGGCATTTAAATCAAAGACAAAGATAAATAAACAGATTCCTCAGTTACCCTACTGTCCTTTTTCAACAGAACATAATCTGCAATTTGAGCTTTATCACAGAAACTCAACAAGCCCTAAGAAAACTCATCAGAAAACAGGTGATTAAGCAAATCAAATGCCCTTTATGAGGGATTCTCAAACTAGTATTTTCAGATTTCAAATGGATTATAGATCTACCACATAAGCCACAATTACTCTATACCTTTCTTTTTTTCTCTTCCTTTTAACAAGGATATATAAAACAAGTTGCTTTGAACAAGTGGGGAATAAAAGACTTACAAGCTTTTTTAACGTAGAACTTTGACCTGTTGATTTTGTATAGCTACAATATAAAGAAAAAAAATCCAACAGAATTTTGAAAGACCATTTATTTTTACACAGCTAAAACATTCACTTGTCAGTTTGCTAGTGCTCCTTCCCTGGTTTACCGAAAAAAGACTTCCAGGCCATAACTATCCTTGTATACACTTCCCATGCATCACTGCTACTTAATCTATGTTCCAAAGAAAGCCAACTTAATCTTCCAAATACTATAAACTGCAGAAGACACTCTTCCCCGTTCTCTACTTCCAGAGACTTTAAATCAAGGGCATTCCAATTAAATTCTGGCTTTTCTTCCCTTTCCATAGTTCTTTTCTATTTTTCCTTCAGTTCCTAATGAACCAAGAAAACATGACAGAAGAGATGTGAAGGAGAAGGAAAACAACACAGAAGTTCCTTGCACTTGTCTCATGAAGTATGTAGTCACGTATTAGTACCTTTGTTTTCTTCAGTGACCTGCAAATATGGTAACTCCTTTAGCAGATAGGATCAAAGCTTTAAAAATGTATTAAAATAGGATTTGGAAAGCAGAGGGTATTCCCCACAGAGTACTACAGTTTTGTGAAAGGTCAAAATTGAGGGTGTCTTTACCCCACAATATTGCTTAAACATATTTTGTGTAACTAACATATCCAGGTGATATTACCTTTAGTAATCAAAAATACATATTTCTGGATTCTTGGAAATCAGAACAGCAAACAATGGCAGGTGTTAAATTTAGGCTGTTTGTACTCCATCTAGAATAAAGAAGATTGAAAAAATTTATACCACTGCTCGTGGGAGAAAAAAGCTTAAGTGTGTCAGACACACTTTCTTTTCCTAGAATCAACAGCTCTTTACCAAGTCCAAACTCACTGACAGACACAGATACCATGAAGAAGAGAACAGATTCCATAGCTTTCTTTACATTTTTGCTCTCCAGACTCTTATTCTAAGCTTTGAAAGAGGGAATATGCTTCTAGTCAAATCACATAATTGAAAAATGCATGTTATCACAAAGATAGCATTTTGTGAGATCATTTGTATAAAACGACAAAGATTCTAGTCTAGTTTCATTTTAAAAGCTTCTGAAAATGGAAAGTAAGAAAGATTGGAGTGAGTACTTGCACATGAAGAGAATAAAAGACCTTTTAATAATCCAGATGAAGGAGTAACAAGCGTATTCAGTAACTTTCAAAGACAGGATTCTGATGAGATTTAACTGGACAGCTAAAGGAAAACTAATGAAGTTAAAAGTTTACAAATGCAAAGCAGTACAGATATAATGGTAAAAAACTAAATTATTTTTCCTAAATTAAGCATATGACAGCCTAATATAGGAAACTTAAAAGCACTGCAACATCTTGTGCAGCTTATTCTATCTGCTGAAGGAGCAGAAGTTGTTAGAAAAAAGACGACAGAATATTGAGAAACAAAAGGCAACTTTTATTATTTGACAAATAAGTCTGAAAGTATGAAAATTCCATCACAGATAGTAATACTGCAGCTTCATGTAGAGTCTTTAGCTATGTTATTTGCAAAAATATATCACAGGGTTAGAAGAGGACCAAAAATTCAGAGTGAAGTATTACAAGCCAAGAATTTTGCAGTCAGGACTGACTAACTCAGCTATAGATACCAGCATTATAAACCCTCTAAGCTTATGAACCAGGAAAACAATGGTCAATGTAATAGCATTGTACTGACTTCTCAATTCTCTTCTTAAACCTTTTCTAATATCATAAGAGTTTAATAATTTGGATGGACAGGAAGAAATATAAACTCTGATCTTAACTCAAAGAAAGTGGTGGTCAGATGTCAGCAGTAGTAATGCCACCAGTTGATATCATAAGCTGAGAAAAGGTGTCTATAGCTAATTGATACCCATCTATGAAAATCTGTTGAGATGTCAGTCAACAAGCCAATTGTTTATGCATTACTGTACATCTTCGGGACTAAGACATTGGAGACAAGATGCTGTCCTCTATAAGATACAGAACCTTTCAAAATTGTATCTATAGCTGTTTTAATTAAAAAATAGCTTTGATACTATAAACAAAGCTGCATAAAGTTTGTAGGTAAAGTTCCAGGAAGTAAGGGTTGGACCTAACTGAATTGCTTAGTGAAAAAAGGATTCTACAGAAAGACATGAGATTACTTTACGTGCTAGCATCTCACGCTGAATGGATTTTGGCTTTGAATGTACCAGGTAGTCAAGATAACTACTACCAGTAACAGACCTAGCACTATTAAGAACAGTGTAGCTTAAATAAAGTAAAGAAGATGCAGTTCTGGCCTGAAACGCACAAGAAAGGAAGATGTGCAACTATATGGATGCTTACCACACGATAGTTTAGAGTCTGTTTACAACTGGCAGTCCTAGCGGGGAGCTAGGGCTCCTCCAGTAAGTCCTCATTTAGACAAACTACTGTGCTAGGGTTTATTCCAATTATAAAATGCCCAGATAACACACACTAATGATCAGGTTTCTTTATGGAAGTGGGTATCTTCCAAAGATGCAAAAGAATATGTACATGCATATGTGCTAGACCACATGAGCATATGCAGCACTGAAGTTATGCACTGACACAGATGCTGTAAGTCAAATCTGGAAACAGATTCCATAACAGTGCACTACATAAAACAACAAAAAAGCTGGTAAAAGCATGTACAGAAAAATACAAAAGGGCTTTCACATTCCATCACCTATTATATACATTAATCTAACTTAAAGTACTGCTCAAAGTATAGTAGGTTTGTAAATATTAAATGCAAAATTTTATATACTAAGTGATGATGTGGTTGTCTGTCGTTTTAGGAAATGGTGAACACAGACATTCAGGACGCAAGCACAGTTGTCCTTTGATGCTGTACAAAGCTTTCTGAGAATACTGGCCTGTGCATCTGCAGACTCCTACACTGGGATGCTGGAAAGTTTACTAGTGGTTGCATAGAGTCTGTGCTTAAATTCCAGTTAAACCTAGAAAATACATGTTGATTAAACTCACAAGATGACACTTTCAATGCCTGTCCTTCTTCTGTCAGCTAGAATAAAGTGAGTTACCTATTTCACAGCCTTTTTGAATCATATATGCTTTTTTCTTAGCCATCTACTTAATTTCCTCAGAGAACTCAGAGTTCTTCATTAAAAAATTCCACGGGGTGCTGGGAAGACCATTCTGTGGCTTCACCCTGTCAGGCTCCAGAGACATAAAAAGCACTGCTCCATAAACTGTGCATTATTATTGTCAACAAAATTCTGGTTTGGCATGTATGCTGAATCTAGTTACTTTTAACAGTAACCTCCAAAGAGAAAAGGATTGGTATGATGAAAAATGAAGGTCAGAGGGAGTTTAAATACACCAGAATAGGAGAGAGACTTAAAATATGGCATTTATAAAAGACACACTGCAGTTTAGCAGCATGAAGTATTTCTTATTGAATAATTCAAGAGTCTGGTTCAGAACCCTAACCTAAGTGCTAATTAGCCACTGCAACATACTTTCTTTCAACAAAAGTATAAAATAAGATCTAATTAATGACCACTTCCAGTGGCAAAAGATGAAGTTCTCTAATTTATCTCTGAAAAGAAGACACTAGAAAAGAAACAAAATGAAAGGGGATCTTGAAAAGAAAAAAACATTTCAAAGGCTAGGCTCCTGCGGGCATTTCAGTGCCTAGGGCATACTGCTCTGGTTAGCCCTTGAAACTCATCATTGCAAGAGTAAGATAATTATTTCTCTTTAGGAGAAGTCTCTTCTATGCCAGTAAATGTAAAATAAAGTTGTACATTTTCTAAACAGAGGTATGCATATATTTGGACTGAGAAAGCAGCACAGAATCAATATATTATTTTTTTAACTAAAAACGGGACAAACCAACCCTGCACAATTCTTTGAGTTGAGAAACTCCTCCAGCAGCTGATTACAGAGTCTGCTGTAACATGTTTTTCACAGTCTAGTACATCACATTATTTCACAACTGGAAGGTGAGGGGATACAAGAGCTGTTTATAGAACTTAGAAAATTTAGTAACAGAGCAGAAGGTCACTAAATCATAGATAAATGGAGCAAGGTTTCTTAATGGGAGTTACAGTGTATTCAGTAAAGACTGCTTCCATGTTATCAGCCATATTATCTACAACGGTCATTTGATTCAAATTACAAATCCAACAGTAATACAACAAAGAAACTCTAGCTAATAAGCCATAAGATTTCAACTGAATGCTTCCATTAAACATACATATATAATCTACTTTCTAATTAAATGGCACCTGACTCGTGTTTTATTGTTCTAAATATTACAGTCACACCAGCAGAGTAACTTCATAGTAATGCTAAAACAGTTTTATTAACTTGTGTTCTGTGTATGTTTTAAGTGATTAGTAGTACTGATCAAGGATGCAGAAGGACAGATGTTTAACTGGCAGTAAGAACAGGAGTGAATTCTCAGTTGTCAAGTTTCAGGCAGAAGTTCAAGAGAAATACATGCCCATAGCTAAAGCTGAGTCTCATTACCGAGTTTTAAATGTCTATTTAGGACCTCCTTGATTAGTGAAGTATTGAAGCTTATTTATTCTTGCCTCAGAACCTTAGTTTACTTCTGATTTAGGTACCCATGAATGCAAAGACAGATCTTTAAGAAGGTAGCCTCTGTTAAAAACCTGCAAAGTCATGAGGATGATTTACATTTGAGAGAGTCAAGGCATTGTGTGTGGACTCAGTGGAAATCAAGATGTAAGCTCCTCCCTGCAACATTTCTCAGCAACAACACAACACCATAATCATGCCAAACTAGTCTGCTTTAGTCTGCTTGCAACTATGCTTCTCCTTTAAAGAGACATCTGCCTTATAATTTCCAGCAACCCATTAAACTTCTTAATTTCATTTCAGGGATGGAACTATAGCTATCAGTGCTATTTTCTTCCTGTATTTGCTCTTCACATTCATATTGACTCAATTTTTCGACCCTCCTTAGTATTTAAGATATAAATACTATTTCAGTATTTGCACATTTTGTCATACCATATTGTTGTAAAATTCCCCGTTAATGCAACACACATAATCAAAATAAAGTCTCTACATCCCTATTATTATCCAGTTCCAGTATCTTCATTTCCAGTATTTGAGACACAAACCACGTGAAACCAGAAGCTGTACAGTGTCAGTGAAGTTCTGTGAATCCTTATTTAGAGAGTTACCAGCCCTTAAGATCATAATGTTCTTGCTAGTTATTTTTTTCTCTGCACAGAGCTCAGCAGTCTTGCATTCAGTCATCTTCACTTCTCTAAAGTGGGGTTCCCATCTCTCAAAAAAGGCTGCTATGGCTGTTTGCCCTTTTGACATTAACACAGTTAACTATACAATGTATAATGCAATGGGGCCACTGGGACTCAGTTTTCTTCTATCTATCTGAAAAACACTAATATAAAAGTCTCTGGAAAAGTTTAAAAAGTTTTAGAATACAGTATTTGTTTGGAAAGCAGCTGAAAACTAAGTAATTTCTCACTAGTTCTTTCTTTTGCTGCTTATTGAGTGTTTTTTTTCTTTTAAACTTACCAGGCATTATAATATTGGAAAAACCTAGTTTCCTTGTTATGGATACTCCATGGGTAAACCTGGATGTATACTCTCTCCTAATTTGTTCTATGTCTCCATGAAGCAACTGAAGAGAAACTGCCAGACCTGAAAATGAAGAGAAAAACAAGGAAAAATAAGACATTCCAACAGATTATGGCCATCACTACTTC
>JAVJGI010000060.1:48402373-48440435 GCA_035590275.1 Ibycter americanus | reverse complement strand
ATGAGGAGAGGCTGGCTGGAGGAGAAGCCAGGAACCTGGACGCAGCAGAGGCAAGAAGCAGGGTGGACTGGCCTGAAAAGGATGAAGAAACAGCACAGACAGCAGATGAACTTTTGGAACCTTGTGTGGGACTGGTGGTGGTGCCGAGGCATGAGAGGGCTGATATGGGACAGTAAAAGCCTTGTTGCAGCTTGATAGTTTTGTAGTGCTGCAACAATTAGATAAATGCTTTTATAAGTCAGAACAAATCTCAAGGCAGGCTAAGACAAGTCCAGCCAGACAGGTAATGAGGACTGTGCTGCCAGCTAAATGCAAAGCCAGTGACGAGTTACAAGCCACAGCAATTCTGTAGTTATGGGTCTATAGAAATACAATACAGTTGCCAAAGAAACCAGACATCCATCATGACTGAGGAACCATGCATCTGAAATAAAAGTCATGGGGAAGACGTACTTTAAAAAATGGAATAATTCACATTTTACAAGGGACTGATGTTTTTACCCTTACTGTAAATCATATTAACTGACTATCAGTTAGAGTTAACTGACAATTTAAAACATACTGACATGTTGCAGAGCAATTCAGATTTTCAGAAGGTTGCACATTCAATTGAAGTGAACAGTGACTCCCTCAGACACTGCTAAACAAAGTGGAATGAAGAGGAACCAACTAGTTGAAAGACACCAGCTTCCTCATCAAAATGTAACCAGAATTTTGTATACCATAATGGCCAGAAACTAAACTCAATTTACAGGTGATTAAAGCTTTCTCTATTGAGAAGAAATGAAGAGGTGGAGGGGAAATGTTGCTGGTCCTAGAAAGGAAGGTTTGATCACCAGACAGTAATAAGACAGGGTCAAGGTGGAGCAGGATTCCAAAGAATTTGGTCAACAGTCAATCTGGGAGAGATGGAGAAGACACTCAAGGAAAAGGAATGCAATCAAAAGAATGCAGAGATACTCTTTTTGTATATGGATATAGAAAGTTAATTCATTAACGCTTTTCCTATGGAAACATGAATAACTTTTCTGTCATATAACAAAGATGATATACTCTAGTTTTAATTTATTCCACTCTGATGATGTATGTCAACATTAGTTCTGATCTCATTTCATGCACTAGACAGTAAAATGATCAGCTTTAGAAAAAATCAGAGCATTCTTGATGGAACAGCTGTGTATGGACAAAGCAAATTAGAAAACTGCAGCATGCCACCATACACCACATCTGTGGTTGATATGATCATTATACCATCTATGAAATGTAGAATCTGTCCAAAACTCCATAACTATATTTTTTTTCATTTCTAGTACATTAGGAGCTAAAACGTAACAATGAAAATTATTATCCAGTCTCTGAAGGACTGGCACATTTTCTTTAATTAGGTACATAGTGTAGCTTTGTCCCTCCAGAAAAAATTACAACTACTGCCCTGGTGGTAATTAAAACCTCTTGAGTTAGCTATTATTCTTTATTTACTCCAGCTTTGAAAATATTACTACAAAATTCTGTGTGGCACTGCAAACAGATCTGCTTTCATTTCTTTTGTAAGCACCTGAAATTTCTCACAATTAACTTGTACCACAGCTCACCACAGATTATTTTTATCATTCAGATGAAATAGAATACAGAAAATTGACAAGTTGCTGAATAAGCATTCCAGTTTTTGGTTAGATCTGTCGTTTTACCTTAAAACAGCTTTTATACTGCATTATTGACTTCTGCATTTACTTATGACAAAGGACAACTGTTCATTATGCTTACAGACCACTTATTTGCATTTGAGCTTCTGGGGGGAGGGGAAAGCATTTACATTCAGCTTCTGTCTACTGGCAGCAGAGAATCCTAGATCATATTAAGAAGAAAATGCCTAGCAGCTGCTCAGGAAGCTGATAGAAAAAAAAAAAAGCTCAGACAGAATGCTATTCAGCACTGTTTGCATTTTAAGAAAGGTAATGAAATAAGGCATCTGTCCAAATAAAGCTCCCAAAGGGTCTTAAAAGTATTCTGAAAGCATACAGGTGTTCCCATTTCTGGTAGTGTTTGAAGTGTTCCAAGTACCACTGCAAAGGTAAAGCCAGTAGATTTCCACATTATTATTGGCAAACATGATTTATTGAGTTAACGTGATCTCAGAAAAACAATTGTATAAATCTCATGCAACTTGGCCACAGCAAAATCTATGTAGTAAATCCCACAAATCAGTCTGGGAACAGAGAGGGGAAAAAAAGAAAGGAGGGGTAGGTTCAGTTTAAGGCCTTGTTAAAGACTTGATTGTGATCACTTTGCATTATCAAAGGAAAGTCCAAACTCTTTCTTCTCCTCAGCTTTAAATTCTGGGGTTTTTAGCTCAGTGAAAAAAAATGCAAGAAAAACAACCTTTGCAAAATTTTGACAACTTTCTTGGAGCTCATGAATTAAATGAGCTCTCATACCTCAGGCTTTTGTCAGAAATGCCCTCAAGTGTGGAAAGGCAGGGTTTTTTCTCTTCTTCAAGTGGAACATAAACACTTACATGCAAATGGCATTATATTATCACAAGAAAACTGGCTTGGAATTTATTTACAAGGGAAGTGGCAGAGCCTCAATTATTTCTTGCCAGAATCACTGTAGGTTGAATGTTAGAGGTCCAGGAGGCTACATGACTATTACATGCATCTAGTCTAAGGACAACAAAAGATCTCAGCAATAACTTCTCCAATTCTTACCTTAGTAAGCTCATTGATGCCCTTTGCTATTAACAATATGCACAGCATGTCAATACCCATTTCCACACTATATTGTTCTATTGTAAAGGTCAATCATCTTGCTATTTTTTTTTTTTCAATGACACTTTTACATACTGTTTTGTTAACTAGAATATTAGGCATTGCAGAAAACACACAATTTTACAATTATATGTATTTTATATTGCTTCTAGTGCAAATAACAGACAAAAGGTTCCAGGGAACACCTGTCATTTTCTCGCTCAGGAAGTGCAGCTCTGCCATGCAAACAGTTTTCACACCACTGTACTGGAAATTTAGCTACTTGCATTCTAGTTACATGTCTTACTTCAACTAAAGAAACAGTAAACGTTTAGCTGGGACCTAAAGAAAGCGTTAGAACACAAATCTCCACCAACATAAAAAGCCCAGGTAATGTTTGTAATGAATTTTTAAATATAACCTTTGAAGGAGCTAAAATCATGCATATATGTTCTATAATGTATCACCTGAAGTAGTCTTAAGATTTTGTATTCCTTCAGTAGATAAAAGGAACTCAACAACACTAATGGTAGCAAGCAGAATGAATTTTTGGAAAAGTCTTATAAAAACCTCACTGCTAAGACATAACTTAACTGCAAGATGGTAATATGAGCCAGCTATTCTCGTTATGTAGCTTTAGCTAGAAATTTCTGGGTTTAAACTGGGTGCTGTTTCAATCACATACAGAAATACCGTGGCCAGCAGGACTAGGGAAGTGACTGACCCGCCGGTACTCGGCACACCTCAAATACTGTGTTCAGTTGTGGGCCCCTCACTACAAGAGGTACACATTGAGGTGCTGGAGCGTGTCTGGAGAAGGGCTGGTGAAGGGTCTGGAGCACAAGTCTCATGAGGGGCGGCTGAGGGAACTGGGGTTGTTTAGTCTGGAGAAAAGGAAGCTCAGGGGGGACCTTATCACTCTCTACAGCTACTTGAAAGGAGGTTGTACACAGGTGGGGGTCGGTTTCCTCTCCTAAGTAACAAGCAATAGGACAAGAGGAAACGGCCTCAAGTTCCACCAGGGGATGTTTAGACTGGATATTAGGAAAAATTTCTTCACTGAAAGGGTTGTCAAGCATTGGCACAGGCTGCCTAGGGAGGTGCTGGAGTCACCATCCCTGGAGGTATTTCAGAGATGTGTAGATGCAGCGTTTAGGGACATGGTTTGGTGATGGACTTGGCAGTCCTGGGTTAAGGGTTGGACTCTATGATCTTAAAGGTCTTTTCCAACCTAAATGATTCCATGATTCTATAATCACAGCACTGAGATGAACAGCAAGTCTCAGCTTCTACTGGATATAAGATGTCCCTGACAGTACCACAACAGCACGTTCTTCTTTCTTGTCTAAAACCAAGTTTTTTAGCAACACCCAAGAGCACAGTATGAATATAACTTTATTAGAGCCCTTGTCTCCAGCACAGTCTACAAGTCATGCTATATGAAGGACACTTAAAGGTAACTACACCAAAAACCCACCCTGAACTTGATTTTTTAAGTCCTTATTCTAAAGCCAGAACTTTCACAGACAACACCACAATCTTGAACTGCTACAAAAATGTACACAATTACATCTGACTGGTCAGTAAGTCTGCTACATTTAATGATTACTTTTTCCAAAACTACCATAATTAATATTACATGCTAGATTAGGCTATATATTTTAAAGATTTGGTTACTCCTGAATTAGGGAAAAGGGTTTTACATTAGACTGCTGAACAATATCATCCACCCTGTAAAAAGTACTTGAAAAAGTAAAGTTCTACAAATCCTTGTCTAAAAAGCTGCTCTAAAACTGGCTTTTTAAAAATGTCAAAGTTATCAGGGCCAAATGATCCTGGAACAATTTTAAGCGCAAAATTCTCTATACATTTAATTATATATTTAATCTTTCAGTGCACATCTGAGTACTATTCTTATTTTAAATATATTTCAAATAGCAGCCTTCAGTGACAACTGATTTTTAAACACATCAAAATGAAATACACATGATCTCCTTGTCATAAAATATAATAAAGATTAAAACCGACAGATTAATAGATTGTCGTAGAACTAAAGTAATTTAACAAACGCATTCGCTGTTTAAATGTTAGCGATGTGTAGATGCAAAATACATTTCAGAACACCACTGATCTGTGAACACTGCTGAGAAGAGACAAACACCAGAGAACTACTCTGTGATTAATCATATGCTCACGAGCTAACTAAAAGTTAGGTACTTAATTTTATTCTATCTTCTCTGTTAAGTACATGTTAGTACTCCATTTCACCTTCCTTCTCATCTTCTACTAGCCATTGCTGCACTCAATTCTCCATTGTGAGCCTATGTCTCCTTTTTGTGGCTAAAAACCATAGCTGCTCACAGCAGGGAATACACAGTTTGTTTCCCATTTGACATTTCTCACTTGATTCACAAGAAGCAGCTCTCCTTACAACTGTGAGTGGGGTAACACTGAACTGCTGGGGTAGTGTCATGCAAACATAGTCACACTACATCTTGTATCTAGAATATATTGTAAGTTACCACAGCTCTGTTCCTAGAAATACTGCACTCTGTAAACTTATACTGAGCTACTGATTCCCTGCTGTATTTGATTTCTTTATGATGAAAAGCTACAGAAGTGTGGAAAAAATATTTTCCTCAGTTATCTCACTTGCCAGGGCCTCTGTAGTTTCTCCACTGCAAAGTAAATGACGACTCTAACAGGCTTCCTCCTCTGAATCCAGGAATTTGTAAGCCAAAGCTTACTTTTTGTGAAATAGGAGATGAAATAGACAAAGTATATGGTTTTCCACCCTTTTTTAAATTTCTCAGTGTTTGACAGTAACCATGGAGAAAAGATGTTATTAGAGTGCCAAAAGGCTGTTGAATGCAGGTAAATAGGCATGGAGAGACATACATTGCCCCAAGGCATGCACCGCTTTTTCTATCCAGCGGTCTCCATTGCCATACTTGTCTCAGAACCTGTGTCTTGTCAGATGAGTTCATGCATTGCACTGATCTACTTTGTGCCTTCTCTGACCGAGTCTTACATGACCACTGATCTAGACTGAGATTTAGTGCCAACTGACATGTACACTGTGGAAAAAAAACCCACATACGAGGTAACAATAGCTCCCTAAACCTAAGGATGTTTACTTTTTAAAACTTACTTTGGTTTGGTTTAATTAATGATAGCACTGTAATGAAATTTGCCTTTGAATGAGCAACCTCACTGAACAAAAAAATTAGATCCCGCTTTGAAGCTGGTTCCTCTTTGAACTGATGTGGGACCACATAACCTCCTGAGGATCCTTCCAACCTAACTTACTGTATGATTTGATGAATGACTTTCCCCACCTAAGATGACAGTTTGTCCTTCCTCATGATGGGATTCTTGGCAAACATCTGTCAACAATATGGGCTTTGAATCCTCCATGCTTCAGTCAGGGTATTATACTGTTGCTCAATTATTGACCAGTCTCTTTTTGTTAGGCAGCATCACTTTGGATGACCCTCTGCCTACAGATTTTTGAACATACGTAAAGAAAGAAATTAACAGTTTGTGTTAATTAAGAAATTAACAGTCTGTCAGCCACAAACTTCAGCCAGTCTTTTACGAATCGAAACACAACCTGCATTTGTCTTAAAATCAGCCTGCCAATCCAGGTCTTGCCTTCACCATATTTAAAAATTCACGTTCCTGCAAACTACTAGATACAATATACTAGTTTCTGATTTTATTATTTTTGTGACCTCAACTGTATACAAGAGGATGTGATTTATGTAATTTTAAGAGCTGTATTCTGCCCCCCTCTACAACAGCTAAAAAATTAACACTGCCAACATATTTTAAAAAAAGAAGAAAAAAGGAAGAGAACATGCTTGAGCCAAAAGTAGCAAGAGAAATCCCACCGTTCTGAATGTGTTTCCTCTAAAGCTTAAGGCCCTCCCATCAATTAAAGTTAATGTATAATTAACAGTCTTTCCAGTGGAGCTGCAATATAAGTTCTTTGGCATTGCTACCCCAGAATACACCACACTGTGTTCAGTAAGCATGCAATTAGGTTACATCACTCACATCTAGTTCATCAGAGCATTTCAAGATAAATGGCACAGGAAAAGGCCTTCCCACTACATTTGCTATTTTTGTGGAATCCACACAAGAGTCCAAGGCTACAAAGCAGCTGGATACCTTTATAATTTCTTACACCAGTAATTTAATCTCTACAGGATTTGAAAGGATTTTCACCTCCTTTGCTGTAACAACTGAAAAGCATGTGTATCCTTGTCTCAGGTCTCATGAATTACTGCATCAGGCACATGCAGCTTTTCAAGACTTGTTATAAGGGAATCTAAATCGGCATTTACACAAGAGCTTAAATATGAGAATGTTAAGAACCTAAAGTAAAAAGCTGAGCAAAAAGGCTTCTCTGGCATCCCCTTAAAACTAAGCTATCCAGTCTTTCTTCTCAAAGGAAGGCAAAGAAAGGGGAAGCTGTAGTGCATTTTTCAACAATTTTTTTAGTATGTTTTTTTATACACTAACTCAATGGGGAGAATATTCACATGTAACACAAGACCAAGGTTTAAATCTCTCCTCTATAGGATTTGCTAAGAGGACATGAATACTGATCACACTTAGGAAAATCATGCACTACTCAGCAGGCTTGAAAGCCACTTTCACTTTGCCCATGGTATAATGAGTATTTCCTGATTGTATACGAAGTTGAATAGCTGCTGCAGGGAAGATTAGCATGCTCATCTGGGACACGTGAGACCGACTGAAAATCCTTTCCCAAATCAGAGTCTTTGAAGAATGTCTCAAACACTGGAGTAAATAATTTCTGTAGTAACCCCAGTGAATATTTATCTATTCCCTGAAATAGCATGGGCACAAGAGTCACAGCAATCATTTCCAGCATTTTTTTTCAGCCTAGTGCCCAAGCAGCTAAATCTAGCTCGCTCATATCCTGACAGTGCAGGTGTCCTTGGGTGCATCCAGCTATCCCACCTGCTCTCAACTTCAAGCAGTGGCAGATACGAAAATTACCCTAGCTTTAGATATCTGCAGGAAGATCTTGTGCCTAAGGAGGTACTTTGAAGATGCTGATGGCATTTAAGTAGGTATCACTGTAAGGACCATCAATATTTAACTGTGTGAATTGCTCACAGTCATAAGTGGATAATTTTTGTGGACAAGAACCCTCTACCTTCAGAGCCCAAAGGACTGCTCCAATCACTAGACATAAAGCCCGGCTCCAATTACTAGACCTTCCCTCCATCATCATGCGCTACGTTAAAAAAAAACCATACGTTTCAACTTTTGAAAGTCTAAAGAACTGGGGAAAGAAGAAGAGAAGTAGTGGTATAAGCAAGAAACCCAGATACTGCATAAGTCTGTACAATTGAAGTAGCATTCCCTGATTTCACTTATTTATATATTTATTTATTTTTTAAAAATAGAGCCATGTTTAATGACAACCAGATTTGGCCTTGTTCTCTTGCTCTTTGCCCTAAAACACACTTCAAGCCATTTTAAAATCAACAGGTTTACTCATGGCACATTAATTCTGTGGGCAAATGAAGCAGCTATTATAAGATCAATAACAGTTTACAAGGCACTTTGTGCATTACTGCCTGCTTTATTAAGAAGAAAAGCAGCCCACATCCAATACTATTTATTTATTGTATTCCCAAGAAAGGTCCAGAGTAGAGTCTCACAGTCCCACCCAAAGAGTAAGATCTGCAATTATGACCCACACTGCAAATCCTACAGAGATTTTGACATTTGACAGAAGCCCAAGCTTTGATATGAAAGCAATGACTTTGGCTAGGTTTCCCTACCTAAAATAGACCACAAGAGGATAAAGGATGATTTTATGCGGTTTGAGAGAGGCCAGTAACTGTTTTCTGTATCTGCAGTATATAGTTCACTGACTCATTTTTTTCACAGATTTTTGCATTTTGAAACAAAGTATCTAACTTCTAATTCTAAGAAAATACATTATAGGAAAACCAGGTTTTTATAGCCAGCTCCACTCCAGATATTACTGAAACCTGGTTTGTTTAATAATTACAAAATCATCTAGACCTACTAGTACTTATTCCACAAATACTACAAACTCAAAGTAAGAAATAACAATGCTACTAAATGCATCAAAGGCTATACAATTTGGCCTTTGCGTTCATGGTTTGATCTCCTACACTAGGCAGCCAGGTGTCTTCCAGTAAGCTGACACATGGTACCAGCTGCAAAGACTGAATGGTAATTTGATCCACTACCTGCCACTCTAGTCTGTTAGGCTGGAAACTCATGCAGAAAAATTCCAGTTCCCACTCCAGCAAATTATGTTAAATTATCCATGAGACCAAGTCCTTCCATTCCTGCATCCACTAAGAAGCAAGGGCATGAACATCTGTCCCCTGCTTCTTTCTGGGTTGTATTAAAAAGTGATGGTTATTTGCCTTTATTTGATCTTTTTTAGACACAAGCTGAGAATAAGATGCAAGAGGATTCTGTACTGAAGAACTGTCATGAGTTGAAGTAGAAACAGTACTTTTTGGGGGAGTGAGGGTTTGAATGTTAGACACATATGCTTAGTCTGGCAATATGTGTTTTAAATGCAAGACATAAAGTACATTTCAAGTTCCTTTTTAATTTTCCCCAGAAAACTGAAATAATTCTTTTTTCTGAAGATTATAATGAAATATCTGATAAACTATTTCAGCCCAAGGAGATAATTTGTGGAAATGAAAGACTTAGCGTGAAAATCTCCTGAGCTGAAAGAAACTGTATAGGACAGAATCTGCAGACAGAACAAGTCTAGAAGACAATAGTCTGAAGCACTTTGCTGTTGTTGTTTACTGTGTTTCCTAAGTCTTGTTAATGTGATTTGAAAAGGGCAAGTATGATATAAATCAAAAATTCAAGTTTTCCTACATTTGGCTCATACTTACAATGCTTCCTAAGAGAGAGAAAACACCTATATCTCCTGTAATGCAAGATTTTCTCCTTTTCTGACAAGTATAAGGTGGCAGACAAGGCTAATGAGGCTTCAGAACCAGCCATTCAATACTATTACAGAAAGCAAAGGAAAAATGAGAAATAGTGTAACAACAGTATTTTCCATGAGGTGTCAGCAGAAGTATCTGAACATATTGCTAAAGTCTTTTAAGTGCTTTTTCAGGCTGCTAAGCAGTAGCAGAGGAACACATTTCACACGTCTGATGTAAGTAACCTTTCATAGTTTATCTTTCAGTTGTTCAGCATTCAAAGTGGCATTATGGCTCACTTTCTCTTTCCCTCTCCAACTTTCACATGCACTACTGGAATTCTGTGCTGCTCTTCTCTTTGCCTCCCTCCCCTGACAGCCCTTTTCAAAATGTAACTGATCTTCAATTTGCTAGCTTTAAGTTTCCAGCACCCTGTAACCTGGAAAAAATTTCATGTCTAATATTCACATAATGAAGAGTATTCAAATTTATCCAATGTCTCCTAGGACAACTGGGTGCTTAACTGTGAATTCTAACTTCATGAGAATGAAATAGGATAAGCAATGTAACATAAAATAAGCAGGTATTGCATGGACAGTCAGAATGACCAAGAGTATGTTGTTCTTCAAGAAGATGGTTAACATATTTAAGAAGCCCAACATTATACTTACTCAGTAATGTGATCTTGTATTTTCACTACATGATTTTTATATTTATTGTCCAATAACATGCCTGATATTCTAAACCTTAAATATATGTATATATGTGGCTAGATTCTATAGGACAAAATAACAGGATTAGAAATAGTTAAATATATAACTTCAGTCTTGAGAAATAACATGAGCTTTTACGTGCTTCTTGGTGACCTGCTAAAGACTGTTGAACATACATTTTCAAGATAATCATTATACTTGAAATCAAGTTAAAGAAGCATGAAATCTACTACATGAAAGGGATTACAATTACACTACAACCTGGAAAATGAGTTCATGTAAGATTTTTCTATAGTCATATTTCAACTAATCAGTGTTTCACAGGGACAAAACAATATTTGAATAGAAGAACAATAGACTCTTAAGCTTCTGTTTCGTATTTTGTTTCAAGTTCGACTGCATCCCTAGATGACAACATTCAGGAAAAGGTAACAAGTTGGTATTAAAAACAACCCAAGAAAAAAACACAAATTCGACATCTCCAAAAATCCACCATCTCACAATAACAAAGGTCAGTTGTCTCCCATTTCTTAAGTCTCACATCCAAATTTATTTTGATGGCAGTTACATTAACATATAGCTGACTGGCGAGGACTTATTACTGACTATTATTACTGACTGGTAAGTCCTTAATTATCAACTCTGTATCTTGCTCGGCTGGAACGCAGAGCTACCAGCAGGAATGCAGATTGCACAGGTAGTTCCCATTTCATTTTTTTCCTTAAGTTTAATATATAGTGTCAATGGGAAATTTTATTCCTGATGAAAATGTAAAGCAGAAATGTGAAGCAACGTGGATCAATGATTTGACCAGTCCCACATGTGAACAGAACTCTACAGCAAACTGTAGCTCCTCAGCACAAAAAAGAAGTTTAATTACATAGTTTCTTGAAGAAATTCAGTGACTTTTTTTCTTAAATGTGCACATGAACAGCAGTATCATACATTTTCATCTAATAGAAGTATTTTTCTCTATGTGAAAAAAATACTTATTTCCTAGACATTAATCCTTCTAAAATAGAGCCACTTCATTTGCAAACTAAGGAAACCCTAAGAATGCAAACAGAAATTGGCAACTTACTCACCTGCATTGGAGCCTGTCAAGTTGTAACGTGCATTCAGCTTTTTAATGATATTTTCATGGATCTGATACCAGTCACTCTCTGTGTTGCACCTAGAAAAATGATAACTTTCTTAACTCTGAAACAGGAACACAAGTTTTTCAGATTGGCTTCACCACATCTCTAAACAAATCCTCTTTTGTTCATGAAACTAGTAACAGAATAGAAGCTAATAAAGCCTCATGAAACTGCCTGTCTCAATGGAAAGGGTTAGAGTGCTCTTACCATTTGAAAAGAGCACCATGGAAATACCTGCTTCCTGTGGCAAAGGGTGGGAGAAAGAGATAAGCAATTATACTCAGGAACTCAGCCGTGACCAAATTCATCATTCGTATGGATCTATCCTTCAGCACTACACCACACAGAAATCTATCTTGTGACACTCAAGAAGCGACACAGGACTCAGAGTTGGTCTTAGCAGACAGAAAAATCTGTTCTACACACTTCAAATTTATTTAAAACAGGATGTGATCTTCACGAGGTACTCAACGGAAGAACAAATTACATTTTAGTATACATTTAGAAAACAGTTGCTTTTCCGTAAGAAAAAACTGACCATGTTCTAATCACCACTTTCCATGGTGTAGACTGGAGTTAGCCTTAGCATCAAACCTGGTTTTGAGCAGCATTTCTTCTTCCATTGCTTTTGTTATTTTAAAATAAACAGGCCAGATTAAAAAAAATAATAATAGGCAGACAAATCTAACAATTTGTTAGCCAACAACAAACACTTATGTAACTTTGATGTCCTGGGAGTC
This sequence comes from Ibycter americanus, assembly GCA_035590275.1. Lineage (NCBI taxonomy): Eukaryota > Metazoa > Chordata > Aves > Falconiformes > Falconidae > Ibycter > Ibycter americanus. The sequence goes on along the minus strand of JAVJGI010000060.1, from coordinate 48,428,122 downwards.
TAAATAAGAGCCAGCCCACATGTCCACTGCCACACTAAATTGCTTTTCTGCAGCACTGATGCCAGTGGCTATAATTCAGCACAGAGGGATACAGAGGAGAAGAGAAAGGCTGCCTGAAACAATTCCATGCCTTCAAGATTTGAGTGCTAACCCCATGAGGCACAGAACTTCCTCATGTGCATGATGTGTCCCAGGTTTATATACTTAGAACAGACCACTCCACAAAACTGTTCTTACTATAGTGTTCAAGATAAGCAGGAAATTACATACATTGTGTCGCTATAACTAGAAAATTGAACTTTCGTTCAATTACTATCAGCCAAAATCCACTATTTAATCAACCAATCATTTTAAAATATATATAACTGCTTAATTTCACAAACAGATACTCTGACTGCTTTTTTCTGTAGTTATAAAATGCTTCCACTAGCTGCCTAGGCAGCACAGCATTTAAATAAATCCTAAAAGCACTTCATGATGCTATAAAAAGAGAGCTCCAGAAGCTCTTACAAGGATGTAAAATATGCTGAAACATACAGAAAACTAGAAGGATGTAACCTTTATCTTTAATATTATGCCACTTCATAAACACATCTGTAGAACTAGCCAAAATTTCCAAACTGACAAAAAAAATAATTAGCTGCTACACTTTTTGAACAGAATGGAGCTACAGCTATTTGCTTGCACTGCATTTAACACCACTGCTTCTGATGCATACTGACTGTAAAAAACTTCTAAAAATGAAGAAAAAAGCATTCCTTACATGTATACTTTTAAGACGAGGTCATCCTTTGAATCTCCTGCCAGCAAATCTGCAATGCTAAGGACTGCACAGCCAAAGGGTCGTCTGTATTGTACATTGCAGGCATTTTTCTTCTCTCCAGCTCCCATTCGTCCTGCCGAACAAAACATATTTTTGATGCATAATCCATGGAACTGTCTCTCTTAAAACCACAGAAGGGAGGTAGAGGGTAATCCAGCTCACTATGGTGACAGGTCTAAGTAGACTATGCCAGGTGTACTCATTGTGAAACTGGTCCATCTTTAGACTACATTAGGATAACAAATGGTAGAGGAAGTCCACTAAATATGTAGTGATCTTGAAAGGTCTCAGACCAGAGGTACTGCTCATCCTCTCATGACACCCACTCAACAAATGACAGTTTCTGATACTCAGAAATAGCATTCATGACACCATCAAATTAAATTTAGACTTCAGATATGACAGAGTGTTCAATATTTGCTGTCCACTAAGAATTCTTTTACTGTGGCTGTTGCTACCTGTGATTTATACAGGAGGTGTTGTGATTGAGCCATTACAATTTAGTAATCAAACGCTGCTTCCAAATAGGTAGGCAACTGGTTAGCAAGGGAATAATCAGCCAGCTGCAGAAAAATCAAGTAGAGATGAAACATGGGGAGGAAAGATGATGACAAAGGGCAGAAGAAGAATTTATGATAAGGAAAGAAAGAAGGCAGCCAAGGAAAACTGATCTGAAACAAAATATTTTTCTTAGCCTTTTGTATTTGATTTAAATACAATTGATCAATCTTCTTGCTGCGTTCCTGGCATTTGAAACTGGCCTCCTTCTAACCATTTTATTCAATTGTACACTGGCAGCTATGTATCTTTCCCACAAGTCTTAATTTCTGACAAGAAAAGCCTATGCTTGCAGTCGCTGCAGGGCAATGCCTCCTCCAAATATTCCTATGCATCACAGGGCTAGAAGAGTAATCGTTCATTTTCACACTATGCAGCATACATTTTGGAAATTTTATTTCCACTTTTTAATATTTCAGTGGTTCATTTAAAAACTTGATTGAGAATATAGTTTAAAACAATACAATAGGAAAAATTTTACTCCTTATTTAAAGCATGTATTCTTACAAAATATACTTCCATTATATCAGCTCATTATACCTTTTTCCAATCCTTGCTAATAAAAGCAAAACACAGTAATCTGAAATTCTGATGAAACACTAGAGCAGCATGAAAATGCAAGGAAAAATTATTTCTCAAAGCTGTAAATTAGTGTTTACTTTATAACAATTTGTTTCTAACTCAGTACAAGTTAAAGCAACTATTTCAAACCAAAATATTTTTCAAAAATAGGAAGAAAAGTTATACTTAGTACTGCACTGATGCAACAACAGAGACAGTTTGCAAAGAAAACAGCATATCTAAAGAGGTCAGAAGCAGACCCAGAGATTATTGTTTCACATCAGTAAGCCAGAAGATAACTTCTTAAAATACCTAACACAAGTGTACACTTCTCTTCCACTTTGTTCTAGAGGACTTGATATCTGTCTATAGCATCAAGGATTAAAATTATTATGAGACCTTCTCCACTTCTTTCCCTCTTTCCCTTTTTAAAGGGCTCAGGTGGAATACAAAATTCATCTGAACAATTTCACATATACATCAGATAAAATATACTAGTTAGGTACACTAAATTTCCAGGCAAGTTTTTCTACGAAAAAAGGATGCTTGAAATTACTCCTTGGAACAAGAATAGACTCCCCAGTGACAACTCCATCATCTTAACACAGTTCATATTTGACACTTTCCTTTTGTTTTGTGTAACAAAATATCCTGCATCTAAACTCAGTTAGCAGTACACTTGAAAAACAGCACAAAACAATGTTGAGAAATCCAAAGCAATGTCTGCATCAAAACCCAGCCATTTTCTTTTCAAAAGATTTATTCCAAGGTCTAGCTAATCTAACAAATCCCAAAGCTGACCCCAAGCAGATTTATTTACTGTCATATTTTTAACAAATGTAAGATTTCTACTCACAGACGATTATACCTACCTATTCGGATAATGTGCACAGTGATATAGATGTCCTTCCTGAGTTCACTGCTACCCAAATCCTGCATAAGATCAGAACCTCATTATTTCTGACTCCTGATTAAAATGTGACATTTAAAGAGATCTTTACACACCGCTTTCGCTGCCAGTGAAAGTGATAAATGAACAGGGAGTTCATTTATACAGCATTAACAAATTAGCCCTTTAACACTTTAAATTGGCGGTCATGCACTCAAAACAGCTGTCCTAAAATATCACGGGCTAGAATATGCCGTACTGCATCAAAATCAGTGGACGGACACAAGAGACTCACTGTGTGCCTTAACCAACAGTGATACGTTTGTGCAATTCCAAATATTCTGAAAGTACAGACAGCACTGCACAAACAATCTTTCAGGTGTAGAAAGCACAAGGAGGAAAACTAACTGGTCCTTGTTGCAGGGAGAAAGACTGGCATATATGCCCATGTGGAGGCTTATATGAGTGTCTGCATACTGCCACAAAACATTCAGTTTGGGAGTTCAGCAATACACCTCAATCAGCCTTTAGAATTGATGTTCATAACAATGTACAAGCTTAGGGAGCAGTTCTGAGTCAACCACAGAATAACAATGTAATTCAACTTTATTTTCAATACCCAGCACAATAAAGACTGAGAACAGCAAGAACTCACCACAAAGAGAGAACAGTGTCTTTCAGGCTTTTCTGGACATTTTGGCAAACCATTTCTATTCAGTCTCAAAAAAAATCTTTCACTGTAAGAAAACACATATGACAGATACATTGAACAACACTACAGCAAAGTAGATATCATTTTCATTTTATTTCCATATGTAACCTTCCTCGAGATAGAAATGAATGAAATAATTTGTTTCTAAAAGTCTCAGCCGTATCAATAAAAAAAAGGGGAGAGACTAGTGAAGGGTGGTAATTTACTTATCATCCAAAAAAATTACTAAAAACTCAATACAAAACATTAGATTGATTGTCATGTGGAAGAATGATATTGTATATCCCAGTACACAGAGAGACAACAAGCAATAAAATCCATTTATCCTAGCACTGAAATTAGGTGCATAGTATGTTGGCATTGATTCCTGCTAAACAAATGTCAACATTGCCACGCTTGTATTCAACCAATATTCTTTTTCATAGAGAGGAAGATGATCCTAGGGGACATTTGTCCTGTTTAATTCTATCAAAATCTCTCACTAGAGTACACTGATTTCAGCAGTCTTTTAAGAATCCTGGAAGTTTCAGCAAGGCAAATTTCATTTTCAGAATTCTGTTTTGCAATCTACTGCAGTGTTAAATGCTGGAGCTGATAAGTACTAATACTGCAGAGAAATTTTATTTCAGAATAGAAAAGGGCATAAGATCCCATTGAAAGAGAAATTGCTTTTTGAAACATTCCTATTTGATAGTAGGTCCATTATGGATAATCTCTGAGCAAACTTGGCAATTCACTCATGAGAAGTTTATGAAAAACCAAACTTCCCATGCTTTTAATAATTTTTTCCAACATACAGCTTCATAGGAAATGTAACAATCATATTTCTGCAGTGAGAGATGTGGAAGATGGGAAAAGCAAAGAAGTCAAAGTGCTACATACGTTTCTCTCCACCCTCTCACCCCCAGCCCCAGCTGGTCAGATATTTGGGTCACAATGCCTTGTAATGCTCAAATCGGAAACAAAATTTCCGAAGTGCAACTAGGTTTTTTCTCAGCTGTATCCACCTCTTCTGCTTACCCTGGAGGCTAAACATGGTTTACCACTGCTCTATACCATCCACAGCTTTTCAAAAATGCAGCTGGAAAATCACTAGGAATATGCTGGATAAGATCCAACTCAGAGACTAATTAAATCTTTATTGCACCAGTATTTGCCTTGTAGAAAATTTGCATTGATCGTTCACAGAATCAGTCATTCACATTGAAAGGGACCTCAAAAGGCCTCTAAGTCCAACCTCGTGCTCAAAGCAGGGTCAGCTATAAGGTAAGATTAGCTTGCTCAGAGCTTTAGCCAGTCAGGTCTTGAAAACCTTCAGTTATGGAGACCACACAGCCACTCTGGAAACCCTATTCCAGTGTCCGGCTGTTCTCAATTTTTTCTTTATATCCAGATGGACCTTCTCTTATTTCAATTTATACCCGTTGTCTCCCATTATCCCACCATGCACTACTGATGTTACTGATCTTGTAGGCACAAGGTACAGGCTCCCCTCGAAACTGCTTCTTCTCCAGCCTGAAGAATTCCCCCTGCCTCAGTCTGACCTCCCAGGGAAGGAGCTCCTGCTCACAAACAACATAAGACCTCCTGCTGAACCCACTTCAGTTCATCGGTATTGGTCTTGTATGGAGGATTCAAAACTGGCATGGTCTAACCAGTGCTGAGCAGTAGATGATCGCTTCCTTTAAGCAACTTGCTATGCTCTTGATGGCACAGCCCAGGATGCTGTTACACTCAAGAGCACATTTCTTAGGAGTTATGTCTGGATAATGCTTTATTTTTTTATGTGTTAGTATCTAGGCTGAACCTACAAAAGCTTAGAATTTTTCAGTGATTATTTGAAAACATTTGTGCAATCTTCAGCTATGCAGCTTTTTTATCAGGCAACATAAAAGGTAGAACCTAAGAATAGCAGAGTTGAACTCAAATACCTCAAAGCATGAAAATGCTATTTTCTCAGAAATATTCATGTTTTATGAGACAGTCAATTTCTCCAGCTTAGGTCTCCATAGAAACTTTAAAACGGAGGTTTAAAGACTGTTTATGTGAGTATATTTTTACAGAGAAACTAGTTGGTATTTTGCTGTTGATTTAAAAATGCTTTTCAAATTATTTTGCCCTTTCATTTAAATTTAGCTCATTTGCAGTATAGGAAAATACAGCAAAAAAAGTGCAGACCTTTGTTTATAGGTCTCACGCAAAGTTACTGTACATTGAGCAAGAATTATTACTTGTATTACCAAAGCAGCCAAAGCTTTAGGACCCCATTATGTTGGGCACCATGCAAAACTGAATAAAAAGAAAAAAGTCTCTGTTCCAGCAGTAACAATATAGCTTTTGTGCACTGAAGCCTGCAGTGCACTGGTATGCATCAATACAAATTTGGCCAATACAAGGTGGTTCTAAATTTCACCACCTTGTCTTCAGTCTGTAGAACTATTTAAAAGTAATACATACATATGCACCACATTTCACTACATTTTTTTTGTCTTTAAAGCAACCACTGGACATGTTGTGTCAAAGAAAAATATCATTCAATAACAAACTCTCTTGCTGTGGATAAGCTATCTTCATAGTTTACCTATGAACTGGCAAATACTGACTTTAACTGGGAGTGTATTCTGTTTTTATTGAAGCTTACATTTTGCAGAAACTGCAAAAACAAAGGCACATCTTTTGAAAGCTTACTACTCACTATCCACTACGATATGAAATTTTCAAGCTCTGCTTACACTCACAGACCATGAGATTACAATTCACAACACAATTAAAAGCCAGGGACTGTTGTCATGCCACAAACAAATGCATTGATTGCAACAGACATGTAATGGTTATGCAGACCTAATTTCCTCATTTGAATTTGAAATTTTGTTTGACTGAAGAGTAGGACCCAGTGGTGATGAAAAAGCAAACTAAAAACAACAAATAAAAATTAAAAAAAAAAAATCTTAATCCTTGTTCAGTGCTTTGATACATTTTTTTTCTTGAAATGTATCACAGTACCAGTTACAGCTCAGATTAAAACATTTATCTTTGAACATTACCAGGGACCAAATGGAAGCAGTTAGATTTGTACGATTATGAGAAAAAAATGGCAATATTATATCTAAGTACAGAGAGCATGTGCATTTATATACCATTTCAAAAGATCTCTATACAGACGAACAGGTTAGAAAATGGTTGAGAAAAGTAAACAGCCTTCTTAAAACAAAATGATGACAGAATTCCCAAGATCTGAAAGATTGTCTTCAAACAACAGCAAAATCTCCAGAGGGTGAAATCTAGGGCTAGCATCATATTGCACAGCAGTTTCCTCAGCAGTCAGTTACACATACAAACATACAGTAAATACACACAGCAGTACCCCAAAGCAGAAATACCTTTCCTTTGTATTAAGACGATTTTTGATTCTAGTTCAGACTGTAATGAATTTTTTATAAGCACCAATCTTGCCACTTAAACATGCTGTACACATTTAAACTCTGCTGTCTTCCCACTGAAAATAAGGAAATAACTAATGCTGGAGAGATTAATTTAAGAAGGTCAACCAGGGATTTTTGTACTGTAACTTCCCATGTATTAGCGAAGTAACAATGTGTTCCAAATCTGCAGGCTTAACACATGCATTTGAAAGAAACACAGCCACAAACTGTTCTATTTTCCTAAGTGACCCCTATTTCCTTAGTATTAGCAGGAAAATGTTACCAGTCACACATTACCAGTCTAGACAGATTGCTTGTTCTATGATTTATAAACACACTATCAAAAAAAACAACAACCACCAGCCAGATTTATACCACATGGCATATTCTTGTGGTAAAGCTATGTCATCAAATAGTCGTAGTTCTTGGTATAGCTTCACTTTCATACATCTTTATAAATGCTTTCTACCTAAATATAGGTTACGGTGATTTCTAAAGCAAATAATGAGACACAGTAAGAGAATACTGCCACATAATTCACCAGCTCAAGTTTATCACATTCCAGAACATCGTTAATGGTTGTTCATTAAGAACCTGAATCTGAATTGACTCCATTTACAGCTAAAGGCTCATTGACTTATAAAACCAAGATCAGACACAAAATGTTACCCTCATATTTAGTGGTGAAATGCAGAGAAATGTGGTACAACATGTCGCAAGTTACTGAAGTAAAGATAAAAAAAGCCTTAAAAATTATTCTTAATCAGAGAATAACTGTATGATAAATGCCAACGTGACTTAGCAGTACAAGCTGTTCCACACTAAATCAGCCCGTATTTTACTTGTTAGGCACTTACGAAAACAATATTCAAATTTCTAACTGTAAAATAAGTAGCAATGAGGAAACAGGGAGAGAAAAGGAAGAATAAGTACTATAAAAATAAGATTTTGGCCAATTTCAGATAAAGATCAAAGCATTAACACCAACAAAAATAAACCAAACAAAACAGTATTATGATGTTATATTGAAGTTTATCTTCATGTCTCCTAGCCATGCTGGCAACATGGGGAAGAAGAAAAACATTTTCAAACATTAACTTTATGCTGTGAAGCCCAGTTTCCCTTGGTTAGTTGTACAGCTAACAAGGAAAAAAAGAAAAGGGAAAGCAGAAAGGAAGATGGGAAGGAAAGAAAACCAGACATGTAGCTAAGTCAAGCTCCTGCTCTCATCTTCTCCTGTCTCATTTATTTACTGAAGATAGCCTTGAGAAATGATTTTTTATTAACACACCCTACATTATTTTAGATATTTGCACCTGTATTTTAACTGAAAGATGGCATCACAGATCTCTTGGAGAGTTAGGAAGAGGTAATTTTAAATTATTTTTCATGAGGTACCAGGATCCAGAGAAAGACAATACAGTTTTAAAAGAAAGACAGCATACTGGAATCTATCAGCAGGTATTTACAACTAAAGAAACAACATACACCAGAAACTAGAGCTCTCACTAATAGCGAGCTTAGTCTGCCACCATGGATAAAACATTTTGCAGCACAGCATTACTGGTGCACAGACCTACAGATCCTTCAAGCTGAATTACAGTAATTTTATCCTAGTCACTGAGGTAACAGCATGGATACAGGCAGATTTGCTGTATCTTTCCCCAAAGATGGAAATTAAACTCGAAGAGAACAGGAGAAATTGGTAGAAGTGAAGGGAATCAATAGCATTTAAGAAAATTCTCCTCCCTCCAACAGCACCTAGGCTTCTATGTATTCATCACCTTTTGGGGGTTTACAAACAGCAAGTCTAAATTTCTGTGCTGACCCTAACGTGCCCTTTGCCAGTAGCCAGTGCAACTGCAATATATTCTCAGTAAGATGATCCGTAAACCCAACAGAATACCACTGGTGTTGAACATATTTCAGTTACCTAAATCCGCCACTAATATGTCATGGCTGGTACACATACCACTATTCTAACGCTGCATTCATTTCTGAATGTGACTAATTGTTTAAGCTCATCTCTTGCAGTGCTTTTATCACTGCAATTAAAAACAACTATTTCTCCTGTTACTTTCCAATTTTTACAAGACAAACAATAAAAGGATTATTTGTTAATGCACATGAAAGACCAATAGCACAGGTTCCTCTTGCTTGGGTTGGTCTGTCTGCTTTAAAAAAAGCATCTATGTACACAAGATCAGATTAAAGATCTGTATTAACTAGCACCCTTACTCCAACCACAGCAAGCAGAAGATATTTGAGAAAGACTCTTCAGACAGTAAATAGGTACATTTGTTTCACTGAATATGGGCATTCATGAGAGGAACTGAGTTACATTATGCAATACAACTAATTTCTAACACACCCTGACACCTGGGACCAACACATCTGTACTTGTTGATTTGAGGCCATATGAAAGATAATTAAAAACAGGCTCTGTCTCCCTATAAAATACAAAACCAAACTCTTTCAAAAGCATATTCTTGCTAGACTACACTCATGCCTTTTTTTAGAAACTCACTCTTACCATATCTACCTCATTTTACTTATCCACAAATGTAGTTATTTTGCTGCAAAGTCACACGCAGCAGCTCCTGTACAACTGCTGAATAGGACAGTCTGGGCAGTCAGGCCAATGGCTTGCTGAAATGCCAACTCCTCAAAAAACATTTGGAACACTACCCTGAAGTAAAATGTTATTCTATTGCAATTCAAGAATAGTCAGTATTTAGAGAGCAATTTATCAAAAATCATTAATGACAGCAAGTTACACAGCATTGCACAAAGTCAGATTAAATGAATGATTTCTAATAATGTCATGGTTTAACCCCAGCTGGTAACTAAGCACCCCACTGCTGTTTGCTCACTTTCTCTCCAAGTGGGATGGAGAAAAGGATCAGAAGGGTAAAAGTGAAAAGATTTGTGGGTTGAGATAAAGACAGTTTAACAGGTAGAGCAAAAGCCCCACACACAAGGAAACCCAAACAAGGAATTCAATCACTACTTCCCATGGGCAGGCAGGTGTTCAGCCATCTCCAAGACAGTAGGGCTCCATCATGCCTCATGTTACTCAGGAAGACAAAACACCGTAACTCATTCCTTCTTCTTCCCCCAGCTTTATATTGCTGAGCATGACATCATATGGTATGGAATATCCCTTTGGTCAGTTGGGGCCAGCTGTCCCGGCTGCGTCCCCTTCCAGCTTCTTGTGCACTGCACCACCGCCCCCCGCAGCCTACCCGCTGGTGGGGTGGGGTGAGGAGCAGAAAAGGCCTTGAGTATGTAAACATTGCTCAGCAATAGCTAAAACATTCCTAAATTAGCAACACTGTTTCCAGCACAAATCCGAAACTTAGCCCCAGCTAGCTACTGCAAAGAAAACTAAATTTACCCCAGCCAAAACCAGCACACAAAAAAAGCATTATCAAAACATCTAGAACCTCTAAAAGCCAGGACAAACCCTTTTGATCACCTGGCAATGAAGTGCAATATAAATCTGTAGAAAAGGCATTTATTACAGAAACTACTGCAAGACCAGAATATTTGGCAGGAGGATGAAGCTGTGCCAGACATTCCTTTCATACACATTCCTTCCACTACATAAATCATATCTGCTTATACTATTGTTGTTGATGACTATGGAAAACTGAGCTACCAAAAAAAATTACTTACTTGTGAGGGATAAATAAAATAAGTTTTTGCTACTGATATCCAAAAGCTAAAAAAATATAAATATTAATAGGTACAAGGGAGAAAGTGGACAGACTTACAGAAATATTTGTAAAATACCAACCCACCGATTTTCTCATTGGCCACGGTATGGTCCTCTGAAGCATTTCTAAATCCAGAACAGTTTTCAGGTCAAAACCAGATTCAGGGTAAAAAAAAAAACAAACAACCACCTCCTCACAATGTAAAGTAAGTACCCTGAATACTCATGGGGTAACAAAGAGGCTCAAGTTCCAACGTTTGATTATTTTGAGTACTTCATAGGTCAAGGCTGTTAGTTACCGTGAGTGTGTCTTCACTTTCAGAACTGTTATGCTTTGTAAAACAACAAATGAAAATATAATTAATAGGGCACACTGACTGGGCCAGCACTTTAGTGTTCTTACCTTTGCTGTGGAGTTCCTCCACAGCAGGCAGCTCAAGTCAGTATTCTCAAGCAAAAAGTATTATTCACTTGAAGCACATCTTTCTGCCTGGGACCAAGACTCAACTCTTTTGCAATCACCTCTGACAACTCCTGCTCCAGAACTTCTCCTCACCTAGGATCCAAGCAGAGGAGAAGCCCTATGATTTTTACTACTTCACTACTCCTGCCAAGAAAAGGTTGACTAATTATATATGTCCTGACTATATTCCTGCACGTAGGAATCTTTCTGCTCACAATGAATAACTGGAAAAAATGAGGCACATTTTCTGAAGAGAAGCTTTTGAAGTTTCTGGAACTTCAGGCTTCTCTTTTAAGCTATTTATTATAACCCTGTATTTACTTGCAGTTACAATTACACCAAATACATTCTTGTCCACAAGGGCAAATTACCATATACCTTAAAGTCAACAGTTAAATGATTAAGCCTGCTTATATACTGAGCGTGTATGTATATTTATCTCAATACAAACGATGACACTAAAATTTTTCAAAAACTAGCTACTACATTCACAAATGTACATACCAAGTTACCCATCTAAAGAGGGTTTTTTTATTCCAAATGCATAAAGGACTGTTAATAGAGTAGTGGCTGCTCTCTTGCCAAAGTGATCTGTACATTGCCTTTGAGGTGTTTCAACTCTTCTGCTAAAATCAGGATTACCTCCTGAATGAGCAGGAAGTAAATAAAACCAGGCTGGTTCTGTTTTATCTTGTTTCTGAGGAGGGACAAAACAGAGTAATAAGTGACTAATTAAAAGAGTCTGCTAGTCAGAAAATCCAAGATGCTTTAATCTCTTCTGCATCTACAAGGTGTATATGCATATATACACACATGCACTGATTTTGCGTAATTCACTGTGGCACAAGTTTTAATACTGTGCTAGATGAGAAATTTTTGCGCACACCACACAGGAAGCTGAAAATAACACTGAGCTACCCTGTACTGTAATTCAGTAAAACTGAAGATTATGCTTTTGTGAAAATACTATAAAGGAAAAGTAGCCCTGAGCTAGTTCATTGCTTCTGGTTCCCACAGGCTGCTCCCTCTACCAGAAACCCTGCTACCTACGTTAGCTCAAATCCCTGTCCTGCGTAGCAGGCACATTTGCATGGACACCATGGATAATGTGGACGTACCCAAGTAATAATTTCCAAGGAACAGTATTAATACAGTGAAGGTTATGCATATGAAAAAATTATATTAAGGGGAAAAGGCAGAGTAGCCTATCAACTAATGATAGATTAAAAATTATGAGAAGCACCTAGGTTGTATGTAGCATATGGTACGGCATTGTACTGAGCACACTTTCATGTACATCATTTTTTTTCTTTATAAAAATTCTGTGTTGTTGAAAAACTGCAAAGTCCAGTCTGAACTCTGCCTCTCTAGTCAGTTTTCACTCCTCCCAGAAATTCTGTGCTGTTGGGATCAGGCAACTTTGTCTGAGATACAGTTAAAACATATTCTTAAACAACTGGAAAACACCACACACTTTTTTCCCCAGGATGATGTTAATTCTCAGAGATCATGGTAGAAACAAACCCTCTCTCCTTATGCAGGGTTATTTAATAATAAAACCTCTGAATTTCTACGACATTCAGAAATACAAAACTTCAACATTGAACAATCAGATATTGCACTATTAGAGCAGAAAATCTGAATATCAACTCGAGTGTGTGCATGTATGGACACATATATAAATTCTTTATCCCTCCCTCTCTAGTTTTTATATTTGAAATCCATTGCATCATCTAAAATGATTTCCAGATCTAGTTTTAAAGTGCCCTCCCAACCATTTCCAAACCTATTCTGTTCTCTTCTCTGATGTTAGAATAAAATAAAGAATCGTCTGGAAAGAACATAGAAAGGAGTAATAGACACACACATCATATACAACAAAAAAAGCCCAAAATAACATTCCTAGCAGGAAATTTCGTAGCATACTTATCATTCAAGTAAAGAACCATAAAGAAGTTGAAATTAATTAGCAGGTGGTTCTGAACTGAAAATTCTTGACCAACTTGATAAACTTCTATGACAACATGACTGTCCTGGTAGATGAGGGGAGAGCAGTGGACAGTGTCTACCTGCACTTCAGTAAGGCCTCTGACACTATCTCCCACAAGATCTTCCAAAACAAGCTGTTGATATATGGGCTGGATGAGCAGACAGCAAGGTGGCTTGAAAACTGACTGAATGGCCAGACCCAGAGGGTGCTGAACGATCTGGATGTTGGGGCATTGTGTACTATCAGCAAGTTTGCTGATAACACTAAACTGGGTTGGGCTGCCATCCAGAGGGATCTCAGCAGGCTGGAGAAATGGGCTAACAGGAACCTCCCGAGGTTCAACCAGGGGAAGTGAAAAGCCCAGCACCTGGGGAGGAATGACCCCAGGCACCAGTACATACTGGGGGCTACCCAGCTGGAAAGCAGCTTGGCAGAAAAGGACCTGAGGGTCCTGGTGAACACCAAGTTGAACACGAGCCAGTAATGTGGCAAAAAACGTGGCAAAAGAGGCCAATGGCACCCTGGGCTGCATTAGACAAACTATTGCCAGCAGGTTCAGGGAGGTGATCCTTATCCCTTCTACTCAGCACTGGTTACACCACACCTGGAGCACTGTGTCCCGATTTGGGCTCCCCAGTACAAGGGAGCCATGAACATACTGAAGAAGTGTCTAAAAAGGGCCATGAAGATGTTCAAGGGACTGTACAGAAAGGCTGAGAGAGCTGGGACTGTTTAGCCTGGAGAAGGCTCAGAAGGCAACTTATTAGTGTACATAAATATCTGAAGGGTGCAAAAAAGACAGAGCCAGGCTCTTTTCAGTCGTGCCCAGTGACAGTGCAAGAGGCAGTAAACACAAACTGAAGCCCAGGAAGCTCCCTCTGAGCATCAGGAAACAATTTCTTTACTGTGAGACTGTCAGAGCACTGGCACAGGTTGCCCAGGGCAGTTGTGGAGTCTCCGTCCTTGGAGACATTTAAAAGCCATGTGGGCATGGTTCTGGGCAACCAGCTCTAGGGGTGTTGGATCAAATGAGTTCTGGAGTTCCCTTCCAACCTCAACCATGCTGTGCTTTTCTGATTATGTGTAAGTACCACATAAAGGCAGCATGGATAGACAGCTGGGTCATTTGGATCTTTACAGAAATACGGTTCTTTACACTTTCTTCTTCATCTTCTATCTCTGTGAGTTAATAACTGCCAGGCTACAACACTTTATCACTTGGCTTTACTTGCCCTGAAGTTCCAAATGACTGGCTAATTAACAATTAATAATTAACGAACTGTTCTTCACAACAACATGCAACATTCTTCATTAGCCAGAGGGCCATCCACACAGGATTTCTCTCCTGTATTTTTTTAATAACTTCTGTAGCCTTGCACTGAGTACACACCCTACAGCTTCACAAATATATTCTCCATCTCCTCTGTGGTCCAGTGTTCAGCATTGTTCAGAAGCAACAAAGAATTTAACTGTTCAAGTCTCCTGCATTAAGAGTGGTGATCTCTGGAGCACTAGATATTGCAACTCAGGTGTAACCCACTTACATGATTAAAGTAATATTGAATCTTTGAGCTCTTGCTCAAGAGAGACCACAGGGATACCTCTGAAGACAGACATCTTGGGCTCTCAGTAGTGGGCATTCTGGGTAATGAAAATGTATTATCAGCTTGATTCAAAAGGTATCCAAACCCTTCCTTGCTGTTGTTCTGACTGTTAACAATTAACAATAGTCTGCTGTGTAAATTAGTTAGAGGGATGATTAGAAGTCAGGTTATTTGAGGTGTGCTAGAACAGAGCAGATCTCAGATTTGAAGATGCTGATGGAGGTTGCAAAAAATGAATTTAAACATTCTCTTACTATACCAAAATCCCTTAAGATTTTCATAGAATAAGGAGGAGAGGAGTATGTGTTTCTCAGAGGGAGGAAAACTGACATTATTTTCTGAAAAAAAAACAAACAAAAAACAAAAAAAATCCAAAACAAAACCAAAAGATCACTTAGAACACAGAGTAGCAAATATCTTAACCAACAAAATGTGGATTTCTGCTTTTGGCAAGTGATTTAACTGATTTAAAGTAATAGTAGAAGTGAGAGAAGAAAGGCATGAAAAGATTGACACTGTGCATGAATGCCAAAAAGGTGAGGTTAAGAGTACAACAAAGGAAGGGTAATCTTCTCATTCTTTGATACAGTCTGGAGTTTACACAATCATTAAGCATATAATCAAAAGCTCACGAAACAGAAAATGCAGTTTGCTTTCACTGGCCTTGGATAAACAGCCTATTCCTCTTTGTGCTGCTTAAGAATGTGTGCTCGTTTGAGGGCAATATGATAGTTACAAACAAGGTTGTTCAAGGTGATAGGAAAAGGAGGATTAGCATGCCAACTTATCTCTGCTCCTCACACAGATGGGGCCAGAGGCATCAATCATTTGTGATAAGATGTTCATATCATATTGACACAGACACAAAGTATGTATCAATGAAAGAAAAATCTTGCTGCACTCCATCTTTCTGAAGTGCTGCTTTAAATTGTCCTATTAATAGCACTGCTATTTGGAAAAAATAACATTAAGAAAATAGTTTAGAAAATACACTGCTACACAAGCAATGTCTGCTACATTGCATATTTCAGAAAAATAATTTCTACAGCAGTTATGCTAGCATAACACAGAGGTACAAACCCTACATAAATGTAAAGGTCAGCAAAGTAATTGTGACTTTGGGCAGGAGATGATGCAATATTCTTATGCATACTCATCAATGCCAAGAACAGGGTCCAGAGTCTGAATTGAATGAATGTAGACAGCAGGCTTAATACCCTCCATTCCTTTTTTCATAACACAGTGGCCAGTGTTGTTGTTGTTTTCAAAATTTCCTTAAAAAAAATAACCGGCAAGATCTCTCCGTAGCCATGGGCTATAAATATAAATATGATCTTACAGTACCTACAATAGAAAGGTAGGTATTTCAGAGGACATTGGGATATTTGGGTTTTTTTTAACACAGTCATCTGATAAACATTTTCTTTCAGGTTTTGGTTTTTGGTTTTTTTTTTTTTTCATTTTCTATTTTGTAACAGTAGAATATTCTTGTGGCAAGAATAAAGTTAACAGAATCTCAGTGAATAATGCACATTGCCTGGAAAATAGCTAAGGTGTTGCTTTGTCCCTTGCAACTCGTTAAACTAATTCTATTAAAAGTTGATAAGTGAGATCCTTCCAGGATCTGATAAAAAAAATCAATCTATTTTTGATTAAAGGATTGGTGTTCTTATAGCTGCAGTGTAAGTGGGCCCTGTGGCTACACTAAGGTCATCACCACTGCAATAAACTGCTGTATTGGGTAAATGATATGAACATGCAGGGGGGAAAAGCACATACTATTATCAGTACTTGTGCTTTTATTTCTCTGAAAATCTGCCCCTACAAAACCAGTAGCTGTGTAATCTTTTGGACGTACGTAGTATTGGCTTTGTCGTGATCTATCTGGAAGAAGAAAGGTTCATTTCATTAACTTTTGTGCTGGTAAAAGGAAATATTCCCAAAGCAAACGATCACCACACTTTTCAGTACTCTAAATATGGGGAATCTAACCATCTTCATATTTCAACTTTACAGAACAGAAGCTACTGATAATTTCTTAGGAACAGAAGAAACTCAAAAACTTCACAAATCTCATAAATGACCATACATTACAGTAGATCTATAAAGCAGCTAATAAAGAGCATCAGAACACAGGATTGTTGCACTCTGCTGAAACGTTAAAAATACATTCCGAGTCTTCCTTTGGAGCTCTAACAATGTCTTATCTATTACTTAAAGTTTAAGTTGGTTATTTTGTCATAAGTGCATCTCACATTACAGCAAATGCATTCAGGTGTCTAGAAACCCTTTTAACTCTGAAGTTGTTTTTGAAATGTGATTGTAATGGCTAAAAAACCCCAAAACAGTTAACTGCCAAAGTAAAAAAATTATGCAAGTACAGCTAAGTTACTCCATGTTCACAGGATTTTTCACATGTTGACATTGGGCTTAGCACGAACTGCTGCTCTACAAATTCACTCCTACTGGCTGTCAGTTTTTGCTGACTAGACAGCAGTCTGAGACTTTCAAACTGTTCATATAGTTATAAGAACATTAGACGATATAAAAACAAACCATCAAAGCTCAGTACTAAATCGATAAGTCCTTGTGATCTTGCTTTTCTCAAAACATTTGTTAACTGCCAAAACAGTTAACTGCCAAAGTAAAAAAATTATGCAAGTACAGCTAAGTTACTCCATGTTTCACAGGATTTTCCTCAAACTATGATTCTGTAATATCCATCTCACAAACTATTTTATCTACATGACTCAGTTACTTTGAATCAGGTGTTCACTTCTGAACAAAATCTTCTGATCATCTCTGCACTTTGATTCACAACCCAGAACAGTCTAAGCTAGTCAACTGGATTTCTTCTATGTAAAACTAAACTGGAATGTAAAATTCTTAAAACATTTACACATGTTGACATTGGGCTTAGCACGAACTGCTGCTCTACAAATTCACTCCTACTGGCTGTCAGTTTTTGCTGACTAGACAGCAGTCTGAGACTTTCAAACTGTTCATATAGTTATAAGAACATTAGACGATATAAAAACAAACCATCAAAGCTCAGTACTAAATCGATAAGTCCTTGTGATCTTGCTTTTCTCAAAACATTTGTTGAGCATGCCCGGTTCAAGGAACAGATTTCATAAAAGCATTTCTTAACAACACTAATTAACTACCGTCTGGATTCTCAATAGATCTAGATAGCGTATGTTTGAGATTAAATACTTTAGAAACAGTCTAAGATGCTGTACAACTCTAAGTAGCCAGTAAAAGCTCAGCAGTGGCCAGGAAAACAAGACTGAGGCTTTTTTTGTCTTTCACCTCAAGAAAAGATGTGATCATGGACCTCTTTCATTTTCCAAATACAGTAACAACACTACTTTACAACTGTGTATGCTAAAAAATTTGCCTTAGGATTCTAATAGTGTGATCAGTTCTACAAATTAAGTTGTTATCAAAATAGCTTTTTACTTCCTTAAAGAACAAAAAAATGAATACAAAAACAGGGCTTGTGACCTTAACAGAAATAAAAGAGGAGGAGGAATGTAAAGTTAGAAGATGTAATAGTGCATAAAGTAAGAATTTTACTAGGACAAGACATACGGCTGTACCATGTTAAAAGCAGTGCCATTCATACACTTGCTTTCTCCCATGCAGTGGCTGTTACTGTTCTAGGAAAGAAAACTGCAAAACAGAAAGAAGGGAAGGCAAATGGAACAAGATACAAGAACACACCAGGGAAAAGTCCAAGAATCATCAGGGGCTGACTTCAGCTGTTTATTGTTAATTTAAGTGATAGCAAAAATTATTCCTAGCAGCTAGTTTAGCTAGAAAATATGGATACATACATATGCATAAACAGTCAAGTGAAATTGGTATGCACCAATTAAGTAGAAAATTAATGACTTGCAACTGCAGTCCTAATGCATCAAGTGCATAAGCATGTCATTACTGAGATTTAAGCACTTCAGTTAAATACTGAGTTTTCTTGCTTTCATACAAGTAGAATATTCGCATCCAAAAGAAGCCTTTTAAAGTGTGAAGACACACATTGGACAATTGTATCAATAAAGAAGGAGTCTGCAAAGTAATATTTATTACTACTGTTTATTAATAACAACATAAAGTCATAAATAAACCTGTATTTTGTTATTACATCTGCCTTAATACAACAGAACTGGTTACTGTGGAAACCAACACAATTAGAAACAGTTATTTTTAAGAGCGATTTCCAGCTACACAAAAGGCCTAGAGTAAAGTACAGTCCCATACTGCTCCAACCAAATGGCAACTGATCACAAAAGAATATTTATCCCCAGCTTGCTAAAGTTGACAGAAAAAAATCCCTGTTGCACAAAGTGGGCACTAATCGCACTACCCTAGGTGCATGTGCTGCATCACAGCTGTTACCAATCTAGAGAAGTTTTTAGTTCGGGAGTCTGAAGGCCAAAAAGAATCCCAAGCATCACAATGATTTTTTTGTCATTATCTGACATCAGATTTCTTCTCTGGGTAAGTCACTAATTCATTTCAACATCACACTTTCACATCTCACCTGAAAAATTTATTATTTAATTCTTAGTACATGTTGGGAAAATTATGAGCATTTATCCATGCTTTTAAGATGAAAAGTTGTTTAACTGAGAATAATATAGTTGTAAATTTACCTATTTTTCCTTTTATTAAAGCACACATTATCAAAACCACAATAACGGTTTATTTGTTTTATTGCTTTAATTTACACCTCATTTTAAAAGGTGCTCTCCTAGAAATGCACTGGTAAGTCACACAATGACAGCACCAATTTATATGTTAAATTAGAAGACTATTCTTTAACCATGTACACTGCTTACCACAACATAACAGACACAGATACCATGCTTTCTCTTCTAACAAAAGAATTTCAATATATACTGAAGAAACAATAGTAAATTTGTACAGACATATATAACTTATTTTTGATCCATCTACTCTAAATCCTTTGCAAATATTTGAAGAGCAAATTCAGAGTAGCTTTCCTTAAGGATTCCACTCTGAGTGGCTAATGTCAGGAAGTCAGATAACGAATACTGAGCATCTATATCCTTTACAAATTCAACATCAACTTTTTCTGAACTTGAAGGCTCAAACTTTATTGAGATCTAAAGTAGTGAAACAGAAACCAGAAAAGTAATAGTATAGATTCGGTTCAAAATTACCTCAGGATATGCTGAGCAGCTCTTTAATCAATACAGTCTATGGATTTTAAAGAGCTATCCAATATGCCCTAAAGAAAACACAGAAATTTCATCAGCTGAATCGCTTTCTAAGTTTCCCTGACTGTAACTAGGTCTCTGTAGACTGTGACAGGAGCCTAGTGATGCAATTTACACAAAGGTCTTAAGTTTAGATGTCTTTGGAGCTGGATTCCAATCCTTAAGTCCATTTATTCATCATGAAACCTTCTAAAATTAACGAAAAGGAAATGCTAAGCATTGGCATGTCTTAACTTTGGCATCTCACTTGTGACTACAGAAAAATACCTCCACCTACTCAGATTCCAGAGCCTGATGGCATAGTACCCTCTCCCCACCCTGAAGACATACTTGCATGTTCTTTCAGGGCAGATTCTTTTCTAATGAAATACAACTAATCAGAGAAACAAAAGGTGATGAAAAGGAGCATATGATAAATTTAAATATAAAGCATGCTGTGACCACTCCGAATTTTTTTATTTTTTTTTTAATAAAGAGCAACAAGATCATAGTGTAGAAAGAACAGATGTATATTACTGGGTTTGGTTTTTCTTTAAGAAAAAAAAAGAGACCCACGTTCAGTTTCTTGCTCTGCCTTCGAATATTCAAACTTACATTTCCTATCTTCCAGGAGTCTGGACTGTCTCTTAAGCCACGGCAATCATCATTAAGATATTGTATAAAGCACAAAAAGAATTACAATTATTACTATTCTCCTTTTCCTTCTCTGGTTGTCTTTACAAAGACAAACAGTGGCTAACATTGCATCCTGTTAGAATCCAGCCCTGCCCAGAATACTTACTGAACTTAGTTCCTGTGGCAAAACACAAGGGTCACGAGAATTAGAGAAAAGTTTTGTGCCGAAACTCAGGATCATGGCTTTCAATTTGATATCTAATTTCTTTCTACTGTATACACCTATATTCTTTTAATCTGTTCTTAGCATGTAATGATGTTATGTTTTTTTATTAGACACTAAATTCTAGTCCCACTAAGTCAAATAGAAGAACTGTTAACACACTGTGCTTTCTGCTTATAACTTGCTTTGTCTCAGTTGCTATGGCATGCTTTTTTCCAGAGAGAATCTAACTATAGCAACAACAACAAAAAGTTTCATTACCTTTCATTTTTCAATGACTAAGACTAATCTGTTCTTAATGTTGCCTGAGAAAACTACAATTTTACAATGGCCTAAGGATGACTTTATTCTTGCACTTCAATATATAGCTCAACTATTAAACCATACCTTTCCTATGTTACCAAGTACCTTCTTTTTTCCTTGTTTTTCCAAAGCACAGACTTTTCCACATGGTAATGTGCTATCTACATTAATAATAACAACTCAGATATTTTCCAGATAAAGGAAGAGAGAAATCAAACCATTTCAAAGTATCTGACACTAGATGATTAGAAAAAAAATCACTAATTGCAAATTTGCCAACTCACTATCACAAAATGAAATTGTTTTATGCATTTTAGTAAAAATTACATCCTCTTAGCACTAATGTATAAATACTCAAAATTTAATGAAAACTTTCTGTAAAAACTCTGCAGCAATATATAGATTTATACTAATTCTGCTTTTTCTTGCACTAGTCTGGAGCTGGACTAGGAAGGGAGCTGCTATACTCAAGCTTCCTAAAGCCTTGCTATTCATTTTTGTAGATACTTGCCCCACCTCAGTTCCTACAATTGCAATTCAGTTGAACTGTGATACTTGAACAAAGGCTTCTGTTCAAACAGCTGAATGTACGAAACAGGTAACATAAAAAGATATGCAATCAATTAAAAAAATTAATCAGATAATGTTGGTTCTAGACCTCAAACAATTTTTAAAAGCTGCTATTTCAATTGCATAAACCTGAGGTTACAAAAAAAAAAAATCAAACAGGGTTCTTACATTTGCAGGTCTACCTGACAAGAAGCTAAGTTAGTCTTAAGAAAAATACCAGAATAGAATTCTATCATTAAATCTCAATTCTGCTATTTTTACTCTCTCCAAATGAACTCGTTGTTTAAGAGGCTACAGAGATCACTCCCTTTATGTCAATTTCTATCAGATGGACAATGAACACTATATTAGAATCCACCAAGGCACATTTTTGGAGCAATTGTACCTGAGAACTTCTACTTAATGTTATGCATTGAAATGGTCTCATTAAAAGAAGCAGGATTATCCACCTGCGGCAAGTTTGGTACATATACAGTGCTTCCAAAACCAAAACTTGCGGTAAAAAGCAACAAAGTCCAAAGAAACCAAACTCGAAAATTCTAATACCATAAGTAACAGATCGAAGAAATAAAATCTAAGTCATGTGTATTCATAAACTTCTATTCTTAATCAAAGATCTTTCTGTTTCAGGAAATAAACTTAAGGAACTATACATGATAATTTATCTGTGCTATTAGCAAGTTTCACCTATTATTTTCATAGCATTTTCTACTGGACCACAAGACAACTTAGGAAACCAACAGACAAGTGACACAGCTAGGTTGTGACAGACCTTAAGCTTGCCACTCACATCTTTTGACCTGCACTTTAATGAGAAACGAGCAGAAGCGCCTGCGTATCCAGGCTCCACAACTCTCTTCTCACCAGTAGGCTTTGGTGTCATTGCCAAGTGTGAACTGCATTACCTGAGGAGCACAGACACTGTCTCCTCATACATCATCTTTGCGAGGGAGGCTGTTTGTTTCATGCATGCATCAGCCAGGGCCTGAAGGCCTCTGAAATATCCCATCCATTTGTACTGAATAAAAATTACACATCACACCATACTGTTGTGCAACAAAACCAACTAGCTTAGGCTTAACTCTGCGATAACCTGGTTATGCCACTTCCAGGTCTAGTCAAGAAAGACCATCTAAATCTCCAGCTTGGACACCTCTGCATTCCAGAGTTCATTCTGTGATTCAGATATACCTTGTATTTCATCTGTTCTTGTGAAAACTCTCTCCGTTTCAGCTTTTTCAAACACATTGTGAGGTATCTGTTTGTTTCCTGTGAGGGTTTTTTGTTGTGGTTTTGTTGTTGTGGGGTGTACATTTGTTTGTTTTGCAGACGGTTGCAAACTACCTTCACAAAGTTCATCTTGTCATTCCCCCCATGCCCTAGAATACAGTTTGGAATCACTGCAACACACTTCTTTTCTTCAAGGTTTGCCAGAAACGGGATGAGGAAGTTCACACATAATAAAGCAGCTGCAAACAGACACTGGAGGCAGGAATCAATATCTAAAGGTCAGATAACTGCAAGCATGTGACAAACAGCTCTAGAATTTGTGCTCTCATGTGAACATGAAATCCAATCCGTTTGCTTTCACACCACCACTACTACCATAACCTTGTTTACTGCAATCTATAACACCCCAAATTTTTTTCAGTCAAGGTCTGAAGCTCTCTCGTAAATCTATCACCTGCTGTGGCATTCACTGGAGTGAACACAAAAGATGTGCCCCAATATACATTTAATCCTCAGAAACAACAGTAAACTGCATTTCGGTGACTGATGTCCAAAGTGCAGGCCAGAATGAATTGTCAGTATTTAGCAGCTAACACTGTAACAACAGTTGCTTATATATGATTTCAGTAACAATAAAAATCAATTTACTCAGTGTAATATTCCTTCAAAGCACTGGTTAGTTATCTTGCCCAAATAAAAGGTACAGACATAATTTGGTCAAACTCAGCCCAAAGTCCTCATGGTTCTGCAAATTCCTATTGCTGTAAGTACAACAACAATTAGTACACAGTCATGGCTTTGTATGCATTTTGAGTAACACTTTTTACCTTATCAACAGGCTTAGAGGAGTAGCTTATATTTAATGTATTTCTGAGCTGTCTTAATCTAAAGTTTTTTGTTTTGAAAAAGTCTTTCATTTCTCTCGTGGTCAGTTTTAAAGCAGATAGGTTTTTTTGCCTTCAGAGCACGTTTTCTATCATGAGGAGAGCAGAGAAAAATACAGTGGCCAAAAACCAGCAGCAAATGATGAATGGGAGCCTTCTGAGCAGAAGGTGATCTCCTATTGTACTGGGTTTGCATGACAAGGCATTGGTAGCAGGGGGGCTACAGGGGTGGCTTCTGTAAGTAGCTGCCAGAAGCTTCTCCCATGTCCAATGGAGCCAATGCCAGCCTGCTCCAAGACAGACCCACCACTGGCCAAGGCTGAGCCCATTGGTGATGGTGGTAGCGCTTCCGGGATAACATATTTAAGAAGGAGGGAAAAAACCTGCAGTGCAACAGCAGCCAGAAAAGAGGAGTGAGACTATGTGAAAGAAGCAGCCCTGCAGCCCCCATGTCAGTGAAGAAGGGGCAGGGGGGGCTCCAGGGGCCGGAGCAGAGGTTCCCCAGCAGCCCATGGGGAAGCCCATGGTGAGGCAGGCTGTGCCCCTCAGCCCATGGAGGTCAATACTGGGGCAGATCCCCACCTGCAGCCCGTGGGGACCCCACACCAGAGCAGGGCAGAGCATGAGGAGCCTTCCCCTTAGGAGGAAGGAGCAGCAGAGACAGTGTGATGAACTGACCACAGCCTCCATGCCCTGTCCCCCTGCACTGCTGGAGGGGAAGAGGTAGAGAAATCAGGAGTGAAGCTGAGCCTGGGAAGAAGGGAGGGGTGGGAGGAAGGCATTTTTAAGATTTGGTTTTATTTCTCATTATCCTACTCTGATCTGACTGGTAACAAATTTAATTAGTTTTCCCCAAGTTGAGTTTGTTATGCCCATGATGGTAGCTGGTAGATGATCTCCCTTGTCCTTATCTTGACCCATGAGCCTTTTGTTATATTTCTCTCCCATGTCCAGCAGAATAGGGGAGGGACAAGAGCCGCTTTGGTGGGCACCTGGCATCCAGCCACGGTCAATCTACCACATGCATGACCACTGCACAGACATTTAAACATTCAATCTTCCTGGTACATTCCTGAAACAATTTATAAGGCTCTTGCGCTACCTCTGCTTTCCTCCTGGGCTCATATTTATTAAGTGCATACTGGTCCCAATACTTTTCACTCCCATGTTCTCTCTCTCGGCCAGAAATGTGCTGGAAGTAGAAATAACTACTGAATATTTTAAAATTCAAGGGTTATCAGGCGTCTCACAGAATTTAAGCTCTAGGAAACAGAAAAAGAATGGTTTAAGGATCAGCTGCCAGCTGAAAAAAAGAGGCCAAAAGAAACCCTAAGTTGGTGTGAGACTGAGTTTGACTTTTACTGAAGAACAGACATCTTCTCATTGAAGTCCAGGCTCCTTTCATAAAAAGACTCTTAATTCACTAAGGGCAGCCCTCCAGTCACATACCTAGGAGAATTTACCTCATAAATATTACAGAACAAGCAACAATTCTAAGTTTTGAACGTGCACTGATTAGGAGACAGGAAAATAGAGATGCTGAAAATGACCTCTAGGTCACAGAACTAACATTCACTTTGCATGCATACACATGTATATGTTCCTAGACAAACAAAACCAACTGAAAACTGAAATAGGCAAACAGAGAAAGACAGAGCAATACACATTATTTAAACCTAAAATGATACTAACTACACAAGTATAGAAACTGAATTTCAAAAGGAAGCAAAAAATTATCCTGAATCAAGACTATCTTCTGCTTGTTTCTAAATGTGAAATCTCTTACCTGGATCAAAACATACAATGTATATTGACAAAGCTTATTTAAAACAACACTACAGGCCTGGGAAAGAGTGGCTGGAAAGCTGCCTGACAGAAAAGGACCTGGGGGTGCTGGTTGACAGCCAGCTGAACATGAGCCAGCAGTGTGCCCAGGTG
>JAVJGI010000060.1:48367898-48398549 GCA_035590275.1 Ibycter americanus | reverse complement strand
CTTTTTGGAAAAAAAAAAAAAAAAAAACACCAGAAAAAAACACCCAACCAACTCACCCCCCCACCCACCCCCCAAAAAAATACAATTTGTGTTAGCTCTTATGATTTATTCAGATAAAAAAAAAGGTGCAGAGCATAGTAGCAAGATGCATGTAAAGAGACACCAAAGTAGGAACTGAATTGTGTGATACAAGCCAAAGAGGAAGCAATTCCAGCCAGTACAGTTTCAGTTAAGACAACAAAGCGATGTTAACTGCTTCACATAGGAATCTGGCCAGGTATGTTTTAAAAAGACATAATAGGATGCCGCAGATACTTCAAAACAATTCTCTTATAGACAGTGCCACTATTATGTAAAATAAACAGAGAGAAAAAAGTTAAATAAAGCGCCAAGTCACTTTTCACTGTTAAACATAATGAACAGAAAAACAATGAAGGAGAAAGCCCATTAAAAAAACAAAAGGTAACACCTATCAGAAATTTGTTCCTATTTCAACATTCTACACTGAGCCTAAAGCCATGGCATTATAATTAATACTCACTCATTGCCCCAGTCCAGACGAGCAGTGATGTGTCGCTTGACATCCTTCATGCGATCATGGGTGAGATGGCCAACAAGGACCTGCCTTCGCAGGTCTAGGATTTCATTCATTATGTGCCACAGTCGGTGAAAGAGATCCCCCTCATTCCTCTGTAAGATAAAAAAAAATATAATTGCCTCTACATCACCTGTATAAGCTGACAATCCTAAGAAATACAGATATGGTGGGGATATCAAGAAAACTCCTTCCTTATTCCCCTGCTTAGTCTTTTTTCTCCCCATCGTACTGTGACCATTTTACCTTGCACACATGTGCATATAAAATCATTTCAGAGCTTATCACAGACCCTGTATTTGCATCACACTCACTCCAAAATTTCACTCCACCTCCTTACGCCTCATGTTAACACAGTCTAAATTTTTGATAGATACAACAAAACCTCAACAAAAAAATATTTCCTGCCACAGCCTTTTTTATTCCAAGAGTATATTCATTTTGTGCTGCTGTCTCATCCAAACTGACTATGTGATCATGTAATTCAAGACTATTTGAAGTGTAAGGGTTTGAAAAGGCAATAGCTTTAAAGCGTTCACGCTCTTTCAACTGTTTCTTGCATGGATATAACTCTACACACTACTATCTGACCATCAATACATAGTATTACATAGACAGAATCTTGTCCAGACAGTTATT
Organism: Ibycter americanus; assembly: GCA_035590275.1. Lineage (NCBI taxonomy): Eukaryota > Metazoa > Chordata > Aves > Falconiformes > Falconidae > Ibycter > Ibycter americanus. The sequence goes on along the minus strand of JAVJGI010000060.1, from coordinate 48,397,315 downwards.
CTTCATCTAACTGTAAAGTAGGAGAAATTATATGAATACGACTGCTTTTTAAACCACATCCTCCTACTCTAATTATATACCAGTTAAGGACAAACAATTTCCAATAAGTTTCCTCCCAAACAGAAGTTCTTTTAACTCTTCCTTCACCAATTCTAAGTAGTTTTACTTCATATAAAGTTTTTCTGAGAAACTTCAGCTTGAAGAAATTATTGCAACCTCCGTTTATATGATGTATCACACAAAGTTGAAAAAACATTCCTATTCAGATTTGTTCTGCTAATTCTTGCCAAATGACCCTAAGGCCATTTCCCTTTTCTTTCTTCCTATGAACAAACAGCATAAAAACAAAGTTCAGCTACTTCTGCTGCATAATTACTATGAAAAGCTAAAATTCACTTAGAAGCACCATTACTGTCTCTCAACTTATATGTTTCAAGGACTCTGACAAACTGTCATTTGATCAATCTACTATTTTCACTTCACATTCATTCACTTCATAAGCTCACCAAAATGGGCATTAATTTGTTTGTCCTGGCTTTTTGTCTGGAAAAAAAAACCCAGAAAGCCAGTGTATTTTGAACGCGCAATAACAACAGCAATGAAGAAAAAGCTGCCAAAAAAAGGAACAACTTCTGCAAGAACAATAGGAAGATACGAACCTTATAAGAAAAAAAAAAAAAAAGTCATACAAATAGCCCCTGAATTAAGAGCAAAAGACAAAAAAAAGACTTCTTTATACAAATGTTTTAGAGAACTAGACTGACAGTATGTTTTCACAGTTTTCCTGACACTAGTGTATAAAGATTTCATTTGTACAGTTAAAAAACCAAATCAAACACTAATTCAGGTGCATTTTTGTTTTTGGTATCTGACGATAAGCTCTACAGAAGTAAATTATTCATGTGAATACATGAGACATGCTAATGTTTAACACCACCGTTAAGCTCAAAATAACATTTTCAGGTATCCTTTCTTTTCCAAAGCTCTAGAATTTGTCTATGAGTTGCTCGTATCTCAGTGTGCTGATTGGATCTGCAAGCAACTGTGCTTGCACTATAGATCTAGGTCTCTAAGGGATCATATTTTTGCTCCTTTTGTTCCAGGAGAAGCCAATATACGTGCTTCAGACAGAGAAAGCTACTTCCCATTGTAATCTAGGGAAATTTCAAACAAGCTTTGAAGAAACACTTTCTTGTTTCTCAAGAAGCAGTTCATACTGCTTAATTACAATTTCACTGTCAAGTGTAAAATGATACTTTATTACTTAAAATCCAAGAAATAAATACTTGATTTTGTAGGCTCGTGTATAAAAGCTTTCACTAAGCAAACTAGAAACTACTGCAATTGCAGGTTTCAGAAAGGTCACCTGCTTCCAAAAAGCCTCTCTGAACACAATCCATACAAGCATCTCAAAAAGGTAGCAGACTGGCTACTTCTGTACAATCCTGATTTGTAGAAGGTCTGCTGGCACCACTTATTGTTCTTACGTAGCAGCAGCTGCCCCTGGATCAGAAGAAGGTAGCTAATCTTCTCACAATTTAAGTTATAATTATCAAATCAACAATGAGTTAACATGAAGGATTGGAGACTACGTAGATGCAAGTGAACAGGTTTTGACTACATTTTGTGTGTGCACATTGTTGCTCAGTCCAAATCATGGCTTGGTTGTAGTGTAGTAGATTAGAAGGTCGTGTTAAAAACTGAAGATAATCATGATGCAAATCACAATTTAAAACTAAAATGTTTTAGTTAAACCTTTGAAGACAACTCTACAGCCAAGAGAAAGAAAAAAAACTTCAGTTAACAGAGGAAATAAAAGTAGGTATGGAAAGAGGAAGTTATAGCAATTAATGTGCCTTAATTATGATGCGCAAAAAAAAAAAAGTGAAAAATGCAGAACAGTCAGCAAAAGCTGGACTTCAGTCAGAATAAGGAGAGATACTGAACAGATTTCTTTTTGTGTGTTCTAAGTACACCAAAACAAAACAATTTCTACCTAAGGTGGTAGCCAGTTAGAGAAGGAAATGGTAGGATTTTTATTGGTATAATCTTTGCTTCAACTGAAGTTTTTAAGGGACGTACTTACAGAATTGGAGAGGCCAAATTTACAAAGTGAGCACAATGAAGTGATAAATGGAAATTATAAAAATAACACACACCACGGGTGTTCTTTGAGAAAGAAAGACTAGTTACTTATTGCCACTTTGTGTTTGGTGCTCACACAGCTGCTACTGGAATACTATATCCAGTTCTTAGTACAGAAATGCAACAGCAAATAGAACATGGGTTAGAAAACAGGAACGGTTAAGGCTAAAAAACATGATTTAAAGTGAAATTTGAAAAGATGGATCAACTAAGATAGTTAAACACAAAGGAAAGACTGTAAGCATCTATTAAAGCGGAACAATTTCATAGAGGGGCATTCTGTAGGGAGTTGTTATAAAATTACTAAGACTGGTATGAGTGTAATATGAAAATGTATACATGAGTACGAGAAGAAACGACAGAACAAGGAAAGGTTATCGCATGTAAGTGCAATTTCATTCAAACAAGCAGAAAACCAAACTGACCTGAAGGTATCAGGGAGAGGGAGAGAAAGACAAGAGCCACAAAATATCCAGATAAGGAAAACAAGATAACTGTGAAACATGGGACCTCAGACTTAGGAAGTATGAGACAAGGAAGATGTTCAAAACCAGAATCCAATTCTGTAATGTGTGGTACATAAATCCAGAATCAGTTCATTACTGCTAGCCAAGAACCAGCCCTCAGCCTCCCTCAGCAATGAGGACACAAGCCCTGGCATCCCTTTTGCTGTGTGTCATATGCAAGTGATTCTGGTCAAATAACATGGATACATCTCAGTGCTTGTGAGTGTGTGAATGTGAGAGGAAATAAAAATGTGTAAGAAAATGAGTATAAATTAAATCAACTGGCTGAGATATTTTCAATAACATACGGAATTTCTATATTTCAAGAAAATACCAATACTTTTGTTACACCTATTTCCAACACTTCATTTGAGCAGACAATGGAATCCCTAGATGCAACAGTTACACAATGAAGCTGGACAAGACACAATCACTAAGTTGCTCAAGTTTAGCAGCAGTAGTCGTCAATGATTGGAACAAATTAAGAAATTTATTTAGTCCATAATTAGCACAGTTAAAACCAAACTGAATGCTTTTTTTCTGAAATATATACTTAAACTAGAGCATCTAAAACAGTGTGTCTTGAGTTGGCATTAAATCAAAGCAACATTATTCAGAGTACTTGCCACATAGAGTTGTTTCCACATTGTTCCCCAGTCTCTTAAAGTTGACGTCATTTCTGTAATAACAGAATCTTCTGTTGGAATAACCATTTCAAATTGTCTGTAACGTGCAGAAGAACACATGATATTACACAAACATTACAAATGCCATTATAGTTACTAATATAAAGACCTCCTCCTGCCAACAGTGATGCCCATCAACCTATATAGGTGCTCCTTCAGCCCATGACACTTTTTAGTTGTATTTCATTAATACTCATGGAAAAGTTTTGGATGAAAATAATGTAATCCTCATGGAAAGTCTTGGTCCTAGGGAAGTCAAGGTGAGTTTTCTACTATGAGATAAGCATGTCAAAAACTACATTCACAGCAGAGTAATTCCTGCAATTTCCAAAGGGATCTTGCTACTTTAGCTTAGATCCCAAACCAGTGATTGTTGCCACTCTTTTACATCTCTGTTTATAGAAATAAGACAGAAAATGCCATTTCTTCAACTCAAAAGAGGATATAAAGACTCAAAAGAAAACTAGTATGGTGTGAGTGAGTTCTCACCTATTTGACGTTGGCCAAGAAAAAGCTGGATTGGCTTGGTCAAGACCAAAAACTCTCTACCACACCATCAATTCATACACCACCATCACTACCACTTTGCTCTCACACACAGTGTATTTCAAAGATTTGCATTCATGCCTGGATTACTTTTGTCACATAACAATGTGACAGCCCCTGGCTATGATGCACTGTAGGGCACGTGGCCTGAATGGGACATAGACTAACAAAGGAAACAGAGGCAACAAAGACTGAACTCCTGGCAAGTACTGTCACAGGGGGTCTGCTGACACAAATTATTCCATCTTTAAGCCTTTTTTTTATTGTGATAGTTTATAACAATTTTATTTCACCAAACCTTCAGTATTATCTACAACCACTTTTAAAGGAGAAGGGCACGACAAACCACACATGGCTTGAGCTACACACCAAACAGTGTTTAACAGTAATGTGGAGCCATTTTCACCTGTGGGAACAAGACTTTAAATATGATTACAGTCTTCATGATTATTTTGCCCATGATGAATCATGGACTTTCTACTCATTCATGCTCCCAAAATAAAGGTCACCTACACCTGATGTTTAGGCATCCATCTATTTTGATGAGAAATATCTTTACCTAAACAGGTTTCAAACTGTTATCTATCAATTATCTATTAATAATATAAATAAATGATAAAACGTGAATGCTCCCAAATTAAGCAAAACTTTGGAAAAAAATGTGTTGAACTAACATCACTGACAAAATTTTTGAAGTGATTCTGTCAAGGTATTACATCTAAAACAAAAACCCCAATAGTCAGTGGTTTTTTTAGTCAAACATTTCAGTTCCAAAACAAAAATCTTAAACTACTTTTAACCAATTGTTCTGTTTTTTATTAACTCTTCTAAAAACAGAGAGAGATCAGTTGTTGTCAAAATTAAATATTGGCTCTTCATTACCTGAAGAAGTAAAGGAAAGCACATCTATATTCATTTACAGTTTTGGTGAAATCTTACCAAACTGATACACTATTTTACCTTTTTTTTTTTTTATTTTTTAAATGCCAGCTGTCTGTCATGGCACAACTGCTGTCCTCAAAGAAAACAAATAATCTTAAACAGCCAGCTTCTGTACACAGTAACTTCTAATTAAGGCAATACCTTTTTCAAGCCAAACTTCGCAGCAGGAAGTGAAAACATGCAATTGTTTTCTCTTTCCTCTACACAAAACAGACTGATATTCCCAATTGTGCTCGCTGTCTTTTCACAATACATCACTCCCAATTTTATGACCATGCAGAAGTAACAGTTTAACTAAGGACAGTAATTTCAAGTTCTGTGGCAGTAAGATATTATAACAAAATCATGACTTGATTTTATAACCACAAAAGATCTTTGGTACAAGCAACTGACCATGTTTAAATATTTGAATCCAGAACGTTTCACCTACCCTTTGTTCTTAACACATGCATTTTTCAAGTGAATGTAGTTGGATGGAAATATACCCTGAAAAATAAAATAGTTTAGGTAAAAACAAAAGAACTCCCCTTACATAAGTTTGCAGTATAATTTAGAACCATTTACTATGCAAATGCATGCTGAATTAAAAGTCCTCCAAATAATTACCAAAAAACACTCACAAAAAAGAACACATCCTCAGTATAGATCTAGTGGAAACGAAATGCCATGATTCAGTACAGTTCAAATCCTTGAATACATCAGAAAATTAAAACATAAAGAAGTGTAGAACATGTAGAAGATTGCTTGAGACCTCACTTATCTTAGATGTTTTTATCAATTATTCCCACCTTGACAAAAAATGGACCAGCTGTGGGGGGTAACATCTTACCAACTGCATGTTAAAAAGAGTATCTTCAGCTAGGAGTTTTCAAAAAAAAGCAAAATAAATAAAGTTAACTATTTTTATTGAACCTTGTTAAGTAAAATCAAGTCAAAATCAAGTTTTATTTGGTGGCTACTATGCCCTGCGATGCATGAGAAAGCTATAGTAGATGCCTACCAAAGAGCCTCAGTGCCCTGACAGGAACAGTCCATTTTTTAAGGGCTCTCCACTGTTCTTTTGAATGGACAGCATGGCTGCAGCAGTCATACTGCTCTTACAGGGCACCAACCTTCATAAATCAGAACAATATGCAAGATGACGCAACTCAACTTCAAGCTTCTGCCTGGGAACGTAATATACTACAGCTCATTATATAATGCAGTAAAGGAAAAATACATGTACGTTCTCTTTATATTAAGCACAGCTGCATATAGCTTTCCTTTGTGATGACGATGTCCCACTTTCTTTTAACATAGACATTACACTTCCAACAAAAACGCATCTACTCTGTAGAGGCAACTGCCCTTGTAAATGCTCCTACTCCTCTGTAATGTAAAGTAGTTCAGGAGAGCATCTCCCAAGGACAGTAAGACGTACAGCCTCGCACTTGTAGCGATGTGCCAGAAAACAGGATGGCCGCATATGCATGCTTACTACAGACCAGCTGCCACAGATAATTTGAGTGTCAAAGCTGGCAGAATAACAAGGGAAGAATCTTCACAGAGCAATACCAATAACAAGTGGAGTTACAAGGTGCTCTTATTTTACTTTCGGAGAGACTCCCTTCAAAAATCCAATTCAGAAAACTGTTTACATTCACACCAGGAAAGCAGAAAATATAAATCTCATTTCTTCACACATCAAGTCATGTTTAGAAAACCTATTCATAACTTCTATCAACACATTTGACAGACCACAAAGCAAGACTGACAGCAAGCATGTGGTGAGAACTGCAATAAAAGACACAGAAGATGCAATAACAAATCCCAACTGCTCATGTCTTAGAAATCAAATTGCAATATATATCAATGAGGTCAAAGTAGTCAGCATCAGACTAGACTCTGTGGCTAAATTTATTGTTCACACTGACCTTCCATATAAAGCAAAGGAAATTATGTGAGCAGAGACTGCATACCTAGGCACAAAAGGCCAATGACTTATGACATGAGCACAAGAAACTTTTGAAACTAGCAAACACGTGCCCTATTTTGCAGCTGAAGAGACTTGGAAACAGAGAGGGGAAAAAAACCCCAAAGCTTACAATGGGGCTTAAAGGAGCAACAGATGATTTAAGGTCTTCCTTCACTGGCTTTAATAAGACTAAAAACTTACTGTGTTGAGAAAAACCAGAAATCTTAAAATGGTTTCCCATATGGAAAAAAAAGAAATCTTTACAGTCACAGAAGCAAGTCAACAGGAGAGATTCAGACAATAGAAAGACAAATAAGGTAGGTAAAGCCTATACATATTCAATGTGAACAAACGCTGAAATACAAATTTCATATTTCATGTCTGAATGCAGAAAAAATATCAGTGAAGTCTGCTGTAGAGCACTATCAGCTACACTACTACGGAAATAAAACTACACGTCAAAGAAAAATAAAATGAACAATATATTTCACATGACATTACATATCTTTTATTCAACTGATACTCTGCACATGGCTTCTATAACTAGCTGTCTCCACTGGTTGCTCCAAATTAATTCATAGAATCAAGAAAAACAGTCACAGTCTAACCAACTTTTCCAACAATATTTACAATTTGTATTCTCAGTAGTCTTTTCCCTTCAACTTGGCTTTCTCTGAGCTCACAATCTAAAAATCAGAAATAAAAAGAAAATTCACCAGAGCCTCAGATTTCTAAAGTGTCTCATCCTAATACACAGGAGCATTTCAGAGTGCAGTCCATGTCCAGATCTAACTAAAGCAATATCAATAATGTACTTAACACTAAGCTTTAGGGTTTTTTAAAGAGTAAGCATCAAATACTGACATGGAGACTATAAACTTTTGGAAAGTAAATATCCATTTTTGCCAAAGAATGGAAATCTGCAATTGATCTTTACCTTAACATTGGGGTTTTTTAAGGCAAATCCTCTGTACCATCCTGTGAAGAAAGAACATTTTGCTTTTTAAAGTATGCAAATTGTTTCCATATGTAAAACAGATTTCATCTTTCCCTTTTGGACGGATAGGACAATTATGTAAAGCTGTCAGACTTCACTCATTTAAAAGACTTCCCATATAATGAAAGAAAGGTCTTCGGTTTAAACCAGCTCATATTCAGATTACTTAATTCACACAGTTTCAGTAGTTACTCTTTAAACCTCTATCCCCAAATGTTTCTAACATTGTAACCCAGGTATATTTTGCGCTAGACACCACACCAGACAAAAGGGAAATTGTTTCATATCCACTGTAAACAGCTACAAATAATTTTTGGACTTAATGTTCTAAATCTATAAACCACATTACTATAAAAAACTCATAATATACCTGATTGAAAAGAACAGATCCTACGCCTCCTGTATCCTTACAGGTATATAATCCTGATGCGAAACCAAAAAATATCTATATAATCCTAAATGATCAGAAATTCATATTGACAGACAAGCCTTACGTAATGTATTAAGGAGGCAGATTATGAAAAAAAACGCAACTTCATTTCTCTTACACTACTAATGGACATTTGCTAAAATCATATTAGTATTCTCTCATGTATGCCTCATTCTAGTATGCCTCAGAACAGAGGCAGAACAGAATGTTTACACGGCTTTAAGATTTGAAGTTATGACTGAAATCATTTGAAAGGGTCTTGACAGCAGCCAGGCTTCCCTTGGAAATATCAATAAAGCATAAGAATCACAATGAGAACTCCTTGCTGTCTTAACTGTTAACCTTTATGACAGTATTTAATCTCTCTGTTTAATAAACTAAGAATGAACTGAAAATTAATTATTATAGGTATTAGAGCACACTGGAATTGTGAAAAAATGAAGAGGTCAGAATGTGTTATATTATTGACATCAAAAATGTGTTAATTTAAGAAAATAAGTGAATAGTAATGGGGTTTAAATCAACAATACATAAAACAATTATCACTGGAATTCCAGACTGTGAACTCACCATCACATTTCTCTAATATTTGAACGGTGTCTCCAATCTCCAGTGATAGGCCATGTGGGACTGTCCCTCGAAAACCAGCTATTACTGCAAAAGGTAAGAAGTTTCATTTATTTACAACATTAAAATACAAATTATTATTCCTCTTGTTAACAAAAATAGTATATTAACAGGGGAAGTTAAGTGTTAGAACAAACAGGCTTATTGAAATTTAATAATCCGTAGAAAGACTCAGAGGTTAAGCCACTTTTATGAGCAGAAAATTTAAAATACAGGACTTGGGGAAAAAAAAAACCACAAACCAAAACACTTACAGACCTACTATACATGAATGGAAAGTTTCTACTGGAGAACACTGTTAGCCAGACCATAACTACCCGGAAGGATAGAAACTGTTTTATTCCAAACATTCACAGTAACACATATCTGACCATAGAATTTTGCAAGCTGAAAGTGCCAATATTTTGCTGCTATCTATACCACCCACATGCCAAAAAAGGAAAACCTTATTTCACATTTTCTTAATGGATGCTATAGAACCAACAGTCCATATAATCCCAAATGTGAGGAAATGGTTAGGGGGTGCAGACCAAGAAAGCATGTTGTTTACTAGAATACTAGAAGTGCACACACAATCTCCCCTGCAGCCTCCTCGACGCCAGTGAAGCCCAGGTCATGAGCTCAGGCTGGGACAAGAGCTACAGAAATGGGCTTCTCTTACTGGAGATAAAACATACTTCAGAAGCAAAATGTCTGCCAGAGCAGTGATGTTCCCAAATACTCACAATGGTCAAATTTTAAGACTTACATTGTAAGTGCTAAAAAAGTAGCCAGGTATTTTTTTCCATTCAGACCCAAAATATAATACTCAAAAGCCACTCAAAATACATATTCCTACAAACGCTAAAAATCCATTAACATGCTAGATAGCAATTCAGCTATTCAATCCTGTACTTACTGTATTTGAAACTCTGAATTAAAATATTGCCTAATTCAGGCCACGAGACCAAGCAATAGTGATTCTGATTCTCTGTACTGTAATATTCTTTTGGAGCTTAATTTTGAAGTTGAAGAGGAAACGGCCTTCTACCAGTATCACTAGGGTACAACACACAAAATTACTTAGTGGCCTAACAGCAGTCTTGCTATCAAATGTCCATCCATCTAGGTCAGAAAACCCAAATCTCACAGCCAAGTGAAAAACACACCAACTCAGAGGCATGAGAAGAAATCTTGACATGTAAAAGCCTAAAGGAAACCCCATGGGTGCAGATAAGCATATAAAGTAACTACTCTTCCACCAAAGGACCTGCAAGATTTTGTCACAACAACCCATTTTGGCAGCTCTTGCCTGCTGTCAGAGGTCTCTCCTGCAACAGGCAGAGACTATGCTCAAACACAATATATCCTGTCATCCACCACCTGTGCTTGTCACATTGTTTGTCAAAAGGCAGCAGGAGAGATCAGCTGCAATGTAGTGCCACCACAAAAACCGAAAATTCATTTGTGAACCTTTGCCAGAAAGTTCCAGATTTTAAGAGTAAACCACCAGGACACGGTTTATACTATAGGATGGCAGGTATAAAAATGTACAAAAAGCACATTTTGCCAAAACTTTCTTCAGAATCTAAAGGCTTCAAAACACAGTGAATTCAATGATCCCTTCGATCATCACTAAATCATCACTGCGCTTAACCCATGATCTTTATTTATCCTTATTAAAAAAGCCTGCGACATTATATGCCTGGTCAGTCCCTAAGAGTTTGATATAACATGTGACAAGTATTCGTAGCATTGTGTTTTGGTTTGTTTTTCTTTGTTGTTGCTGTTTTTTTTAATCCAAGGCATGTGTTTTGAATAAATCTCTATTCATTTTGGTGCTCCTCCTACTCTCAAGGGTAGAACTAGAATACCCCAAGATAAGCATTATGAAATAAAAACAGCTACTTTGATTCCCCTATCATGATCAAGTACACCATTTTTTAAGAGGGTTAATTGCATGACAGTATTTTTACATTGAAAAAGTTTGTCTAAGAGTTGAAAAATGAGAATTATTTAATTAAGTTTTATACAAAGATCTAAAAATTAAAACAGCTTATTAACTATGAACAGATTAAGATAAAAACAATGTGTCTCTAATTTCCTCTGAGGCACTGGAATGACAGGAGTCATTCCACTTACATGACATGACAATGACAGGAATCATTCCAGTCACCTTTCTAGCTTGCAAGAACCAAAACCAATTTATGAAACCTGCCAAAATAGCACCTGCAGCCACTGAAATAAAATTAAGGTATTAACAGAGGCAGCATGCAAAACCAAACCAAACCCTTGTGTGTTATTACAGTTGTGAGACGTCTTATTTTTAAAGTCCATGAGATAAAAAGAATGACAGTAATTTTCTCCTTAAGGGCCAACATATCCTGCCACATTGTTATGATCTGACTTTGCCATGACATTCAGTTTGCGTTACGCAGTTACTGGATCTGTTAAAGATTTTTTTTTTGTCTTTTTTTTTTTTTTCCTAAGGGAAGTTTAAAAAAACCCAACTTTTAGGACAAAAAGAGATTGAAATCTGGCACAGTGTAGAAAACAGCTAGAATTTGTTTTAGGGCACATATGGAAGAAAAAAGTTATACCTTGAAATATCTTCTAGGAGGATGGCCTGCAGAGTGTATCAGAAAAAGAAAAAAGAAATGAGGGCATCACCTGAACCACCAAGCCAGCACATTTACCCCATCTATTCACAGAAATCTGGCTGGATTCTTGTGGAGGTCTTGCAGTGAGGTCAGGCTGAAAACAGTCAGCTCATGGTCTTTAGCAATGCCACTCAAAATAAAAGAAGGTACATTGCAGAGCAGCAGAGAATTTAATGCAAAGCACAGGAATCCACAAACTTATCACACAAATGTTTGCTTGCTGACTTTCTAATAATCCAGTCACATTACAGAATTGGGACTGAGACAGAAGGTGGCTACTCATGTCTTTTTAGTTTATCTGTGGTGTATATACATAAGTAGACTACAGGGAGTATAACGAAGAAGTCATGGAAGAGGTAGTTACAGTTCCACCAGAGAAGATGCCAGGGTTCAGCGATGACACAGGATTTCTAGCCAAGTCATCTGTGCTGATGCATTTCGCCTCCTTCTCTAGGCCACCCTACAATTTTATGAATCCCAATTAGGTCTTAGTGTTTGTGTAATGAGCTGGGTGTTGAAGCGCCCCTTGACCATACCAGCAACTCTCGCATGGCTAAGATGGGGAACTGCACTGGTTGTACCAGGAACTCCTGTTGCCTGGCCAAGGTAGGGAATGAGAGTGGGGGACAATCAGTTATTCTCTGACAGCCCTGTAACATTCCTGACCTGGATCATAATCTGAGTGGAACAGTACCATTGTTACTGGAATTCTGAAAAATAAATGACTCAGGTTATGGCCAGGATGGAAATTTACAGATGACTAAAGGCTCATCTCACAACCTTATAAAGAACAGTCCTAAGTGAGATCCTTTGAGCTCTCCTGCATTTCAGCAGGCTGTGACAGCACCTCCTCTGAGCAGGATGCTGCTCAGAGTTTGCGAACTCCCAAGTTGGTGAAGTTAGGAGGACCACTGCTGAAAGATGATGACGGGGCATGGGCTTATACCCCTGCTCCTCAAGGCTCAACCCTTCACCTGTTGAGAAATAGAAGTACATTTGATGTGAGTACTTCACTGAACTCAAGGGGAACTGTTAACAGGTATACCTTTGTACATCTCTCCCTCCATCTATTCCTTTGGTTCTGTGTGCATGTGTATGTGAATTGACTTATATGCCTCATAGCAAGTATAGTATAAGTGTTACTATTTTGGATCCATAGTTAAATCACTGTTGTAATTGAAGTAAACCCTATTGATTTACTTTGTAAATGTTAGTCTATGATTAAGTGCTGATAAAATCTTGCGATCAACTTTAAACTGTGAATAAACCTTAGACATCCTTTAGATTTAAATCCATTCTCCAAGTCTGAGACTAAGATTGGACCTAGTTGCACCTAAACTTTTAAGGAGTTTAGAAAGTAAGGGGTTTCTATTCTGAACCCTGAGACTCAACAGGAGAACTTCCTTACTCTTTACATTCCTTTAGATATAAACCATTGTCCAAGTTTGAGACTAAGATTAGATCTAGCTGCATTTAAGCTTCATCAGGAGTTTACAAAGCAAGGGGGTTCACTCAACCTTGTGATTCAGTAGGAGGGTCTCCCTTACCCTTCTGCATCTTTGATCTCCATGTAAATCATTCTAGTTTGATTCTAACTTGATTTTCCTTTGTATGTTTCACCCATGTAATAAGTAATACATTGAACCTTGCCATCAAACTTTGTGAAGTTGCACTCCCACAAACGCATATTAAAACTGTTTTGCTAGTACCTTTCATGGTGATTCTTTAAGCAACCTAAACCACTCATTTGCAACACCATGACACAAATTTCATGCACTAAATCTCTTTCCCTTTCCTCCAATGACCACATTGTTCTGCAACACTTTGCAGATGCTCCCCAATTCTTTCTCCTAGTAGTAGTAAATATATAATCCATCACTCTGAGGTGACCATGACTTAAGGAGTTCTCAACCTACCTTGAGAGCAGTACACAGTTACCATACTCATAGAACTGGACTTTTTAAATGCACAGCATTCACAGAGCCACACTCATCAAATATGCACCATTTTCACTCTCATAATAACAGTAGCTGGTGCAGTTATCACCTTCTTCTCAATTCCATTGCAACTGGATAGCAGAGGCCTTAAAAAGAGGACGGACAGAAGAAAAGAAATCCACTCTGAATATAGCTCAGCTACTAATATCTGGAGTCTTTGCAGATGCACTGTCCGCATGCACGTCCCCAGGAAGCTAAGTATTAAAAGCACTTACATCTAGATACATTTTTCTGTCATTGTAGTACCTGAAGGTCATATAAATGTCCTGTTTGTGTTCGAAGCACAGGTGTAGTGACTGATGCCCTCTTCAGTCACCTCTCAGCCACAGGACAAATGTGGAACTCCACAATAAAAGTTTGTAGGAGGACATCATCTCAAAACTCTTTTACAAACTGCATTCAAACACAACAGCCAGCTCACATTATTAAGAATTTTCTTGTTCCCAAAGGGTACTCAGAGGGTAAGAAAGCAAGACAACAACACAGGACACAATAACTTAATCCATACAGAAGGTGAAGTTATATAGTGAGAACTACAGTGACATGCAATACTAAAGCAGCTTTGGGTGTAATGCCAAGGTTAAAATTTTTAGAGTATCGCAGGTGCAGTGAAAGAACCCATTTCCTTGAGAACTATGGAGAGACAATCAAAAAGAGAAGAACCTTTATGAGATAACCAGTTAAGTTACCTGACTCTGATTAACTTGTAAAATTAATCAAATATCATCATATTTTTTTTAATATTCTTCCTCTACATTTCAATATAAAAGAACTAGTTCGATCAGTCAACATGATGTAAGACCTTACGCAACATCCTTTCTATGTGTTTCACAAAAGTTTTCACTACAACGACATGTATGAATAATTGGAAAGAAGTTTCCTATCCTTACCTTCATATCAGACCACCAATGCAATTAGAAAAAAAAAGGAAAGAGAAGGAATAATCTAATGACGCTTTAATGTCCAGCTTCTCAAACGAAACATCGTTTCTGCTCTCATCCAAATCACTGCCTGTCTGTGCTCACTGCTGGACAGTTTTAGATATCATAAAATTACTTAGAATGGAAAAGATCTTTAAGATCATCAAATCCAACCGTTGACCCAGCACTGCCAAGTCCACCACTAAAACATGTCCCTAAGCACCACATCTACACATCTTTTAAATATCTGCAGGGATGGTGATTCCACCACCTCTCTGGGCAGCCTGTTCCAGTATTTCAGCACCCTTTCAATGAAGAAATGTTTCCTAATAGCTAAGCTAAACCTCCCCTGGGGCAACTTGAGGCCATTTCCTTTTGTCCTGTCACTTGCTACTTAGGAGAGACCTACCCCCACCTGTCTACAATCTCCTTTCAGGCAGTTGTAGAGAGCAATAAGGTCTCCTCTGAGCCTCCTTTTCTCCAGACTGAAAAACCCCAGTTCCCTCAGCCACTCCTCATAAGACTTGTGCTCCAGAACCTTCGCCAGCTTTGTTGCCCTTTCCTGGACACACTCCAGCACCTCAATGCCCCTCTTGAAGTGAGGGGCCCACAGTATTTGAGGTGCGGTCACCAGTGCTGAGTACAGGGGGACAATCACTTCCCTAGTCCTGCTGGCCACACTGTTTTGGATACAAGCCAGGATGCTGTTGGCCTTCTTGGCCACCTGGGCACACTGCTGGCTCAGGTTCAGCTGGCTGTCAACCAGCACCCCCAGGTCCTTTTCTGTCAGGCAGCTTTCCAGCCACTCTGCCCCAAGCCTGTAGCATCGTGTGGGGTTGTTGTGACCCAAGTGCAGGACCCAACACTTCTGCAAGCACCTCATGTATAAAAAGATCAATCCAAGCTCAAGGTCTTAATTAAAGCCTAAACTAAGTTTTTCGGTGCAGGAACTCACCTTCTGCTCACCTACAGCACTGACAGCCTTGCCATTCTAAAAAATAAAACAAGATTCTTTTCCTACTTGCAACTACCTCATTCAAATTTTGTATGAGTTCGCATTATAAAGAAGCATTTGATACTCACCAAGAGCATGCTGGGTTTTATAATTGGCTTGACTTTTTGTTTATAAGATGAAAATGTCTCCCCACAAAGCACACCATGTGAAACGGTGTTCAAGATTGCCCTCATCACAAGTTAAAATTAAGGTCAACACTACAAAAGGAAACACCAAGTACACTGTAGTTCCTGGTTGAGTAGCAGGATGTACATCCCCAGGTATAAAGGAATCAACAGCAGTAGAAGCAACATCTACAGTAACTGCTAATACCTCAAAAATGGGCATCTGTACAATAGCAGACTCAGGTTTCACATAATAAACAACAGCCCGTCAACTGAAGAAAGAGGAGGGGGGAAAGGATACGGGGTAGAAAAATGTAAATTACTTCAATAATTACTTGGCCATATTGTACATGCTAAATGTTGGAGTGAAAAATAGACTTCAGTTCAATGTCCTAAGTCATGATGCCCCAACTATCAGAGGTAGCATACGAACCACACAGAAATGTGGTAAAAACACACTGGAAAACAACTGATTTGGAGGATGGGAACACAGTGTCAGAGGGACTGGTCTTGATGGGGAGCAAGACACTGATAACGAAATTGATTTGCTGGTAGCAGGGGTGGGTGGCCCACTTTCAAAGTTTTGCTTGGGGTTACATTCTTAAAGCTTTTATGCCTGAAATAACTGGAAATCTCCGTACAAGAACTAATGAGGCAGACGTTGTTCATTTCCTAACGGATGTCCAGAAACTACTGATTCCAAATATTATCTTCTATAATTGAGATCAGGTCCTCTCGGTGGCAAAAGCGCTTGTTAAAGTTTTTATTCCAGCCTTGAAATGCCATTCTTTTCTTTCACCAGATTGAAACTTCCAGGTACAACCATGTCAAGAGGTTTCTTTCCTATTCACCAGTTGAAAAAATAATCAAAAAAGCTGTAATAACTTCATAATGTTAGAAGCTCCCAGATTTCATTGACATTAGTTAAAACAATCTGTTACTGTTGCATTTTTCCTTTTTGATGGAAAATTAAGCTTGTTTTTAAGTAGTTTTTTAGCTGATGAGTAACGAATGATGTGTATATATTGCCTTCAAGAAAGGCTCTGATTCAGTGGTCTTTATTGCGGAATTGATACGTACTTATGGTTAGTAAATACAACAGACATCTAGCATTGTAAGCAGCTGCAGAAAATGCAACATTAGAGAGAGCACATCATCAGGACAGCTATTAAAAAACCCAAGCAGGTAAAAAAAACCTAAACAACAATCAGACCAAGGACTCTACCCAGGATACTGTTTGTAAACTCGTCTGAAGCTACTGACTGCTGGCAAGAAATGCAAGCGTCCAGTGGTAGAGCTCTCAGTATTTTGTAGCACAGGGATCTCCTGAACCAGACATGGTATTTCTGTGTTCAACAACCATTGACAGTTTTTCTTCTGTGAATTTGCCTAACCAGGCTTTACATGCATCATAGTGTCAGCATCCACAAACTCAGTAAACTTTCAAATTTAAATATGCTTCATGGAAAAAGAGTCTTCCTTTTCTTTTACAGTGCCACTTAAAATTTCATTTCATGTCCCCTTGTTCTTGTGGGAAAGTTTGAATAAGCAATTCTTGTCACCCTCTCTGCACCTTAGCTGTACCTTTTCCAGGATGAAGCTTAAAAGAAGCTAAAGAACCTTTTTAGATTTCTAAATAGGCAGAATTTTTAGAAGCATAAACACAGAGGCATACAACTCTGCTAACACAGAATAGTCAAAGCTTACTGTAAAATGCCATCACGTGCACTGAGCTTTGCCTACATACGGATTGATCCGGATGGAGTAGCATGATAGCATAGCTACATCCTCATGCTTCCAATACACAAGTTAATTCAGGCATCTGTTCAGTAATGCATTGTGCTGCCTACAGATACCCTAGGAGGCTTGCTGCAAACCAAAAACAAGCTAATGAAAACAGTGACAGAAGAGCAGAGAGGGGGTGGGTGGGAAATCAATCTAATCTCCTTTCAATAAACACAATATATATGAATGTTAGTTTCAATAACAGAAGTGATCTTTAAATCTCTTGCAGATTACTGAAGATAAGCACACTCAAATCTATATTGAAATGAAAGTATGTGAGTTCTCTCACCTGTATATGTACAGCACAAAAGGATCAAACGCATAGCTCAGATGATGGCAGCCCAGGACTCCTGAGCCACACGTGGCTTTTCAACATCTCAAGTGCTGCTCACATGCAGCAGTCAATTGTTCTTAAGAGACAAGTGCTTGCATGGAATTTTCCTAATAAGAACATTTATTGAACAGCTATTCATACAAATACCTCAAGGCACATTAAAAAATCATCAAAAAAGTTTGTATCTATGTCAAAGCTTTGAAAATACTATATAAAGTAGAATACTTCTATACAACTGTTCTTCACTTCTCTAAAAAACAAAACAAAACCATCTGGAATTCCCACTCCTAATAGCACAAGCTACATATACATAAGACAAATACCAAGTTTTAAGTACACAAGGACAAAGAGCCGTAACAGATCATATTCCTTCCGATGCTAGCCTCAACATTTGAATTCAGCAAGGTAATCACTTTCAAACCCCCAATTACAATGCTTCCAAAAACCACAGGACAATTGTAACATAGGTAATCAGTTTAGTGTGACTGAACATTTGCAAGCTCTCCTCATCCTGCGTCTCAGCAACAGGCAGAAACATTACCACCTCTTTGGTAACTGTTTGATCAGTTCTCCCAATACCTGCCAACGTTTTTGCTAAATCTTTCCTTTGGGTACCCTAGCTATTAAACCATGTATCTTAGAAAAGAACACTAAAATTAACAAGTGATGGCACCTATTTGCTGTTGAGAATGGCTGCCAATCTAGAACACCAAAAATCGAATAATTCAGCATGTACTACCAGGGTCCCTGTCCTTGCAGGTATGAGATTTAATTGTTTTTCTTATTCTGTCAAATAGCTAGTTAAGCCCTTCATATATCTTGAACTTATGCTGCATATTGTAACGTCTACCTCTTATCCCTGCTCAGAGCAATTTCTTGATTTGCATTAGTGCTGGAACCAGGACTTTAAAAGTAAAAAGAAAATAAAACAAACAGGTCTTTACAAGTCTAACCTTTTTTAGTCAAAAGTAACTATGTTTTTCACTATGACTTTTATTAAGACTAAGTATTTCCAAAGTTCTAAGCATTTCCAAACTTTGTGAAGTAATTGCCTTGATTTTTAATAGCATGATCAAGCAAAAGAGTTATTGCTATTTAACTTTAACTTGAAAAGTCTTCCTGTTTCATTCACAGTCTTTGGGGAAACGAAGTTTCTGATTAAAATCAAATAAACCACCAGGGTTTTTTGTAACTTCCTGTAAGAATCAAGTACAGTAAAGAAGGCAGGTTAATGTATTCACAGTACCAGTGCATCATCTAAGGTCCATCAAAGTCAACAAAGCCCTGTGATCACAGACATCAGATCTCACAACAACTCTTCAGTGCATTTTGGACCTCTTTAAAGCATGAGGTGGTGCTCACCAAAAGTCTCCAAAAAGTTAAATTTAAGAGACACAAATTTCTACATAATTTCATATCCAGATCTACGGTGATACGTTTGTACGTGCTGGAAGGTTTGCTGGCTACCTATCATATCCCTACAAAGCCAGCAGAAATTGAACAGGAAAATTAAATGCCTCACGTAACTATAGACAGAGGACGTATCTTCCAGAAAATGTTTAACTTTTTTCAGAACAATATGAAGACTATTTTTTTAAAGTAGGTCTTGAATAGGTAAGTAATTCCTTACAATTTCATAATGACTTAATGCAAGAACACTTGGTACTGTCCAAAACCTAATGACCACGCATTTCCCCATTCTCCTCTTTCCTCTCCAAAAGCATTATAACACAAAATGCTGCTCTGAACTTGGGAGGCATAATTTCACAGCCTTTAAACTGCAGTCAGCACCATGCAAACCAAAGCTCAGAAGAGCTATAGTCTTCTGAACTGCAAAGAAAACAAGACTGCTGTGCAAGCTGCAGACATTACTCTTTGCCAATGATCAGAGCCACCTAAGGGGAAAAACAGACAACGGTACAGTAGCTGAGAAACTCCATGTGTTTGGTATCGAAGAGTTTGGCAAATGAGACTAGTTTCCTCTTAATATCTCACTGTTTACTCCCATTTAAGTAATAAATAGCATTCAAGGAAGCCAAGAAAAGCAGAGTGTAAGTTTTCTTCACTAATACGAAAGACACAGAGCACCCATCTTCTACAGTAAATTTTTTCTAAGAGACAGGTCCATCAAATGACCTTATATAGATGAAACACTCCAGTTTGCTCCTGTTCCCTTTGGAAAAGCAGGGTTTAACTCTGTACTTGACCTGCCAGTGGTAGAAGACAATAAAAAAACTCCATCACTGGAAAACCAACGGAATGCAAACACAAACGAAAAAGAATGGAGGGGGAAAAAAAAAAAAGTTAGTGCATCCTGCAATTTTCAATGCCATTACTTTTAAGCTTGTCTGGTATCATTATATTTCAGATTAATTTTATTTTTCTGGTAATCTGTATTTCTCTGACATCCAACCATTTCATTTTAAGTTTATTTTTCATTTTACCACTAAGAGTTCTGTTTATTTTGACTTTAACCTACCTGCAATGTTGTTCTCTCTAGCATTTTATAGCTCAAGAAATTATTCTGCATTTATAAGATATGAGCTTTAACCACATTGCTACTTACAATGCAGGTTTATTAATTGTCATTTTTTGGCTGCACATCAAAAATTATTGGAATAATGTTTTAATCATAAGTAGTCATTTCTTCAGTAATGAAACAAAAATCCTACCAACATGCTATAAGCAAGTTGTGCAATTTAGCTAACGTTAAAAGCAAATGGTAATTATGAGCTCCTGTAGCCTGTCCTGCAGGTCAGCCAGTTCTCTGTAGATACAAACTCAGTATCAGAAAACCTCTTGAAACACAGGACAGTTTGGCAAGGTGTGGAATTCAGTGCAGCTAAGGAAGACAATGATTACAAATCACTTACAAGTACCCTGGCACATGTTTCTTATCTTAAATGAGGCATAACTTTCTTGATCTAGTGTAATTAAGAGGCCATTACAAGCACACTAGAATACAGCTATCGGGACTAGTAAAGAAAAACTACTTTCTCCTGTGCAAATCCTCAGAGACTGTTGAACATGAGTTTAAACATCCCACTCTGGCTTTAAACTGGTTTATTAGGTTTAATGGCTGGAAATAACCACTGCACTTTTCAAACTATTTTCAATAGTTAAGCCAGCAGAATTCAGTGTATTTAGCGCTGCAGTTTCATCACTAATCCATAATCTCTGTAAAGTTAAAACTTCAGGGATATTTAACGTAATCTCACATGTATCTTAAAACGTATGACCAAAGAGAACTGTAACAAGTGCATATGCTTTTTTCCAAACCAGAGCTCTAAAAAAACCCCAGAAAACTATTGGGATGTACACTTTTAACAGTATCTCTGTGGTGTTAGGGTGCACTTTCAGAAGTGCAACTGTATGATCCCTCTTGAAAAACCAGGACCTTTGCATTCTGCTCATGCTTACTTAAGAACAGTGCCTATTACTCCATAATTAAGGATGAAGAGAATTTAGATTCAGTTGGCAGCTGTTTATAAAAGTGCACAAGAGCATGAGAAAAACGTATCGTATCTGAAAAGTATATGCAACTAATTAAGGATAATGAAGATTGCTGACAAGGGGGTGATTGTTCTGTTTGAAGTGATGGGGTAAAAGAAGTGTATGAGCAAATGGTCCTCTTTAAATGTTTGTATTATGATTCACTGTGGCATCTGAACATTTATCTTTTTATGCACGAGTACTTCAAGAGAAGATGATTCTTTTGGGTTTTGACACCTTGGGAGAGTCACTAAAAATAACTGCTATTGTAACAATTCTCTCCTTACCCCTTCCTCTAGATTTGGCACAGAAGCCTAGAGTATGTTTGGGATACCACAGGTCCAGGAAAGCACAGAAAACAGTGATGTATTTCTAAGAAATCAGTACTGGGAGAAACACATTATCATCCTGCACCATTACATACTTCGAGTAAAACTAGTCAAAGTCTGGAAAAGCAACTGGGCAGTACAAGACAAACCAGACACAGGTACTTCTTCTAGTATTAAGGAGTTTTCCCATCCTTCTCCAGATTAAACTACTACAGGACGCTTTTCCTACTTGTGGTTTTTAAGAGTTTCAGTAAAGATCTATTTTGTAAATAAGAGAGATGAGCAGAGACAGGAGGTAAAAAGACTCGTGCCAGCCCAGCTGCCTGTCAGCAGGTTAGGAACAAAGCTGAAATATGCTAACTCAAATCAAGAAGATCTGCAATCTATCCACTTGGCCATTGTCCATGCTATTAAACCACATTACGTACTTGTTCTGCACTGAACTGAGGTACAAAACGCACAGACTTAAAGGAAAAGAAGCTGCTGAACTTCACTTGAAAGAGGCATGGACAAGGCAGGGAAAATGAAGGTCAAGGCAAAACCTGTAGCAAAGAAGGGCAGAGCCTCCTCCTGGGAGGCTGATGCCCTGGAGGGGACTACTCCCAGGGAGGGACCACAAACAAACAGCAACTCCAGAGCTAAACTCGGCCATGGTGTCTCAGTTCATCAAGAGCACCATCACATCGCACACAGCTGATAATTATTACTCTAATTTAAAATATTTCATTTTCTTAAATACTAGGGTGTTGGAGTTTTTTCCCCTCTCCAATTACTAGCTTCCCGGTGATCCAGATAGAATAACAAAGGTTTCATGCCATTTATCCAGCATCTGAGGTAAGGAGAGGACAAAGTTGCATTTTCCTCCCATACTTGAAAAACCCTTCTGAAACAAGAATATGAAACTCAAACAGAAGACCCCTTGCAAAAAGATATTCAACAAATAAGTAAATCTTATGGAAATGAACATTTACTAAGTGATAAACCATGGTGATCATACCCTTTGGCTGTTATGCAGCTGGTTAAACAAATAATTTGGTCAGGTAGTGGAGTGTGAATGGATCTTTTCCATTGCACAGCCATTAAAAATTTTGGTTTAAACATCTACCTTCATAAATTGTTTCCAAACGTATTGGACTTTTTGCTTTTTGTTTGAACACCCTTAGAAAGGAGACATTAATTCAGAAATTAATTGGCAAGAATAGATCACCCAGACCTTACCATTGCAGATTATAAAACCAAAAACAATTACATACGTGACTGTACCATAAAGTTATCTAGACAGTGTCCCGCAGTTAATGAACAAGATTACGCTGTCCACAGAGAAAGTAAAGACAGATTGTTGCAAATTACTCTGGGAATTCCTTATATGACGTTTTTCTCCCTGCTATGAACACTGACATCTCAGGGAGGAATTTATTCTTTAAGTAAATGTTGATAAAAACCATTTACCTCAAAAATACCTCATTTTCTTCTTTCAAAGACCAAGTCGCAGCTGTACAGTGCTGCAGGAAGAAAGCAGTATTCCCAACAGCAATGATGATGCTCAGGAATCCACTAGACAAAAAAAAACCAAACAAGTGAAGAAGCCATGGTTCCCACCAGTCTAGCTTAAGAAAAAAATTCTTTCAGAGTCTGGCAGTCACATTACCCATAGAAGCAAGATACATGAAGCAGAGAAGTCAGAGGTTTTTATCTGCATCAAGACGACCACCTCTACCCTACATCCTATGATTTATTTCAAAGGTCAATGCTTCAGATAACGGCTGTAGCTGCCACCATGACAATAAACAAGCAAACAAAAACCCCTACAGTTAGGGTATAAGCAAAACTCTGTTTAATCAGTCAGCTTGGGGCAAGTGGCACATAAAAAAAAAAAAAATACACAGCATGTGCAAAGCTCCAAAGAGTATATAAAACCAATTGCTGCAGTACTCAGAAGTTCTGCCACTACCAAAATCCATGGTGAGGCCCCTACTTGCACAAAATTCTCTTCCACATTTTTTGAATAAATGGCACAAGAACCACTAGAATAGGTTCTGGTTAGAGAAAGACAGGAAGGCTCACCAGTGGCATGCACCATCTTCCACTGTAGTAAAGAACTGAGCTTGGAAAAGAAATCTAACTGACAAGGTACTACAGACGTACGCAAATCACAAATGGTATGGGAAAATGAACATGGAATTATTAGCCCCTTCTCCTCAAAGCATAACAACTTCAAGGAATGAATGGTCTGGCAGCAGGTTTGAAACAAATCAAATAATATTTTCACAAAGGTACAAACAAGTTGTGGCACATCACTGTCACAAAACTCTGTGAAGGTCAAAAATAGGTGAAGTTTTAAAAAAGGATTAAAGATACAGAAGGACTTAGGTACAACAGTCCTAACGTACCCTTTGGCTTTGGAAGTCTCTAAGAACTACTGTTAAATATATATTTACCTTATTTCTTACACACTTTCCCAATAAAGGATTAATGGACAGGTAAGAGACATCTGTGACTTGATCCAGCTTGACAGTTGTTCAGTTCCTATATTCCACCAAGCAGTTTCTGATACCAATTTCAACTTAAGTAGCAATATACAGATGTTGAAAATTAGTAAATTAGGCAATCAGTAGACTAGAAAGAGGGTTTTTTTAAATGAAGTGAATCAAGCCCTTAGTACTGATATGATTAACATCATGTGGCATGTCTACTATATGGAGATTTCTTCTTTTTTAATTGGAAGATTTTCAATACCACTCAAAAAAAGTCAGCTGCTGAGAGCCAAGCCATCTGAAGATGACTAAGCATAAACATACTTTCAAAACAACAGTAGCTTTCCTTAGACATATCTGGCTGTAAAACAACTGTATGATTAGGTACTTCTGCATTATTCCCTTCCCTCCTCTCATAAAATCATATGCCAGAGACCTCTGAGTTTAAATAATTGAGATACCAATTCAAATATAGAATCACTGGAAGCACCACACATCAATAAACACTGGTTTGGATTTGATTCAGCAGCGGGTTTTGATCCATATCATAATCCCACTCACTAATTAAAACTGTTGCAGGTGTGTAAATAATAAGTAACACACCTAGCCTGTAATGGGTTTATTCCTCCTAACAGCAAATTGAAGAGACCAAATCAAAGCGACATTTTATGGAGTAGGAAAGTATTTGCAACCCAATACACAGTTAAACTTTGGGAGGAAGAGGAAAGTAAGAGGCACACCAAGGCTTGCAACATTGCTTCTTTCTTAATTTCAATACACTATATTCAACTCATAAAAAATATGCAGTTTATTAACTCTAAAATTACCATACTAATTAAAAGAAATCCCCTTTCCATTTCACTAGGATTATCTGAAAGGTCAGGCAACAATCGCTGCTGGGCTCATAGTGGAATTCATTAGTTCCAACCAGCAGCAATGTTAATGGCTGTAATAATTACACTCATTGGTGGCTTGGTTACTTGTTGTGCCAGAAAAGTTATGTGACCAACATAACCGTATCTGTTCTTTGAAGGCTTGCACCAAAGTGTCACAGAAAGGAAATTACATATGAGCAAAACCAGTGAAGTGTTATGACTTCTCATAATTGTTTTCTAAAATGTATGGAAAACAGACAATGTTATGCTTTCGGTCTCCAAAAGAATTGGAGGTATCAAGTGAGTCAAAACAGAATTTTCTTGCTCAAGCGCATCTTGTGGAATTTGCAGCCTTTATATTTCAGTTGGATTACACACGAGAAGAGAGACTATGAATTTTATTTGGAAATACTCCTACGAACATATCATCTTTTCTGAAAGAGCTGGCATACTGATTATGAAATTAGATGTATATATTTTCATCCGCTCTATTGTTTCTATTTCACTGTTTCATGTCCTTCTCCTCCTTTTTAAGGAAAACCAACAACACTGGCACACAGCAAGCAACGATCAGTAAAAGGAGTGATCAAACAGTGATGGATGAATTAGAATTACAAGTTAAACTGAAGAGATCTTTAATTTGTGCCTTTGTCAAAGCAGCACAGTAGTACCCAGGACACAGAAAGGGCCTGATGTTGAGTGTGGAGATTGGTCTCCATTACAATATGAAACTGATTAATGGAACTATTGTAATGTAGGGCAAGTACATGCCAGATGGAGACTAAAATATCATCTTAATGATTCAATCCTGCAACTTTCTTTGCCCAGGTAGACTTTTGAGCTATGAACATTCTCCATCATGACTAGGGATTAACATAAAATATTCAGGGTTGACCTGGTTTCATCAACGTTAGCCCTATTTTAAACTTGTACGGCTAGGACTGGGAAGTGGAATTAAGTGACAGGACAACAGTGTTCTGGCTTTTCTGTTTTAGGGTAGAGTTTTTTCCCTTTCATAGTACTTAAAAGTATATTTAATTTATTCCAAAATTATTGAAAAACAGGTCTCTCATTTTAGCAACACAAAACCTAACCAAAGTATAGTAGAGCAAAGACTGGGGTAATTCAGATGGATGTATTTCATCTCATGCCTCCTGAATTTAGGGTACTACTGACTAAGAAGGATGCTTTCCCATTTTAACTCCTCCTTTATTAAAAAAAACCTCTTTCCATCTTTGAAAGTATATATTTTGCAACTTAGAACTTCATACTTAATTCCATTTTTTTTCAACTATACAATTATTAATGCACAGAAACTGATATTTCATGCTTTTCAAAACTATGGATTATTCATGAACTACAACACAGGACCCACACAGAATTGCATATGCTGATTTCTAGTAAAGTAGCTTGAAGCAGAAGCACAAGTGGCAAAATAGCCACTACTAGAAACACAGAATTATTTAGGTTAGAAAGGACCCTTAAGATCAAGTCCAACTGTAAAAAAATACTGCGCTATACCTATATATACTATACTATAGCTGTTTCTCAGCAGACTATATCAACTCATGCCTACTCACCAAACAAAGGTATCTAATCTTAATTTTGGTATCCAAGAAAGGTCTTTCAGAGTCACTTTGGTATCTCTGCAAGATACTACATTCTGCCACACAGCCACTAATACCCAAATGTCAGAGTGACTACAGTTCATATATGTGGGTTTTGCTCTTCCCATTTTTCTAGTATACAGAAGTATACAGAACATAGGAAAAGCAAAGACACTACCAGACTTGGCCGTAGTTGTGATGACAAAAAGAATACTCTGGCAATGACTTAGAAAATTTTGGCGCAGGACAAATGTTTCCAGCTGAGTTTGCCCTGGAACTCATAACAAAGCTGACTGTCTGAACAGCTGGTGTGAACCTGCAACTGCAATATTTTGCCTGATATAACTTAGAAACTGAAAACAAGACAGTATTCTCTTACACAATAAAAAAACTGAAAACAAACAAACTCAAAAAACCAACAACACAAACAAGAAAAAACCACAAAGAAAAAACAAGAACCAGTACAGGAAAATGAATCAAGGACTTAATCAAAGGCTTGAGATAAGAAACTAAGTATTATTCCCAGTAAAACAAAAGTGGTAATGTAAACACAAGTGCTAAAACTACTGTCGCCTGCAACACAGAATTCACTGGAACTGCTAATCTCATCGTAAGACTCTAAAGTAGGTCACAGCAGGCTTAAAATTTGACAGAAAGCAAAGACTAAGAGGTAATAGTATGCAAATCACCTTTTTTACAAAGTTGATACTTCTTCCCTCCCACCCTTGATTTTGACCAAGACTCAACTACAAAATGATGCACTGTCTCTAAAAACAGGGGAATATTTCTGTACACACCTTTAAAAATAAGTATTCATGACAAACCATGTGCTTTTAGACCACTTCTAATTGATCTAGAATTCATTATTTTGTTTATGGAATAGTTTACAGCTGCTCAGTATGATCTTAAATGCTATGATTAGAAGGTATTAAAGAGACTGAATACATTATTTAGAAATCCTCATTCTAAATATACATATAAACTTTTTTATTTATACTCGCAGAACTCAGGATTAATGGAGAATTTAATTTAACTTCCGCACAGAAGAATTTTAGAACAAATTTCAATTAAATTATGTACCTGTGAAAGGTAAAGAGGTAAACCCACAGTTATTTCTTTGTGAGCAACATTTCTAAGTAAAATTTACGTAACCACATTTATCTTAATGTTCAGCACATCCTGAAAACTATGTTTATTGGTAAAACAAAGGAAAAAATGACCCAAGAATGAAAAAAGTCTGCAAAGTGCCTGGCTTCCTTACATTACAAACTGTAATCATGACTTTCAGCACTTAATATGCTTAACACTTACTAAGTTAAATAATCAAGTAAAATTTGTCTCTTCCCTATACTCAGTGAGTTAACTTGGGCATTTAGGATATTAGAACTTCTAAAGAGTTTTTTGCCTTATTGCCCAAGGGAAGGCCAACACTTCAGGATAAAAATTCTTCATTATAAGTAAAACTCTTACAAGCAGCTCCAAAATCACATTCTTAGATCTGAAAGCTATATTCTGATAGAGATTTTATTTTATCTAGAGATTTCCTTTCCAGCTCAGTGTTTCAGAATTCACCTTGGGAACAAAGCAACGCACTCACGATATTATCAGGTAAAAGTGAGATACTACTACTGCACCAACACTGCACTCAACATAGCATGTTAATTGTATTCTAGATTATTTTACCCAGGAAATAATCTAGCTAACTCCTGCCAAGCAGCTTTTTTTTTCTCTTCTTTTATTTCTTTACACTTTTTTTAAAAAACAATATTTTCAGACTTAAATACTATACACTTGTGGGGCTTTGATGCAAAAAGGAAGAACAAAAATGGTTATGGTATACTGGATATAATGCAGTGACTAGGTGAAACCATGTGTCTTAAAACTTACGTTTTGTTCTCTACATTTTAAGGGTCACAGTACTGGACTCACCTTTATTGTCAATATACAGTCATGTTTTCAGACATCGGCTTTGTAATCAAGGTAGCCATATATAAGGGAATCTTCCAAACCCAAATCTTCCTTAAGGCACCAGAACAGAACTTCCTAATGCTGTTTAATGAGGCTTTAAATATTCAGTAAATCAAGTGCAACAGTTTAGAGTATCGATCTATCCATGCCCAGGCTATATCACAAGAGCTTTCTCCATTGCTAAGAGGTTGGTGATGTGTGTTACCCAGCTGGCCTTTGGGTCAGGAATAGAATCAAGGATCATTAAACTTTAACAACTTCTACCTGTGGAAGCCAGACCAAGTTTGTTGTAAAGGGAAAAAAACTCCAAGACAGAACAATTTTTGTCAGTTATTAACACCAATTCTTGCAAGTCTTGGTCTCTGGTGGGAGGAGGTGGAGAGATTTAGAAGCCGCCAAAGTATGTCGAAGATCTGAGGAGTTTGAGGAAGTTGCAGAAAGGTTCTGCAGGAGAGAGAGACAGGAGCTTATTCCCACCATACCAGGGAACTTCTAGGAGGAGGACAAAGGTATTGTGTCAATGATGCAAAGTTGATGCAATGTGAGGTAGGGGGGAAATATAAGAATGAGCCTTTCAAAGACTCCAATATAAGCAAAAGAAAGGAAGGAACAGAGAATTTAGGAAACTAAGGCAGGGAGAAAATCTAGAAACTTTTTATTCATGAGGAATGAAGCAATTAGGTGGAGAAATCTTTCAGAAACATACATATACTTAAATATTCTTAGTATCTTTTTAATACAACATTTACCTAGACAGGTAACTGTTGACATTCAATACGAACAGGGTCAGAACAGCAACTTTTCAGGACAGTTTTTCTGAGATTGCAAGTGGTCCCACCAAATCAGACACGGCACCAGGAACCCACTTTCACAGAAGGACAGTATAGAGATAACCCTCACTAGGCAAGTGCAGCTGAAACATAAAATGAGTCTACCACAACCTAAGAAACTCTAAGGCACACTGTCTTTCCTGGTTTCAGCTGGGATGGAGTTAATTTTCTTCTTAGTAGCTAGTACAGTGCTGTGTTTTGGCTATGATGTGAGA
>JAVJGI010000060.1:48345208-48367798 GCA_035590275.1 Ibycter americanus | reverse complement strand
GCTTTACCTATTAAATTGTTCTTATCTCAACCCTTGAGTTTTACATTCATTTCCGATTCTCCTCCCCATCCCTCTGGGTGAGGGGGAGTGAGCAAGCGGCTGTGTGGTACTTGGTTGCCGGCCAGGGTTAAACCACGACACTGTCATACTGAAGTGACACTCAATAATGCTAACACAAGCCTAGCAGCTCTTACACAGCTGGGTTTTGATATTTATCCAGAGAGAAGGTTAACTGCTGCCATAAAGGAAACTACAAAGAACTTTGAATCTTAAAAGAAAGGAGAGGTGCTGAATTCAGAGATGCTGAAAAAAGCAATTGGTTGTTGGCTTCTCAGACTTCTTTCTTCAAAGGACATGAGCAAGTGTTAATGCTTCCTTTATCATGTGGTCATTTGTCCTCAGAGAATCAAACTAAGACCAGAAGAGTCATTCCATATAAGTCATTAAACAAGTAGCAGATTGCTATGACTTCTGGATTACATTGACCATTTCAAAGGTGAATGCCCTTTCTGACTAGCCATCAGCATCCTTTCCTATTTTAGAGTATTATTTATGTCTCTTATTTAGGCACAGGCCAAAAAAAGACAGTCAGCATTTCATATTTGACAGTTAAGGACTTCAGTATGAAGTGACTTGATACTAATTACTGTGAACAAAAGCCTCAGTGTTGTCATTTATCACAACAAAAGCACTGCAATAAACAAAAAAAAAAATAAATCAGTGATGGAATGTTTGCAACTGCTGATAGTCAATGAACTGGCTAGTTTACAGTCATACAAAGCCAAAATTTAATAGGAAACAGTAGCCTACAGGATCTGTATCTACACAAACAGATAAATTAAAAAGATTAATTAACATTCTGATGTGTCAGAGAAAGTAAAGTGTCAGGAAAAGTAAGTGCAGGGTAGAAAAAAAAATTAAAAGGTAAGAACTAATGTTTCTAGAAAAAACTAATTAGCAGCCAATTTATCACATTGCAACCACCAACCAATTTAATTCTGAGGGGGTTTCTGACAAGCTACAAGGGGAAAATTAAAGAAATCCTCTGAAACAGATCTAGGGCAGTATTCTAGGTCAGTATGCCGAGAAAAGCAGTACTGCAGAGGGCTGGGCAGCAGTGTCACTGCAATCTCACAGCTGCCAATGGGTGTTGCTATGGGCACAAATCCCACAAAGGAAGTAAGATAGGAAACCAGCTCTTTCAGCACACTGACCTCTGTAACAACTCATTCTGTCTTCTGGAATTCATTCAAGCTGACCACGAGGCATTAGATTCTTCCAAAGACACATTTTCCCAACCATGGCTGTAATACAAGTGTGGCTTTGGAGGAAAACTTCAATAATCACAGAGATACTGTGATAAACATGGACTTCTATTCTTCAGCTTTAAGAGAAGTTGTAGCTGAGATTCCCTTCCCCATAACCAGGAAAGTGCTTGTTAACTTCCGTGAAGCACTCGGGTTTTAGCACATCAGTGCCAACAGCCTAGAGGCAGGACAAAGCTCCACTTTGATTACTTGAGCCCACCACTATGCACCTCCTGCTCTCATCCTCTGCAGTTATCAGGCTACTCTGTCCTACTCTAACCCTAGTGGTGAGACTTGGCCACCACCCTTCAGAACAGGCAGTTACAAAACCAAGGCAAATCAAGTACTCCAGAAAGACAGCCAAGGTAACTGTAGTGTAACTGGCTGTTACACAGTTTTAGGATACACAGAGGAAAAAACCCCAACCTAATAAAAAACCCCAACAACCAAATCGCTCCCCCCCCCCCCCCCTGAGATTTGCATTGGTATCTCAGTCCCAAAGGATGACAAAGTATTTCTTCAGTTACCTCCCCCATACTCTTTTCTAAGCTTAAGTTAAATAAGTTTGTAAAATTACACTATCTTTTAAACTCAAGATGACTGAACCAATTACGCTGCCATAAATGTAACTGCCAAATTTAGCTAGGTGATCCCAAACTTTTTTTTTCTGAACTAAATAAATAATTGCAATTTACCCTAGGCATCAGGCTAGACATGTCAGAGTAAATTACAAATATCTGTAGCCCAAAATAAAAATTTCAGCAACATCCAAACTAGCAATTACAAGATAATTAACTACTTCACTTCAAGGGACAAACATCATCTAGTATCTACAAAGGTATTTATTACTGCAACAAGCCTTCAGTTAAGACAAGCCCAGAGAAATGGTTCTAATATCTAGAAGACACTAGTCAATAGCACAAAATGCATAGCACAGGAGCCAAAAGAGTTTGTTTTTGTTTATAAAAATATCTGAACAGCTTTAAAAGTTCAGGAAGGAAAAAGAAGAATCTGAATCAATCTCAGGAGTGGCTGCTCATTCACTTAAATAGAGCTCAAAGTGTTTGCTTATCCAAAAATCTAGTCTTTGAACAGCTAGTCAAAAACATGAGACTAAAATCCTATTTTCTTCATTCATCTGACAGACCTGCAACAAAGTTCATTCTTAATTACTACACCTGGAACACACAAAAGGCATAGCCCTTACCAGTGGAATTCACATCCACAAAGCAGTCTATACGAGATCAAACTATCAAAAGTAGCAAATGAATAAAGCATTTAGTATTTTTTACATTAGTTTACCAGTATTTTTTGCTCTAACAACTATTGCTTACATGTACATCATGTCTGTGACTAGTTTTTCACACAGCTGTATTACCTTTGACCAAGTCTCAAACATTCTGGCAGTTTGCCAGTTAACTTAAAGAGACATAAACATGAGAATATCATAGGCAAAATGCATGATTTTGCTTCCTAATTTCCAGCTTTGGCATATTTGCTAGTCTCTCCATTTAATTTCGATACCACATCCAGGACCAATCTTCCAAGTCTGGAAAGCTAAGTGAAGGATGGAAAGGGAGCCTACACACAAACAGAAATTGGAAAGTTACTTGCTTATTACCTTGTGCTGGTTTTGGCTGAGATTGTTTTCTTTGCAGTACCTTGTATGGGGCTATGTTTTTGATTTGTGCTGGAAACAATGTTGCTACTTCAAGTATGTTTTAGCTATTGCTGAGCAATGTTTACACACTCAAGCGCTTTTCTGCTCCTCACCCCATCCCACCAGCTGGTAGGCTGGGGGTGCGCGAGAACCTGGGAGGTGACATAGCTGGGACAGCTGCCCCCAACTAACCAAAGGGATATTCCACACCATATGATGTCATACTCAGCGATGTAAAGCTGGGGGAAGAAGGAGAAGGGCGGGGGGGGGATGTTCAGAGTGATGGCTTTTGTCTTCCCAAGAAACTACTATGCACAATGGAGCCCTGCTGTCCTCCTGGAGATGGCTGAACACCTGCCTGCCCATGGGAAGTAGTGAACGAATTCCTTGTTTTGCTTTGCTTGCACATGGGGCTCTTGCTTTACCTGTTAAACTGCCTTTATCTCAACCCACAAGTCTTCTCGCTTTTACGCTTCTGATTCTCTCCCCCATCCCACCAAGGGGGGAGCAAGCAAGTGGCTGTGTGGGGCTTAGTTACCAGTTGGGGTTAAACCACGACATATCTTTTGACAGAAACAGGAGTGGATATCTTGTATTTCAAAGCATACAAACAATAGTAATAAACATTACTAAAAAATAAACAACAATAATAAACATTAAATATAAGAACGCAGATGTACATCTCTTCACCTTTGTGCTTGCGTATGGGAGCCTGAATATAATACATGGACTACTCCACCTCTAAAAGGCCTAACTGCATTACCCACTGGCTCTCTGCACCTTGGTATTGCAGCCACTGGGGCTCACCTGTTGCAGAAGCAAAGCTCCCATAAAAGGCAACTTTAAAAATCTTCTTTTAATTCTTCCTTGCTAAATTGACCAGGGTATTCATGGCAAGTTCCGCCTTCAAATACCTTACCCTATTAGTTACTAGTAAACTAAGGTGTACCTATTGAGGTAACAATCCATTCAATGCTCTTGGGACCCAAGAAATGGGGAATTCCTCACTTAACTACCTTATCCATGAAGCACAAAGTTCCTCCACTACATAACAAAGAACCAAGAAATCAACATGGATAGAAGCTTGAACTATTTCACTGTATCATTCTTCTCAGGTCTCAGAATTCCCCAGTTTCCCCAAGAAGAGGGAAAGTTGAGGTCTAGTGACAGCACCATTAAGTCAGCAAGAAGCATCATAGTTGCTTAAAAATAAATGCTGTAAATGATACACTTTGTTATAGACACTATACATCACATTATAGCAAGACCTGCACAAACACCTAGTACAAACACCTATCAAACATATCTTCAGCAAGTGTCAAAAGAAAACTGGGCAGTACAAAGCAGAGTTCAACAAGTGGAAGAGCAGCCTGTGCAATTAATTGTTAACAATTAACAAAGGAACAAAAGCAGACATTGCCTATTCAAAACCCAAAAGTATGAGGAAGTACAAGGGGACTTTCTTCACTTCTTAAAATTTATTAAAGGCTTCTGCAAAACAGCAACAAGGATAAGCATATTAACTGGAGCCTCAGAAAATCACTGCACACGGAACGATCTGTTACAAAACTAGAAATACAGAGCAGCAAATGTTTATTTTCAGTTTAAACATTTAAATATTGGCCTAGAACAAAACATTTCTTTTTAAGCACCTTGACAACACCTCTGTGATCTTTTATTTTAGTATGTCTTGTATTGCTAAGGACAGGGTTGCACGCATGTTTTCCACTTACCACTCTGGCTTTCTCATGGCACATTTTCCCATTCTAGAGTTCAGTACTTTTTACTACTGAAGTCTGTTGAACCTTATTCCCTTCGATTCTAATCCCATAACATTATCCTCGAGATGTTTTGAGCATAAATTTGAGGATAACAAGCATTTTTGCAAACATTTGGGCAATCACATGGCATGTCCCCTTGAAGAAGAATAAGTACTCTTCTCTCCACACAGAAAACGAGCAAAATTTAACTTACAATTCTGTTCCTCATAAGAAAGTTTTCCTCAACCATCCATTGGTCTCTGGCAACCCATTATTGCATTATTGCTTGTGTTTTTGAAAAAGGTACATGCACAGCATTCTAGACGTATAACTCTCTTGTTCCTTCTTCCTCAGGTAGAAAATTTAAGTTTCAAATTCAAGTTTGATGACTTATGTAAATTTTAACCACCACAGTGCATTTAATTTGCATATTCCAGATGACAAGAACAATGTATGATTTGTCCAATTTTAACAAGTTACACATACTCAGAAAGAAAGATTTTCATCTGTATTAAATATTATTATCCCAAACAAAGCCTGGAGCTCTCATCCACTTTCTGTAGGTCATATCTTATCAAGAAAAGCACATTCATTCCTAGAAATTGCCTTTGCTCAGGCTAAACAAACTTGAAAGCACCTATTCTTTATGATGACAGATTTGTAGGACAGAAAAAAGTAGAAAAGAAAACTTTACGTTCAGTAGCAAGTTTATTCATAATTTATCACACTATGAGGACCACCACAGGTTACTGACTATATTTGCCTTTTACAAAACCAGATACAATGATTTCCCTAGTGTATTAAACTGTATTAAATCACCCGGGAGCTGATTTCCTATGAAAGACTTTGAAAATCTTTTTAATTTATCAAATCATTTGTTACAATAAATTCAAGTTATTCCTGGAGGTGAACGAGACAGCATGAACTGGTTTCAGATTATTATTATTATTTTTTTAATTTCTGGATAATGTTCAGATTTTCAAGAGACAACAGGATCAGCAAGTATCTTATCTAAAGCACCATCTACACATTGGGATAATTAAGCTGCCTTTCAGTTCCCAATTAGTTCTTGGCTTCTCTATCATTTCATGTTGTCCCACTAATAAATCTGTAAGCAACCATTTTAACTTGATTTCTGACCCAGAACAGCTTAGATTCACTAATCTAGCCTGCTTCAGTTTTAGCTATGACATTAGAATTGAACACTAGTCTGTCTGAAAGCAAGTCACCATTTCAATGGATGTATTTTCCACATTTTTCCTATTTGTTTTCAAAACAGCTGAAGAACCCTACTTGCTTTAAATTCCTCTTTTGAATAGGATATGCTGTCACTAAACTGCCAAACCCTGCTAATATCATTCTCCCAGCCTCCAAATGAAGAATCTGTAAGTCAGAAAAGTATAGGAACAAGTTGGTTTTTTCTTAACATAACTGACTAGTGCAAGTTAATTTGTTTTCTGCCTGGCTCTGAGGCTCTGGTAGTAGTACTTCACTGTGTTTTTATTAATGTGAACAGCAGTGAGCCACCACCGTGTTGGGCCGTATCACCTTACTTGTACGGCCTTCCACTACGTCATGGATGAAAGCATATAGTAACACTGATTGCAGCATTGTTCCCTTGAGATATCAACTTATTGACTTCACATTCAGAGCAACTCTGTTTTTACACCATACAATTGGTTTTTAAATTCATTAGACTTTAGACACAAAATCCATGGTCACTTTTTTCAAGTCTGTCAAAGCAGATCTTTGTCTTTTGATATTCAAATAATCCACTGAATTCCATGTAATCATATTTTGAAACCTCCTTCTGCATATTTTCCTATTTTTTTGTTAGACTAGTTCTTAATTTTACAACTATTATTCTAACAAAACCCAGAATCTTTGTTATTAATTTCATAAAACATCCTTTAGGTGCAAAACTGAGGTTCAGCTCTAGGCCATTACAAGAAAAAAAAAAAAAAAAAATTTGTTTTAACCAAAACTTAATTTACCAAAACTTTAACCTACTAAAATTGGAAAAAAAAATTATCAGATATAACTGTATGCATGTTGTTACATTTTTCCTACTGAAGCAGTTCGTAGAATATCATATTTTAACATTTCTGAAAAAACATTCATTGTATCATAGCTTCTAGTAGCATAATCTTTCAAATATACTTGTAACACATATTATGCTATCCTTAAACAGAAAAGTAAAACTGCAAAATAACTGTAGCATATTCCTTTGCTTACCATCTGTACCAGGCTTTGAGTGTCAAGGATGCACTACATTTTTTAAATAAACGCTACCAGCAAAGCATTTTTTGCCTTAGTCTCCTTTTTTGGTTACTTTTGTCATCACCTTTACAAAGTTTTAAAGACAAGTGCTTGTGGGACATTCAAAGGAGATGGACACATCACATCAGTGACACTAGGAGAGGTAATAGAGCTAAGTTTAAAATAGAAGCTAAAGAGGGAAAAGGTTACAAATTACAAGAATGGAGGTAGGAAATTTAAGTGAGACAGATTCCTTCTTCCTCCTCCTTTTGAAGTCCTAGACTTTTATATCTAGCTTCTGAGTGGATGTAAGGAAAAACGCTGTCACCATGACGCAGTCTAGTAGCGCAGAACGTTGCCCAGGAAGGTTGTGCAGTCTCCCCAGCTATAAATTTTCCAGGCTACCAACTGGATAAAACAGTAATCTGGTCTCATCTCACAACTGACCCCAATTCAAGCAGAAAGTTGGGCTAGAGACTTTCTGAGGTCCCTTCCACCCTGAATATGCTGTGATTTATTCTAGTTCTTAAGCTGGGTTTGTGACTACAGTTCTGAACCATGCATGAAAAGAAGCTCAAAACTATCAAGTAAATTCTGAATGGATCTTTTACTATGTTTACAGTCTTCCTGCCTGTTGTCATGTTCAGAAGCAAGTTAAGGGTAATCTTGTTTTATCTTCAAAAGGAGGAAGAAACATTATTATTCAGTATTCCCACAGAATTCTGCTTACTTTAAAAGCTATGCAACTGTACATTTTGTACCCAGCCCAGACGAGACTACAGTGAATACACCTTCTATTTAAATGAAGACAGACTTATCTAAATAAAGCCTGAAGCTCCTTCAGAACAGCCCTTTGCCTGAGCCCTGCTCTCAGAGAGAGAAAGCGGGATTTCTGACAAACCACTAGAATTAACAGCGCTGCCATGTCTTGCTGCAGTACATCTGCCTGAGTTGTAGACCCTACTGTTGGTGGCAGTACTGGTATCGAAAATGACAAATATAAGACAGTCTAACTGCTGAAGGCTACCTAGGAAATCATAAAAATATGTCCACAAAAACCACCCCCAAAGTAAAATCAAAATATAAATGGTAGAAAGGAATTCTGCAAAGAAAAAAGTTCAAGATAAAGTATAAGCTATTTGGATCTGCACATACTGTAACTAAAAGATTTGTGTAATGTATGTCTACATAAGAAGACATAATTAAAATATTTATAATTACAATGAAAGAACAAATTATGACAACTACATTTGTCATCTGAAACAGCAGGATAGACTGCAGGTAAAAGCAAGTGACAAGTGTCTCCATAAAATCTTTAATTTGCATCTAAGGATAAAGATAAGTAGAAGTAAAAGTTTCTAAAAAGCGTGGGTATGCTCTGCATTAGTGCAAAACAAGCATAAGCAAAGCTTCATTGTGGAAAAAATAGCCCCTAAAAATCAGGGAGGTGGATAAGATTATTGCTGTATTAAAAGCAGAAGACTGAACAAACTCCAACATGCAGCGAGCAACAGAGCTAAAACCAAACATCTGGACTCTAGATTTCAGCTTTGCATGACAACCAAACAGAAGCACCTTTCACCTCATTGTATTACAGTTAAAACTGCACCATCTCTCCTGCAAGACTGAAAGTTAAAAGTAACAAAATGAGAGACTGCACCTACTACCTTACAGGGAAAATGGGAGAAAATGCAAGAAAACAACACCTATCCCTTAAAAGCCATCAACAGAACCAAACCATCAAACATATACAACGAGTGAAAGGCAGAAGGTCCTTCACTTTTGCTTTTATGCGATACATAAAACTATTTGCATCATTTTGGCAACGAGCTTAGTCTGGGAAGTTGAGAGATTAAGCCAACAAACCCATTCACTAGGAAATTGACAAAAAACAGGCCCATTAAGTAATAACTTTCATTCCAGTTTAACTTCCTTCTCAAAAACACCTAACATTAAAAAAAAAAGAAAAACCACCCCAACAATGCCCTACCATCACACAATCAGCAAGCTGTATCTATGAAAAGGTAGGAACAAAAAAAATTTAAAATCACACGATGGTAACAGGATATTTCCCATAAAGCTGGACACAGAGGAGCTGAACCTTTTTGTTAGCATACAAAGAACTGTACATTTTGAAATCCCTACTGATACAGTTCTACAAAGACTAAGCTGTTACACAGCCCAGCAGGCAAGTTGGGGAAAAAAAGGGCAACTCTCATTTTCTCTTCTACCCAAATTACTCCTCAGTGAAAAATTTACATTCTAGGTCTGCATTTTAAGTGAACAATAGTTAGAAATAAAAGCTATCTATTAGGTCATTAGCAAATTCCTCTATGAATGTAAAATTACATGTTGCAGTAAATAACAGTCTTTTATTCAGTCTAGTTAAGATATCAGTCAATAGCACTTTCCAGGGATGATTGATCGCATATACCCCAACAGAAAGAGCTGTGCTGTTTAGTCCAAATATTCTGTATTTAACTCCTAGCCATCAACGGCAGGAAAAAACTCTCAGAGCTTTATTCTTTGTAGCACCTTTGATGTTTCTTCTGGCTTCATGCTGCCAGCCATCTTCTAGCAACCTCCAGAATCACTTGTGTGATACTCTCTCCCCAGTTTTTTTCTTTCATACAATGTATCTCAAGAGAGGCTGATGAAAGCTACACAGCTCATGCAGTACTTTCCACTACACCAGCTCTATCAGATACTGATTCAACACAGACCATCCAAAGCAGGAGATGATTCCAGAGGCCATCATTTCATGAGACTTGGAAGTCTTGGAGAGGCTGGTAATGTTAGTTATAAGCAATTACAGGGAGACAAATAGGATGAGAAACTGAGATGATAAATAGCTCCAGAACCCTCAGAAACAAGAAAGAGGAGACAAGGTGACAAAATAAAATAGGGTTTACAGACAGAGTTCGTAACAAATACTGAAAAGGTTCATGTAGAATAAATGTAGCTCAGCTAAACCCTATTTAAACATTCTCCATACCTTCAACTCCAAGGCTTTTGTTATCTGCACATCAAAACTTAGTGGCTGTGCTGGGTTTTCATCAGACTGTTCTTCACCATGAATCAAAATTCTCTTCTCAGTCCACAAGCTCCAGACCTGCAGCACACTCTGCCTTCAACCCATTTGACAGGGAAGGTGAGCCTCAATTTTAACTTGCATTTTCAGTGCTATAACATCACTTCTTTCAACTGAACATTTATTGCAGGCCCACACATACCAGTGTGTTGTGAGCAGTAGCTTTTACTTCAGCTGAGGGCTTGGTGGCACCTCCTGAGCAAATGGATTTCAAAGATGACTGCCACAGCATAAACTCCCTGCAGTGTCTAGTGCTTAGCAGAACTGTAAAAAGGTAAACCAGCCAACGAAAACCCAGATTGTCGACTTGCTCAAAAAGAACCCATACCCTTGGGATCAAGGTGAGGCATAAACAGAATAATAGAGACTTGTTCCATCCCTATCTCACATTGAAACAATAAATCTAATTTACTAAGATTAATCTTTCAGAACAAAACCACACAGTTTAAACAAGATATGCAAACTACCTGGGAATATGCAAATTGATGCATTATGGAATTTGCATAAAGTCTGAAGGCGAAAAGCTATGAAACATTTGGCACTTATGTTTTTAATCCTCATGCTGTCTCTCCTGGTAGGTAGAGAGAAGGCCCACGCCAAATCATCACAAAGCTCAGCACTATTAACAGCCACTCGCCTTGGAGACACTTCTGTGGAGAGGGTTTCCATAGCTAACATTAATATCTATGCAGCAAATCATTTTTATTTCATTTTTCTAGTGCAGTAAACCCTAACACCTCATTTACGATTGCTTCACAATATTGGAAGTCTTACGTTCCCAGACATTATCTCATAGAAAAGAAATAAAAAGGAAGACGAGAGTGCAGGAGAGGAAAGACATTACTTACTGCAGTTACATATTTCTGTGTGCTGTTACAGTGTTTAGCTGAGTGCAACCTGCATCTTTAACTGCTAATAGAACACCAATACTGAAAGTCATAAAAACACTTCTGTTCCTCTTGGTCCTGCCTGAACAACCACCACAAGCAACATATGTTTCTAGTATTACAGACATTTCTTTTTGGACTACCTAGTCTACCTGACCAAAACTAGAAAGAAAAAGCATTCTTACCTCTAACTTTACTTCTTCATGTGGACACACCTGATGGGAAGTCTTCCCTGAGAAGGAATAAAAAGTCTACCAAAAAAAGAAATACCCTAACATGGTAAGTCAAAGAAAAATAAATCAGTGTTTCTCTGAACAGAGAGTCTCTTTTCTATTCCCACGACATTAAAATCTAAGTAACACAGTTTTCTTCAATGCTCAGGGGAGTGTGTGTGTCACTATGAAATTCCGTGTTTTCAGCCATTAAACATATACGGATCAAGTAAGCCCTTTGCAGTCCCAGGGAACTTTCCCACGTCAGACAAGCCTAGCATGAAGACCTGTATTACAGAAAGAGTAATTTACTTGCCCTATGTATAATGAAGTAAAATTTTCAGTTATTTAAATCTCCAGAAAACTGAAACAAATAGAGACTTGCACAATACCTAGAAAAATAATGAACAGATTTTGACATAGCATTGTTAAAAAAAGAAAAGCAATGATTTGTAAGATATGAAAATCTTTAGTTCATATTCAAAAATTAAGTAGAAGCATTCAACTGAAGGATCGGAGGACAATTTAAAAACTGTGACCCATATTGCTGAATGCCTATGCTTCTAACTTTGAGAATAATGAACAGCAAATAGCATTCTTTCTAGTGAACACTAAATAGTTTCCTGCAGTTGAAGAACAGAAATCAAAATGAGTATAGGAAATCCAGTACTGAAATAGAAGGCTACCACTTTATTTCTCAAAGTATTGAGCAAATCTTTGAGACCTCAGGTACTTTTCTCATTTGATAAATGGGCCTTGGACACTGCACATATATTTGATTTTGCTGAACATTAAACTTTCCAGGGAAGAAGCGGCGAATACAGTCAGTAACTCCATGCAAGAAATTATTTGCACTACTGAACTCTGTCCCACTTTCCAGCTGAATTAGGTTAGCTCAGCTGTCAGCCAAACAACCAGGCCCTTTCAGGGAGATCGCCTGGCACACAAAACAGTCCTCACCTGTATTCAGCACATAACAGCCAAGTCAAAATTCCATAACTTAAAGGAATTACTTAAATAAAAATATTATCCTAACATAATTGCTGATATTGCTACCATTTTATGACAATACTTGAGAAGCATTTTCAAGCATCCTCCTAATCAACAGTAGTAACACGTAATGCCAATGGGAAAGACAAAGTTGCACAAAACGCATTTATTATTTAATACATAATTTAAATAAATAGATTTCAGACACAAACAGAGAATTTTTATTATTTTTTTTTTAAATCTACAAATCTGATTGTATTAACAGAAAGCTTTTACTACAGTATAAAGTTAAAGGCTCTTGGAATGCTAATCAAGGGCTACACACCATAAGGTACTGGCAATACCAAGCAGGTAAAGCACTGCCTGCAGGTTGTGTCAGCATTACTGCACCATCTTCAATCTTCAAATTTCACCATGACTGAAATAAAATCTACAGTTCTGCTCACAAACCAACCAATC
Organism: Ibycter americanus; assembly: GCA_035590275.1. Classification (NCBI taxonomy): domain Eukaryota; kingdom Metazoa; phylum Chordata; class Aves; order Falconiformes; family Falconidae; genus Ibycter; species Ibycter americanus. Next base: position 48,355,173 of record JAVJGI010000060.1, on the reverse strand, counting down.
TGCATCTGTTTATATCGATCTCTTAAAAGCAGAAATAAGACATTAAGTACTTCATGTTGCACAGCATTTGAATCTTTCTAATAAGAGAAATCTGTTTACTAATCCTAGGAAAATAGAAACAGCTGCAGTATAGATAGCATGTCTGCTACTTCCTACTACGTAGTAGAGCCCTATGCTAGAATTTAGTCAATACAGTGCTGTTTCAGACCCTGAATAGCTGGCAAAAATCACCTGGGTTAAGCATTCAGTTCAAATCCTGTCCCTCAGTGTAGAAATATGTAAGCTTAAAAATAACTAATTAGTGCTATAGTAGGTTTGACAAGCTTTAGGCAGTCACTTCTGTATTTAATAATGTAAACAATTGCATGTACCTTCTTTTCAACAATGCATGGTATAGAAAAGATAAGACTAGCAAACTACCTGATCCAAGCAGAAAGCAAAAATGTTTGCTACACCACTTTTTACTATCAGATGCACATAGCATGAGTCTTACTGTTTGAAATTATTTATTTCACAACACCACTAGAGTTTTGACTATAAGCAGCATATAGCATTCATAAAGTGTTTTCAAAGTGAAAGATATTACAGAAGTAATAAAGCTTGTCTGGGCATACCACAATTCATGGCATATTAAATAGTTTAAAGTATTTGATACATCAAGAGTAAAACTAAGACAGTAGTTTATTTTCAAGTAAGAAATTAACATAAATATTTGACAACAGTTTATAAGCAAGGCTTATGGAGCTGTCACACACACACTAACCATCTCAGTCTTCACCAGTGGCAGAACAGGAGACCATAAATAGTGGTGTTCCCAAATCAAAGTGTCATAAAAAAGGTTTTCATTAGTCAGTGAAAAATTCTGAGGGCTGATAGTAACTTATCAGTCAAAAACCTTTCAATAACAGTTAATCTACATGCTATTCCACCTGCTTATGCACTTATTTCCGTATCTTTCCTTGCATTATACACCAATATTTTCAGCAAAGAATGGGACATCTAAAGGGAGTTCTGCTTTTCACTAAGCACTGATCTATAAGGCTTTAATAGTTAGGCATTCCTTTAAAAGTTTCAAAACAGCACTCAAAATTCTCTGATCAGTCTTGAAAATTGAGAACTTCTGTAAAACGTACCATTACAATTTGTAATTACTACACAAACAGCAGAAGACAAATATGTAGAGAGTAAACAAGTTAGTAGAAACTTAATAATTTTACACGTTTTTACATATTTATTGTAACAATAAGTTTTGAGTGAATTAGCACTTATGCTTTCAAAAGCATAGGTACACATCAGTACAATGATCATCATCTTCATAGAGACGTGTCCTTACAAAAACCTCCTTCTGTGATTTCCAGGTGCCTAATCTGTAAAGAACAGTGATGCACCCCTTTCAGCCACCAGACCATAAACTCTGAGCCCACTAGTACACCTACACCAGTAAAGGCTGGGGGCTAACTAGTTAGAAAGTAGCTTTCCAGAAGAGAACCTCAGGGTGCTAGTGAACACCAAGTTGAACACAAGTCAGCAACATGCCCTTGCTGCAATATCAGTAGCATCCTGGGCTGCATTAGAAAACACACTGCCAGCAGGTCAAGAGATGAGACATCTGGAGTGCCAGGGCCAGGAATAGACTATTTCAGTTGGAAGGGACCTACAATGATCATCTAGTCCAACTGTTGCTGGGCTTCTCCAGAGATGTGGACCTATGGCAGTGAATTCAGCAGACAGCCATGAAGATAAAGGGCTTGGAGCACTGATATATGTGGAGAAGCAGAGAGAGTTGGGCCTGTTTAGCCTGGAGAAGGGAATGCTCAGAGGGGGATCTTATGAATGCATACAAATACCCAGTTTTGCAGTAGTGAACAAAGATGACGGAGCCACTCTTCTCAGTGGCCCCTAGTGACAGGAAACAGACACAAACTGAAATACATATGGAAACACTTCAGCTTAGCTGAACGTTGGAACAGGCTGCTCAGAGAGGTTATGTAGTCTCCGTGCTTGGAAATGCTCAAAACCCAACAGGCCACTGCCCTGGGCAACATGCTACAGCTGACCCTCTTTTGAGCTTAGGGATTGGACTAGATCATCTCCAGAGGTGTCTTCCAGCCTCTGCTTTCCAGTGATTCTGTGATCTTTGAAGAAAGCACAACTAAAACTCAGAAAGCTGTACACTTCCATACAGAAGGCTCCTTTTACCGAATTGTATACCCATTCACAAACAGCAAAAACCAGATAAATATGAGTGACTTTGCTATGAGAAGAATAAATAATACACATTGAAAGGAAATGGCAGGCCACAATTTTACTTAATCAGCAAAATAAGAACCCAGGTCAAAGCTACAGCATTCCCAGCATAGTGTCTCCTAAGGATACCATTCTTTTGATCCAGAGACCTAGCTAGGGAAAAGATTATCTCTGTTGACATAAGGTCTATTAACCTTAAGTACTAACGACACTAGAATGTACGGCTATCACAGGTACAAGACAGGAATAAACCCAACTTTTAATAAAGGATACTTTTCACAGTTGCCCAGTCTCAATTTCAGCTATCAAGAAAGTTTCTTGACCAAATGAAGCACATGATTAACTAACCCACAGAGTAAGTATGCATTCAGCTACACTGTGGCAAAAGAAGCAAGACAGTCTTGCAAGATTTCTCCTTTTGTCCTGAAGAGCTATGGTATCTGAAGTGTAAGTTGGAAGGATGCTTTTCAAGGGATGGCCACTACAAACCAGTGGTCCTGGTGTTGGCGATGATAACAATAACCTGCATTCTCTCCTTTCCCTACACCTTTTGTACAGTTACACTTTGTCAGCAGTGTTGCTCCTCTGCTAAGTGTTTCAAAAGGACAGAAACACAAGTCAGAAATATCAAGGGAATGTTCCTGCTGACTGTGGACAGAATATCATGGAGGCTTTCCCAAACCTACTACACCTTCAGCACCCAACCTATTGTTTCAAAAAGCTTTTCACAGAGAGCTGTATCTTCTCTCTCTTACCACAATAAGGCAAAAAGGCAAAGGAGAACAAAAGCAAGCAATCTGAGTAAGTAACTAGAACAGTTACTGGGAGATTAATAATTTTTTATGCACGTTAACTTCAAACCCTTTTGTTAAATGCATCCATTACTGTAGTGTGATGCACCTGCATTTTGAAAGTCTTTCTAGCACCAGTCTCCAGTGCCTAGTAATGTGAGTGACAGCAATTCTTACTCAACTTAAGATATGCTCCCTATACAGCTGAACACATTACTTAGGTAGTTTCCAGAATTCTTGAAGACCTTACTAACAGTAAAAAAGGTTGCTTGCATTACATCAACCTCTTAATGATATAAGTCTAACTTAAAGCAATAACATTTGACAATCATTGAATTCTGATAACAAAGCATATATCCTTCAATGTTAAAGACTATACTACCATAATGAAAATGAGCATACTGTAGGACTCACTGTACTTCCTTTACACACACACTTAACATATTAAAACAGCATCACATCTCCTACAAACACTTCTGTACATCCATTATAAGCTTTTATAAAATACAAGAGCAAGCATTTCAGTCATGGCCCAAATACTATACATTCCTTCTGCTTTCCCACACTGGTACCCATTTCATTTGAATTCCTTCAGTGTTTAAAGTCACCTGCAAAATGCAACAGAAAATTTAAGGAAAAAACCCTTCTCTTGCAACACTGCTTAAGACAATCTTGTGTCCTTAAACCTTCCTTTATCCAAGTTTCCATTGAGTTAAAAATGTTAAGGTTTACATATGAAGATGTCACAGCTTATAAGAAAGTTTTTTCATCTCTTGACCTGCCTACACCTTCCTGCTTCTTCATCCATACCAAAAGGCAGCTGGCACTCTGATCTGCTGCCCTGGCCAGACAGGTAGGTAGGAACCACTCCCCTCACAGCTAATAACCTTTCACAGCAGCTCACAGAGACTTCACAGAAGAGGCTCCCTACTCCCCTGTAATAATCAATTCCTGTTCATCAACTCTGTATCAGAAATCTCAGTAAATTCCTCTAATCTGTTTTAGAGTGCAAACAGGAGGCAGTATTTTACCAGAACTAAAAAAATTGTTGTACACAAGAGTTGGAAGACACATTCCAAACTCATTTACATTAACTACCACATGTAACCTGCTGATAATACATTAAGAAGTAATTTGAATTTTCAAATGCTAAACAATAGCAATCTTCTGATACAAGGAGGAAGTACAAATACCAGCTACAACTCTCTTGGTAGCACTCATTAAAATCCATGCCTAGATATCTCACACTGTTTGCATTCTTATTATTGAGGGTTTATTAATAAAAACAAAAATCACATAAAATGTCTAAGACTTCTAGGGGCCTCAAACTAAGTCTGTCAACAGGATGCACAAACAACTGAGATACAGTTCAATTAAATGGATTTTTCAGCTCGTTTCTTGTCATTTGGGATTTTCAGTCATGGGAAGACAGTTATGATAGATTATTTTTTTTTTTCCATATAGGAAGAGGGAGGAGTTGGTTGGAAGAGTTGGGCAGAGGATATGGCGTACTTCTATAAAACAGCAAATAGCATTTAATTTTTGTTATCCCCTTGATCGTCAGGGATCATTTCACAGAAATCTGTGTGAATGCTATAGATGTCATGACAATAACTTTAATGAAGTATCAGAAAATCATAGAAAGGGTAAAAAAGATTTGCACATTTTATAGTGCTATTCTCCCATTCATTTTTTTCCACATCAATCAATTGCTGTCCTTTTCAACAAAACACTAAACTAGTTCAATCATCCCATTTACTTTCTAATCAATAGAAATACCATACTCCATAGTTCACTACCATTGATCTGTTGTAGATTAAATTAACAGTCATTATGCAATTAATGGAAAAACTGATATATTAACACTGGACTAGAGAGCAATGATGGCTTCTAATTGGACTTTTGATATAATCCAACAGTTCTAGAAGTAATTCGTTGTAGGATTAGTGTGCCTTCGCTAGCCTTGAGTGCCTGCAGTGCAGTTTGATATGAGATGCCCTACAGAGAGCTTTGTTTACATTAACAATTCACTTCTACAGTATTACAGTATGTGATGCTTTCAAGTTATGTTTGAAACAAAAAGCTGCCTAAGTTTGCCACTCCAAGAACTAAGCCAAGAGCAGCAAGTTGCTTATGTGTAATTCTGCTGAGTTCTAGTTTTGATTTATCTGTTCTGCATGGAGATATGTAAAGCAGGGTATGCGCTTCACATCTTTGATCTTCTCTCATCAGTGTTAATTACTCCCATGTGCTGGCAGTGAGAGTGGCTGCAGCAATTAAATGATCATGACAGCAGTGGTAGCAGCTGTGGTTGTGGCAGCAATCTCCTCTTATTTTCCACCTCTTCTTCCGGAAAAGAGCCAGGTAATGGGAGGGAAAAGCCCTTCGCTCCCATTTCAAAGAGGAGGCTGATGATTCTGCTCTTATTGCTTTTTGTCCTCAGAGGATTCCACAGCAAGAATGGCCCCAGACCCTATCCTATAAAATTAAAAGCTCTATTGGGAAGGCAAAATGGGACACAATCCACAGAGCCAGAGCAAATAAGTGCAAAATAGAAGAGGTAGTGAACACATGCAAACAAACGCAAGGGGAGGGAAAACGAGGGCAGTGGAGTGAAAGAATTTTTGGTGGGTGTGATTTGTTGTGTTGTTTTTATTTAAAAAAAACACAAACAAACAAGAACCAATAAGTATAACAAAGAGACAGTACTCCAGGCAGCACCCACCAGTTTCTGAAGAAATGCTGTGAGCTACTACAGATTTCTAAGGCATATCCTACTCAGAGGCCTGATTACTATCAGAGCCCAGTTGCAGACCATGTGGCTACTGCAGGCCTTTGTTTCAAGTTTCCTCCTCCATCTATAGAAGTCAGGCTCAGCTGATAAAAAAATCGTGGTTTTGGAGTGTCAAGTGTTAGGCAAATGCAAAAGCACCACCAAGTCCTGGGAGAGAGAGAGGGGGTTTACCTGTGGAGGAGGTTGTGTACTTCACAGGCCCAGGCCCCCACAGTACCTTATTTTGTAGCCTCAGGTACGAACTGAGGTACCTCACAGAAAATGGAGCATTCTCTCTCTTCCCACTGAACATGATCAGACTGGTTGGGGAACAAAGGCATCCTGATTACCTCCTGACTTTACCCTAAAACCCCAGGAACCTTTCAATCCATAATTCATCTTCTAGTAAATTTAATAGTACTGCTTATGGGTAACTCAAGTGAGAAATACCAAATTATTGAACATGTACATCTCAGGCAAAGAAAAGATGTAGATCACTTTATGGAAAGTAATCTAAAAATAGGAGACGAGAAGGCCATTGGAAAGTATGTCTATTATGCTCAATTACAATCAATGGATGATTTCCAAACTAAATTTATGATGAGTATCTAAGCATTTACTTGCATCATTACTGTATTGCAGATGTTACTTCAGTTTCTTTAAAGCAATAAAAGACTTCAGGTTTGGGGGGGGTTGTTTGAGCAGTGTTTTTGTTTGTTTGAATTTTGTGTTGTTTGTTTGGGGTTTTTATTTGGTTTTTTTTAAGTTTAGTTACAGAAGAGTATCCAATCTTTACAGCTGCTATATGTTACTGGAAGTATACTCTAGCATTCAACAATACAATGTCTTCTATCACAGCAGGAAGTACCCAAGTGGAAGAAAGAAGCTTGTCCTCAAGTCTGACGAGACAGCATGAAGAACTGTAAGAACCCAGCTGCCTTCACCTTAAATGAAATTAATTACTTGTTGAAATGATTCACACATGGTATGAAACAGCAGCATCAGTTCTCTGCAAGTAATATAACTTCTAATCTCTCAATTGCTTAGTGTCCAAAGACTGAAAAATTAGTGGAATTCTTTGAGGATTTATGGAGGTTTCAGCCTGATGCTAAAGGAATCCCCTATCTACACTACTCTGCAAATACATATTGACTGAAAAGCCTCATAAAACTCAGGGCTCTCTACCAGCTATACTAAGGACAGGAATGGTAAGCATTACTTTAATAATGCAGTAGGAAGGACAGCAAACACACTTTCTACCATATTTCCATTTCCTGTAACTGGTTACGTTACAGGCATGTTTTCAAATATCTTGTGGAGTATAGTAATTAGGTGATATTTATAGATATTTTCCACATGAAACTTGCAGAGCTATACCAGATATTCCTGCGCCCCCGTGCCCCCCCGCCCCACCCCCTTAAAACACTGAGGACTAAATACATCAAGAAAGTTTTGCTTCCAGATATTTAACTGCAAGCACAAAAGTGAAAGTCACACCCAGTATAAAGAGAGATTTTATATATGTACACAAAAAGAACAAAGTGGGATCACAACAGAAGTAAACACATTAATGCAGAGTTCGCAGCTTACATACATTACAATATATTGAAATATGTGTGTGTACCCAATCTCTAAGTGCTGATCTACCATTATTGGAATATTACTTCAGAAGTGATTATTCCCCAAACACTCTAGTTAGAAGGTGAAATAAATTTCAAGGATTTTATTCTACACCTCCAGGCCCATGACCAATAAAAAGTGGCAAAGCAGATCATGTTAATGGATTCTTAATTAGTCTGGGATGCACAAAAGAAATTTAACATAAGAGGAACTTCTAATTCTAAACTTCAAAACACCAGAGAGCTTCGCAAACACAGCAGCAGCAATGTCTGTTCCAGCATCACAGTAAATATGAAAGCTGGATATTGAAAGTTGTAACTGAACGGGTTTTTTTGCAAAAAAGGGAAACTAACTTCAGAAAACAGAACACTGGCTCTATTTTATAAACCAAATATAAAAATAAAACCATTTATTTTGCAAGTATTTGCAACAAATGATATGAAATCAGATTTATAAATGTATTATTGATGTTTAAAACAATTTCTAAAAGTTAACCAAAAAATGTTACATTTGTCTAGAAAAAGGATCTACCCATAGTAAATGGAGAAGACTAGATCCCATTACTGCCCCATAAGCCAGCCAAATACAAGTGCCAAGTGCCTGAAGATGACTGCAGCCATGTGCTGCAGGGTAAGTCAGAACTGACTTGCTCCTCAGTGCAGCAGACCAGAGGCAGAAGCACTATCACATGCCATGTTTCAGCCTGGGAGAGACGGGAGCACGTTCTCATACCTATTCATTTGGTAACTTGCAGTCATCTGAGCATGTTCTAACAAAAGAAGTTGAAATAACGTCTAGAATAGTATACAAGCATACCCATGACAAATTTTGGTACACCAAAACATCTCACACAGTACCATAGTCTTGAGAAGGGTACACACTCTACTACAAATCTGAACTGTAGCTTTAAGACTCTCTTGTGCTAAGAGAGTATCTTCTATGGTAGCAACCATGATCTTTTCTATACCATGATTCCAGCTTTAGAGCCCATCACGATCAAGAGAGTATGATTATATTTAACTGCATTGTCTTTGAGATCACTGACTACCAATCACTAAGGGAGGTGTTGTTGGCTGGACATAGGGATCAAAGCTCACCAGTTTTGCTACATCCAGCCTGGCTCAGAGACACAAAATGAAGTAACATTTCTTCTCTAGGAGTGAGACAGGAAAGAACAGAAGTCAGCAAGATGCAGAACATTTTCTTGGTAAGCTTTACTGAGAGGAACTGGCAAAGACTGGAAAACATTGTGCTGCTCTAAAAGCCAAGAAGAATACAGCAGTCATTTGCTAGCTAACCTACTGCACCTGCATAGCTCAGCGTTGCATCTCCCTCTGCAACAGCAGATTGGAAAAAAACAAAACAAAGGAAATAAGAGTAATGCTGGGCTTCAAATTAGACTGGTAACCTACAGAAGCAAAAAAAAAAAAAACAAACCATCATATGAAAGCCTTCAAAGTCAGGGGGTATTAGACTAATTAAAAGTTGGTTTTTAGAGACTAAATCAAACAATGCAGTAGAATTATTTTTACTACTGTATTTTGCTTAGCAGGAAATACCTTTCCCCCATATGTGCATTTCTCTTCCTTTATATCTACACACCAAAAAAAGCAGACGTAGCATGTTGAATCAGTCAGAATGGTCTTGAGAGCAGGGGCAGAAACTAAGTTACAGGCAGATGTAATTAAGTCTTAACAATTTTGATGACATTCAAACATGACTAAAATTCAGCTCTCACACATGTAATTTAAACAGCTCATGGGAATGTTTGTGTTTGAGGCAGCCCGATCAAAGTTATGAAATCCAGTTTCAAACAGACATTTTGTCTAGTATTTAAAGATGTTTTGGTAGATCCTCAGCACAGTTAAATCCTTCCAATTCCAGCTAAACACAAGTTTACTTATTGCTGGCAACCAAGAAAACTTAATTTAAATAATTCTTTACTTAGGCTGCTCATTGTATCCAATGAAGTTGCCTTGAAGCTAGCCATCCACACAAATCTCTAGACAGCAATGCAGCCACTAGCAAGTCAAAAGCTAAGGTTCTACCTCTCAATTGTAGTTTCACCAAGTTCATTTTGTACTAAAATTGGAAGCACCTTATTCAGTTTACAGGTCTGGAAGTGTTATATCAAGCATTAATGGAATTCATAACAGGAAAGTGGGCAGGGAGATGGAGAAGAAAAAGTAAATTCTGCATACTTCATGAGAACTGCACTTTAAGGGTTTCTGAGGGTATAACAGAAAGGGACATCTCAGCAGATGAAAACAGAAGCCCAAGGCAGAGCGAAACTGTGAAGGGCAACACAGACAGCATAGAAATTAAGAGACTGGTAGGCATAAGCAACTTAGTATTTTACAAACTGTTTTGAACTGAATGTTGTCACAGAACGCGGATTCTGATGTTATTTAAGGAGAACTGATCATTTTTCCTTGGACTGATATAACTGAAGTTTTGAACAAGAAGGTGTATCTGGTAAGTGGAAAAAACAGACCACATTTAGTACAGCTCTGTTGTATGAACTTGACTCCATG